>OY757928.1:71679821-72039821 GCA_963585895.1 Sepioteuthis lessoniana
GAGGCATAATATAGAGCTATACGTGACATTTGTGGTTCATGCAAAAATATTCAATGCTGTGTTATATAATACTCTTTAAGAAGTCTAAGGTAAACTTGGGGTTCGGGAAAAAAACGTCATATATCATCATATTATATCCTCAAGGAATGAACGCATCGGTTCTGTCAAATAATGAAAACTTAGACCTTTTTGACGCCACAAATGGAACAAAGCAAGATTGTATTCTTGTCTCACCCTTTTGTACTCTCTCTTTTTATTAGATTTGAAAAAGAAACCTTCAGTCTTTGTGTTAATGCTAAATTTTTTTGTTTTCTGTTGTTTTTTTACAAGAAAAGTCATGCACAATCAGCAGTGTTTTAATGCTAAGACACTGACAAAACTGTGGCTTGCTAGTGGCCTTCCTTCTGCTGATGATTGTGATTGTCACACATAATCTCTGAAATGCATAGGAATTGTTGTTATGAAATCTCAAAAAAATTGGCGACTCAAACAAAATAACGAAACCGAGCTACTCTATCAGCTAAGACGTTATGACTAAAAGGAATAAACCAACAATCTTTATAGATAATTAATCTCCAAGAACAGTGGATGCTTTCAAATAGTTGGGATCCACAGTCTCAGTGGATTCAGAAATGGAACGAGAAATACAAACTCAAATAGGCAAGGCAAGTTCAGCTTTTGGAAGCCTTTACCATCAGCTTTAGTCCAAGAATGTTGTATATCTCAGAGTCAAGGTAGACATTTATAAATCCGAGCTAATCATTTCTCTTCTTTCTGCCGCTGACTACAGTACACGTCATCAAAATATAAACTGACTTGATACTTCCATAAAATCTTTTACTCCAGATATTAGGAATAAGGAGGAATGGCAAATTCAGGAACATCGATATCCTTAGGAATTTATACATTTCTTTTAGGGTCCTATTTCTAATTACAATTTGGCTGACAAAGGTTGGCCACCTAATTTGGATGTGCTTAGATATATTTTTATGTGTAATTAAAGATTCTAACTGTAATTTTATCATTTATATAAAAATAAAAAGGTGATGAACGATTGTATAATTACTTAGATAAACTCTTTTCTGTATAACTCTCATCTTTATATATATATATATATATATATATATATGTGTGTGTGTGTGTGTGTGTGTGTGTGTGTGTGTGTGAAGAGAGAGAGAGGGAGAGAAACCAGAAAGATAGATAAATATATGAATAAATACACGCGCGTGTGTATGTGTGTGTGTGTGTGTGTGTGTGTGTGTGTGTGTGTGTGTGTGTGTGTGTGTGTGAAAGGGCTGGAGTCTATATTAAATTTTAAGAAAAACATATTTACATTTTTGTATATTGTTATTTGATGAAAAACTAGATGTTCTAAATTATCCATCATTCATCTTTCGTTTCCATCAGTCAACATAAAAGAAAAAAAGCATTATGAACAAGGACAGATGTATATCTATATATAAATTCTTCTGTGTACATGAATATGAGTAAATAAACAAACTCACTTCCACATAAAGGCATCTTCAAGCATACGCATACTTATATTATGTAGGCCTATGTAAGCATACACACTATATATATATATATATATATATATATATATATATAATTCTGGACACACACACACACACACACACACACACACACACACACACACACTAGTATATATATATATATATATATTTGTGTGTGCATGCATGTGTGTTTGCGTCTATAATTCTTTACTTGTATTCATACACAGATACATACACACGCGTACAATCATATATATGTTTGTATACATTTATATGTTTGCTCTTATATATGCATGTGTTAAGGCTCACACACTCACACACCCAACATTGGAAAGAGGTGTCGAAAACGGATGTCGAGTCTGACGTGCCGTCAGCTCCTCTTGTCGGCTATCGATAGAAATGCCAGCCTAACAAAAGGATGCCTACGTGAAACACCTATTTACAAGTTTCGCTTGTTAGTTTGGCGTGAAGGACTGGACAGCATCCGAGCAGAAATCCTTTGCCAGCATAGAAAAACTTTGTTTCTATTCAACTTCTTGAATTATTAACACTTTTGTGTAAAGAATGAAAACAAGGTCTGTTAAACAAAGGGTGTAAATTAAGAAGACCTATTGACGAAGAACATCATATTTTAGCTGATGCTGTGTTTGGAATTGAATTTTTACAGAAAGGACAGCAGGTTTTTTACCGACAATATTTATTGACCTCTCATAATGTATCATTACGATACATTGCTTGAAACCACAGTGAGGCAAGTATTCTTTTAAAATTTTCATAATCTTTGCCATGTGTTCATATTTACCTTCGACAACAGAAAGCTGCGACAGAAGGTAATTTTTTAAAACAGATTTGTGCTGGTTGGAATTTAGAGTTTTCTTTTACTTAGAATGGTTGCCTAACCAATGCTTAAGTACTCAATCTGCTCAACTACTTAGCCACAGCTGGTGAGAGAGTAGATACAGTCATGCCTTCTTTAAGTGTACCAGCGCGAAGTAATATGCAAGCAGCGTCATCCAAGAATTAAGCTTAGATCATCATTGCCAAGTCGACTGGCGCTGTAGAATACACCGACTGCATCTCTGCAGAGGGGTAAAACTACCACCAACTAGTGTCCTAGATATGATTTGATGTTGAGGCTCTAGTTATCCTGGAGCATTGAGGAATGCGGAGTACCCTCTTTTTGCCATCAATCCCTGGTCAACTCTGGTCCGAAGAGGTAGCACCTCAAAGGGTCTTATCCATGGGTCAAATAGAACTAAACTGCGTACTTATGCTAAACTGAATTGCTTGAAATAGACCAGATTATTTGTAAAAAAAAATAGATGTGGCATTAAACAACATTCAAAGGTTGATATGCTAAACCACCAAACAAGCAAAAAATCAGTTAGGACATCAATTATTTTTTCCTACAACAATAACCATTACACTATATGCGCCTCTTCGAGAAGTTTAAATCGGCGAATAATTAGGTTGGTATAAAGTATTCAAAGACACGTTAAGCACCAATATATATATATATATATATATATATATACTTATTTATATCTATCTATCAATCCACACACACGCACACACACACACAAATATATATATATATATATATATATATATATATATATATAGAGAGAGAGAGAGAGAGAGAGTGACAGAGAGAATACCAAAACATTCGGAAGAAATCTACCTAGGTTTTACCTATCGGATCCTCAGGATAATTCTGACTAAGAGGATTGGTGCAAACGTTATTTTATTGATAAAGTGACCGGAAGAAAGAATAAAAAAATAGCATAAAATACAATAATTCTACATGGTAATGAATTACTCAACCACAGATCGGAGTTATTTAATGTTTTTAAACATAGAAAAACCTGATTACAAATAAATGTGCCAAGGTTTTTTGTTGTTGTTTTTCGTTTGTTATCCTATTTTTTATTATTTCTGTTGGCTGCTTTATCAATAAAACATCATTTAGCCTGACCCTCTTTAGTCAGAATTATCTTGATGATCCAGTGGGTGAAACCTTGGAAGATTTCCTATGGCTTTTTAGGTATTATAATTTTCCTATACTTAGTGTATTGAACACTTTTGCATTTAAGTTCAGGTAATTCTGTCGGTGGTTTTTCTTTTGGCTAAGCATTTCTGTGTTGATTGATTATTTTCAAACGGTAGGAATGTTTTTAATCTTTGCATCTTTTTTTTTCATACCACCCGAATTATTGAACAGGTTTGAAAATTTATATATATATATATATACGTGTAACTGTGTGTATCCACGCACGTATATATATGTTACATCGACAGAATATTTGGGGGAGAAAAATCCGAAAATCTTCGGTTGTATATTAAACCTAAGTAACTTAAGGATGTAATTTGTTGTTTCTAGTTCTAGTTGCTTGACTTTTATTGCATCAGCAATGATTTTTTTTCATCAGATGTAAGAAAAATTACAAAAATACAAGGTACATCAGTTAACCTAATGTGTGAGATGACAGCAAGTGACCGTCATTTATATTAAGTGCTGTCAGCTGAGGCTATTCAGATTATAAAACAACTAGAGATAGTACAAAACTGAATATATTAAATTAGAGATATTAGAAAAAAGCAGGGTTATATACAACCAAAGAAAAATCTGCCCAAAAAATCCAAAGCAAAATCTTACAGCATATTTCAATTATGTGATCTCATGGGATCCACAGTCATTTAATTACCTATTTGACTTCCTGCACGATGAAGATATCTCTTGAATAGCTGCAATATTTTTGAAAAACTCTGGAAACTGTGGAATTTATTGTAAATTTACGGGTTGTAAACTTTTATGAATATTGAGAAAGCATCCACCAAAGTATAATGCACAACATAAACATTTACATGAGCCAAATTTTGTGATGTCCGTTGCTATTTTCCTCTTTATTCTTATAACATCAATAGAAAATAGTGAAAAATATTTATCTGATATTATGGAGAAAAGGATGTATATGCACAATATTATTTCAAATATATTAAGTTGGCTTAGCAACTATTTAAGAAAAATGTCGAGATATGAATACTTCCTTAAAGAGTACTTGCAAATGAAAAGCGTGAAAAATAAGGTATCACTGTGTCTGAAATAGAAACATTTTTAACATTTAAGTTTTAAATTCAGTATTCAGAAATGTAGTAAATCCAAAGAGGAGCTTACATTTAAACACAGTTGATTGTGATTGTCTCACTAGTTAAAAATAATCAGATAATTCCTTAATGTTATGTAATAGTTTTTAAAAAATTCATCATCATCATCATATCGCGCTGGTAGCACGGATATCCCTGACCCTCTCTCGCCACTCCTCCCAATCGTTCAACGCCCTAAGTAGGTCTTCAGGACAACATCCCGTATCCTCACATAGCTGCTGAATGTACGTTCGTGCTAGTCGTCCTGCTTTTGCGCGGCCATGTGTGAGGATCCATAAGAGTACATCTCTTATGAGTACATCTCTGCTTCTCCAGCAGTGTCCTGCATGTCTGGTTCGTCTAACTTGAATAGTTTTCGTGATAGGAGGAAGGTGGCCGTACAGTTGGTGTCTTGTTGGGTGTTGCTGCCAGGACTTGTTCAGGATTGCACGCAGCATTCTTGTGTAATTGCCGTCTAGCTTCTTCTCCAGCCGTTTTGTTAGCGTCCATATAGTGCAGCCATATAGCAGTATCGATGTGACCGCTGCCTGGAAGAAACTGCGTTTCATTTTATCGGTTAGGTCTGATTTCCATATAATCGATAGCCTATTGATAGCTGTCCATGCTTTCGTTAACCTCGTTTCGATGTCCTTTTCGGTTGATTCGACGCTGCTTCCTAGGTAAGTGAATTTGTCTACTAGTTTAAGAGGGGTTCCTTCTAGAGTGGAGATGTCCCCCGTTTGGTTATAGCACATATATTCCGTTTTGTGTGCATTAACATAGAGGCCTATGCTTGCTGCTGCTCGTTCCAAACTATGCAGAAGTGTTTCGGCTTGGTCAGGTGTATTTGCCAGTATCGCTATGTCATCGGCGTAGTCGGCGTCGGTAATTGTTTTTGCGGGGTACCTTCTGCTTCTTTTCTTCGTCAGTTCGAAGCCATTCTCTTTGATTTTGTCAATCGATGTTCTAAGTATGTAGTCTAGACAAATGATAAAGAGGTACGGGGCCAGCGTGTCCCCTTGTAGTACTCCTGCTACAAGGTCAAAGTATTCTGTGTCTCCATCCGGTGATCGTACTTTTATTTTAGTGTTTCTATAGAGAATCGTTATTGCCGCTACAGTTTCTTTAGGTATGCCGTACGCTAGTAGGATTTTTTCCATCTTTCCTCTGTGAATGGAATCGAAAACCTTGGTAAAGTCAACAAATATCAATGTCGATTGTAGGTTCTTTGCCCGTACACCTTCAAGGATTCTACGGATGGTTAATATTTGTGAGGTCGAGGATCTATTTCTTCGGAAGCCATTTTGGTTTTTTCTAAGTATGTTGTCGATTTTGGGTCTATGCGGTTTCGTAGTAGGGCATTGTAGATTTTGGCTGCTATGGATGTAAGTGTTATGCCTCGGTAGTTTTTGGCTAATCCGAGGTCCCCCTTTTTAGGGAAGGGGAGTATGCATCCCTTCATCCATCTATCTATCGGATTTTGATTGTATACTGCGTTGCAGTGTCGGAGCAGTATGTCGTCGAATTGTCTGGTCTTCCATACTTCCGGGGGAATTTCGTCCAGCCCTGCAGCTTTCCTATTTTTAATTTTTCTGAGAACCGAGTCGAGTTCTTCTTGTGTGAACGGTCCTAGTTTAATGTCTAATTATTTGCTAATTATTCTGGTGATTGGTTCATGTGTTATTTTTGGTGGGTTTCCAAGTAAGTTTTCGAAGTGCTGTTTCCACAGTTTTATTCTTTCTTATTGGTTTGCTGCTTTCAGTTTTGCTTTGGCTGTGTTCTTTCTTCTGCTCACTTCGTTTATTGTTTGTCAGGCTATTCGAGATTGTCTATCTTCCACCGAGTCTCTAATCTTATCTATCTGATTTTGAATGTATTCTGTCTGTTCCTTTATATATATGCCTGCTAATTGATATTGTGCCGTTTTTAGTTTTAAGGCATTTGTGTTTGTTGGGTTTTTTCGATAGTTTTTGGAGGCTGTTTTCACTAGTGCACGTTTTTCTCTCACCGCTAAAGTTTCCCATGGGACTCTATATTTAGTTTTAAGTTTTGTGGGAATGTATTTTGCTGCTGCCTCGAGGTGTGCATTGACGAAATTTTCATATTCGTCGTTTGGTGTACTTTTTTCCGTCTTTTCTTGTAGTGTTTCGAATCTATTTCTTAATTCTAATACGTATTTATCTCTTATATCTCTGTTGTTCAATAGGGCCCAGTCATAGTGTTTAGTGGTCGCTGTTCGTTTGGCGTTTTTTCGTAGGCTTAACCGTATTTTCGCCGTGACTATTCGGTGATCGGTGGACACACACTCAAAAGAGGAGTATGCCTCGCAATTGCACTATTTTTCCATTTCTTGTTTATAAGGACGTAGTCTATCTGTGCTTTACAATTGTTCGCGTACGTGTATGTCCATAGTTTGCCCTCCCTTTTTTGGTAGTTTGTATTGAGGCATGCTAATCTATTTTCTATCATGAAATCTGTTAGATGTTGCCCATTTCTATTTGACGTGTTGTGGAGGCTGTATTTGTTGTTTCCGTTTTTCGCGATTTGGGCATTCATGTCTCCGCCAATGACTAACATGTTGTGTTTCGGGATGCTACGCACTAATGAGGATAACTCATCGTAGAAGGTGACTAGTTCAGTTTCTTCACTAACATTGGTGGGGCTGTAGCATGAGATGATTGTTGCTCTGGGGTTGCCGTTAAAAGTAGCTGCCATCATTCTAGGTTGTATTTTCTCTACGCTATTAAGCGTTTTTAATGCTCTAGGTCCTATAAGTAATCATACCCCTCCTACTGTGGCGTTGACAGAGTTTTTCCATGCGGATACAGTGACGAGCGACCACCCATTGCCAGTTTCGTGATATTTGATATCTTCGGTGTGCGTGTATCTGTGTTCTTGTATGCATATTATGCCTATCTTATGTTCTTCGGCCGATGCGATTAGCTCTGGTAGTTGTCCTATTCTATTTAAGGTTCTTACGTTAAATGTGGCTATTTGTAGTGTTTGCTTGCATTTTAGTAGTTTTGATTGTTTGAGCTCTGTAGCTGATTTTTCGAACTCTGAGGCCAGGGCTCCAACCTCAGCAGGACGCGCCCCTTTTTTACCCGCGCGAAGATCGATGCGGTTTGTGTATGTGGTTTGAGTTTGGGTCATGGTTATCTTTCGATGGCTGTTTTATTCTCTTCTATAGAAGCCACTCTTATAGAGGAGCAGCAGTAGTTCCCCGATCGAACTAACGATCCTGAGCGTAAAGTCGTCAAACTCACGTCCAGGACCCGTTTAGGTATTGAGTTTGGTCGTCCATGGGTTTATTCAAATACCTTTACGTACATCATGCTGCTTCCCATGTGTACGCAAAAAAAGGGGGGGGATTTTGATTTAAGTTTTCTTAAGTTTTAACTTACTTAAAGTCCAAGATTAAGGTACTTTCGTCAGACTTTCACTGGTACTAATTTTTGCGGTATTAGGACTTTGCCCAGGCTTTTTAGTTTATTTTTTCTCTATACTACAGTTGGGAACCTAGTAGGCTTCAGGAATTATAGAGCTTTAAAAAATTTTTTTTTTGGGGGGGGTAGGCATTTACTTTTTCTTCTTAACTATTGTTAGGGCTTTCTTTACGAATTTTTAAATTATATTATAGAAGAGATTCAAAAACATTCTTCCTTGTTCGCTGACATTTGGAAAGAGACTTAACATCAATTTGGCTTTATAGTAGAGTAAGCGTGTCTTTACATTTAAAACGCATAGTTTAAGCATTATTTCACAAACAAAATACAGCATAACATTTTGTAAAATTCAGCATTTTAAATTGATAGTACTTAAAGACATACTGACCAATATTGATATATTTCTTCCTGTTGGCTCCTGAGTTCAAATGCTTTTTCTTCGTTTTAACTTTTATTTACTCCTGAATTTTAGGTAGTTTTGGAGGCGGTCCACTGGGGGGGGGATATTCATTTCATTTTTTTTTTCCTTTCTCTTGGGGGTGGTGGTAGCATTAGGTGTTTTAGGCTTTTACTTTTTCTTCTAAACTACTATGAGAGCTTTCTTTACGAATTTTTAAATTATATTATAGAAGAGATTTAAAAACATTCTGCCTTGTTCGCTGACATTTGGAACGAGACTTAACATCAATTTGGCTTTATAGTAGAGTAAGCGTGTCTTTACATTTAAAACGCATAGTTTAAGCATTATTTCACAAACAAAATACAGCATAACATTTTGTAAAATTCAGCATTTCAAATTGATAGGACTTAAAGACATACTGATCAATATTGATATATTTCTTCCTGTTGGCTCCTGAGTTCAAATGCCACTTCTTCGTTTTAACTTTTATTTACTACTGAATTTTAGGTAGTTTTGGAGGCGGTCTACTGGGGGTGGATATTCATTTCATTTTTTTTTTTTTTTTTTTTTCGTTATAAATATTTAATAAAGTAAAACGTTTCAGTGATGTGACACAGATAGATATTCTAACAATTACATTTTGGTTCAATTTTTTTATAGCGGAAAACAAACGTTGCAGAATCATATATTCCGGCAGAGTGGAATATTGGAAACTGTTTTAAATGCTCAACTTTTCGATTTTAAAAGCTAATTCGGTTTTTGAAAATCGAAAGTTGCCGAGTGTAATGTGGTGCAAGTAGTTGCAGCTAGTACTGAACATGTTCACTTTCCATATATATATATATATATATATATATAGGCACAAGCGTGCGTATATATATGTGTGTGTCTGTGTGTATGTTTGTGTGCTGAAATGCATAATTGAATAGATAAACTCTGGAGTAGATACGTTACTTAGTAATATGAATAATTTTATGTAAGCATCTACACATTTGCAGAAAAGATATGAGAACCTATAAATCATAACGAGGAAAGGTTTTACAAATATTGATGTCACTATATAATCATAATATAACATGTATTTACACACACAGACGGTTGAGCGCGCGCGCGCGCACACACGCACACACACACACACACACATATATATATATATATATATATATATATATATATAATGAGTTTCTTTTTAAAAGATAAATGTCTTCTTTGCATGTTTTATATTGGATGTTACGAAGTAAGAAATGACAGAATGATTACACAGAAACCGTGTGGATGTACTTTTAGTTAATACTGATCATAAATCTAACCAACGCTTCAAGTTACTTGCGGTTTACCATAAATAGATATATTCTGTGTGCAACAGAGAATGCTTATTTGCTGCTGTTCACGAATATACAGAATCGCTTACATCTATTTTAGAGTATACGCCGAGCAATGATCAGTGGTTTACTTTCTCTATGTAATGTTTCAATGGATGTCAACACTTTTGTTCTTGTATATCTATATATACACTAAAGTGTCAAAAATCTTGAGAAAACTGTTGAATAATATACTGCTTCGTATTTTACATTCGATATGACTTGGAGACTACATGGTACTACATTTGCAGGGTGGGATTACATTTCTCGGAATGTTCCATGACAGTCCCATAACTGATTTATTTTTTTAGTTGTTGTATCTAGTAATTTAATCTGAAACAGGATTTCTCTAACAAGACAACAGTTTTTCACAGCCCAAAAGGCGATGATGTTATCTTAAACATCTGAGGCATAGTAATTGATAGTATAGTGTCAATACTGGTGCCTATTTTCTCCGAAAACTGAAAAAAAATGATAGTATGCATTATAAGCTGCACGATGTTATGATTTATAGACAGAGAGGCATCACCATTGTAATGTAATTTACCTGAAATCTCATGCAGCTGAAGGACAAGTGGGAAAGATGAACTAATCCAATGTATTTCAGCTTGTAATGATTGTATATATTTACCCAGTTCCTCTGCCACAAGCAGAATACGACACAAGACAATGTTTAAGCAGAGTACGCCTGATTATGAATTTAGCCTTTCTTCTCATACACCCTGCTATTTACCCCTATCTAGAGGAAGAACAGATTGAATGATACAAGCGAATTTGTAGGATGTGAAATGCCAGCAGGTTCGTTTTCGATTCGAGGTCTGGTCACCAAGTCCACGTTCTAGAGCAGTAACCATTACGCCACTGGCGCTTTCTTAAAAGAATTGTTGCACATTTTTTGGTAAACTGTTATTTCTATATTTAAGCAAGTAATCGGCTCTTTCTGAAGGAGTTGTCCAATATCAATCCTATGGCAGCCGTCGGTCTTTCAAAAAAGTTGTTCGTTGTCTTGAATTTGGCATCAATCTGGTAACGATTGAACTGAAACTGATAGTTGCGGGTCTCTTCTCTTGGCGACACCTATTTTGTTCGAGAGAACAACAAAATCTAATACTCTTCAGCATTGAACAAATCAAATATGCTTGTTTGCACCAGTAAATCGTGCAAATGTTTGCATCTATCTTGTGACAAATGGTCTTCTTGTAAACGAAATACAGCAGGTATGAATTTAGATTTTCTTCTTACATTCAGACTATATTAGCAAACCTAAAGAATTCAGTCCTCTATACTAGTGGCCTGTAGCTGACGGTAGAGATAAAAGATAAATCCACTTTTTTTTAATTTTTTGCTTTAATGCTTCAGTTCCCAACGGTTTTTTCATGACGTATAACACCAATAGTTTTATGCAGAATTTGAAAACTAATTCTCTTAATCTGTGATGAACAAATAAGTCCGTTTACGTGAGAATCCTTTAATACAAATATAATTACATGTTTTATTTGAAAACAATATTTGCTGCTATTTTATGTTTCTTGATTGACACAATATTTTCTCCTTTTGGATTCAGTATTCAAGTTATATAAAGAAGAAAGAATGTGAATATTTTAGTCAATTAGTAACAGAAGCGATGTAAAGTGTTGTTAAAAACTTATCTCCCTTGTTTATTATTGATTTGCTTTCTCTACCACAGGCGGAGCAGTTGATGTTGCAATTTGTAATCATTTGATGATACAGGCCTGACGTATTTTGTCTTCATTAAAGTATTGATTCTTTAGACATCACAGTTTCACCTATGTAAATTTTAATTACGCAAAGTATTTAAACAGATATGTTTTTAATTTTGCTTTCCGGTTTATTATGTCCTGGCAAGTGGTGGGTGTTCGTGAAGGTTAGCATTTAGAAAATTATCTATTTATATTATATATAACAACTATATATATAATTTGCTTATGAACCTGACTTACTTAATTATCCAAGAATATTAAGTTGTGTTTATTACACCAGACTTACTTAGGCTAATTTACTGAAACATTTATAGTTTTATTAAAAGCCTCATCATATAATTAGAATAGTAATTAAAATAATCAAAATTATGCTTACAAGTGTTATATAATATATAGTGTGAAACCATAAAAGTAATCGAAGTGTGTGAGATATAAATGTTTTCTTTATACATATGTGTATATCTGAATGTGTATTTTACCTTCATAAGTATAACGTGAACATTACATTGGTTTCTTTGTTTCATTGGCTATACACAAAATATACATTTGCCGGAAGTTAAACACATCTTTATTCAAGTCTAATAAACGCATGGGTCAGAAAATATTTTAAAGAATATACTGTATAATATATTATATGAATGAGAATGGTTCAATCTTTTGGTCTGCAGCGAGTATAAATCGTTACAACTTAGCAACTTATGAATTTAAGTGAATTTGCAGCATTAAATGCAAAAAGTATCTTTTAACTCCTCTCAAGAAAAGAAATCAGTCGAGAAGTGTCTAAAATTCATATTTTAAATATGGATTTTGACAACCGATTTTTTTATACAATTCTATCTGGCAACGAATATTCCCAGAGCCCTCTGTAAAAATCTTGAAGATATTTCATTTTTTATATATTCCTTCTTTTATTATAGCAATAGAGAGTAGGTAAAAGAAGAAAGTATTTATCAAAAGTTAGAAGGGATATGATATCAGCTGTATAGCCACGGTTATAATTTAATGACAAAAATATATGCGTTCAGTATTCTGCACAAATATTTATATGTATAAGGATAATTCAAAAAGTTCTAAGCCTATCCCAGAAGATCCGGAGACACAAGACAATTTTTTACTGTTTTTTAATTTTGTCCCCCTTGATAGCAATGTACTTTATCCAATGATAACTAAGCATGGCAATTCCATCACGGAAGATAGATGAATCCTGGTCCAACAAAAACTCCTCTACTCATCATTATTCGTATTATGGTAGCAGCGCAGGTCGTTTAGGAAATAGGAGAATATCTCAGAGAGAGTTATGTCCGGTGAGTCAGGGGATGAGATAGAAATTCAAAACGAAAGTTAACTGTTTCAGCCATTGCAACTTGGGCAATGGGAACTCGAGGGTTATCCTTAAGTAAATATTGATTGCTTTCTTCATTTGGCTTAATTGTGATTCATGGTACTGTCCATTAATAGTTTTCTTTCCTTTTTCAAGATAGTCTATCATGATTACACCTTCAGAATAAAAAGAAATAATAGATTACTGGATCCATCACCTTCTTCACAGATGCTACCTGCTTAAAGATCTTCGGGGATTGAGAATCACAAAGATTTTACTGGTTGCATTTTATTTTTATTCAGATTCAAAGTAGGGAACCTAGCTTTAATCTTTGGTTGAGAATCTAGAACTTCTTAGGCTTATCCTAGAAGCAATCTTGTGATATATCTTTCACACAGATTGCATATCTCCAAAACCTCAGATAAAACGGGATGACCTAAACTAGAGTTAATGGTCATGGATTAAGCAACCTGCCATTCAAAACCATACGGTTAATAGCATCAATTTCTTCATTAACGGTTAAGATTTTCCACGACCTGATCGAAGGTATTTTCTGTGCTGTTCTTGTCCAGTTGGAATTCTGTGCCTCACTTCTTCATTGATGCAACAGAAGAGGACTCCTCAGCAAGTGTATGTGCTATGTGTGCATGGATTTCATTAGGTGGGATACTTTTATTTTCCAGATATTTTCATGACTATTCGGGCGTCTACTTTATCGATTTTTGCATTTATCACATACCTCAACTATTTGTGGGGTCCTCAGTAGCATAGACATTTAGAAAGACAACTGAATGTATTTTCTACCTTTATTAAAAGTGTTAGAGGGTCGAATAATGTTCAGGTTTCACACTTCATACTGGGTCAAGCTTAAAAGTTTTGGGACGATCCTTGTACTAATAATCGTAAAATATGCATACAAATACTCATTAGCATAATTATATATAGAGAGAGAGAGAAAGGGAGAGAAAAAGAAAGAGAAAAAGAGAAAGACAGACAGAAATAGAGACTGAGAGAGCGATTAAGAGAAAGAGAAACCTGTGGGTTTAATGGGTATTTATATATAGAGTGCATATAAACTAAATATTTATATATATATATATATATATATATATATATATACGTGTGTGTGTGTGTGTGTGTGTGTGTGTGTGTGTGTGTGTGTGTGTGTGTGTGTGTGTGTGTGTGTGTGTTTGAGGATATGGAAAGCATCAGTAATAATATACCTACCTAGTCGTATATGTAATGTAATAGCTCGACACAATCCCACATTTCTATATGCGTATCAATATGTGTAAATTCTTAGATATGTTTGCGAAACTCAGAGTGGAAAACTGTATTTATAGTTATGGTTTTGCCCGTGTCTTCATTGATAATACTCAACTTGTAACTTATTTCAGTGACGCTTCTGTTCTTTATGTCATTCTTTTGGGTGTTTTTTTCTAAAGCCATCTTAGTTTTGTGTATAAGGCACATCCATCACTTGTTGCTGTAAATGGCATGCAAAGAAATCATCCTCACTCCCTATGGCCAATGACAAAGACGCCATGTTTGTCTGCAGTGATGCATAACGGGAAAGAAATGAGAAGCTGATTTATCGTTGCAGCATCCTGCGCTTGAATATGCAAATACATTTCTCGTGGCTAGAAAGTTGAGTGAACATAAGAAATAGACAAAAAAGCGAGCAAATGTTTAAGGGAAAAAGAGAGCTAGATTGGGGAGCATTCAGACAAGTATTTACAAAGAGGTAAGACACAAAACTGCATTTATAAAACTCCGAGTGAGTTTCGAACGGTATATCAGTTTCAGTCAAACAGCTTTTTAACCATTAAATCTTACTCCTATATATGTTTTTTAACTTTAATCGAAATGTGACGGTGTGGTTCATTTTAGAGTGTAAAGCCGAAGAAAAATGTTAAATGATTTGGCAAAAACAACCCCACATAACCGACAATAATAGCAGAATAAATGGCCAAGCAGAATAAATAACGCTTAAAATTATAACACTTCTTAAAGTCGTATATATATATATATATATAACGAAACAGATCTGTCTGGGGATGAAAAATTGTTTTTTACCTTCAATATCAGATTAAATTTAAACTTGAGAAAAATAGAAATTATTGAATTTGGAACAAGAAAAAATAAGTATCACTGAATAGTTATCTTTCTTGAAAAATAATTATTTAAGGACAAAATGTTTGCGGTCAAATAAATTATTATTAATTCTAAGTTATTATTTGATTTATTTTCTCTGACAATTATGAAGAGAAATTTACATTATTATCAAAAAAGAATTTAACGGTAAAGTTCAATCAAAAATAACACTAAGATACGCCACTTTCACTCTCCAGTCACTCATTACAATATTAGATGTTACGTACATAAATAGGATAAAAATTTAATGCTAAATTTATGCTAGATATGTTGATGCACTCACATCCCAAGGAACGCATAAAAATGCACACGGATGAGAAAAACTAATGTAACTTTAAAAAAAAAAAGGGTGTATTCTACTGTCGAGTTTAAAGATTTACTTTAGAACATCTACTTCAGTATCTTAAATTCAATAGCTATTGTCAATGTATAGTAAAATATTTAAAATCTATTTCGTATGGTATTTGACATAATATACTTTGTCAATCCGCATGTATATAATTATTTAGTTTAGTGATTCAAATTATATAAAATAAGTTGTTACTGTTGTTTATGCTATAAGATTTATCATTAATTATCATCAAATATCGCTGTTTCATTGAAACGATTTAAAATTAAATATAACAATATATAATTAGATATAGCAATAAATAATTAAATGAAACCGATAGTAAAGGCTCCAAAATTATGCAGATCTTTCATGATAAAGACTTTCTCCAACTTGCTGTGTTGTCTCATTGAAGTATTTTCTATTTCTTTTTGTATGTTTGTTTTTCCTTTGTTTTTGTTTTCTTTTTCAGACTCTTAATACTATGTTCATGAACTTAATCCCATGTCACTTACAAAATTACCGAATTCTGATAATCATTTATGTTTCAGAAAGTCAGACTGGTATACATGTCAGAGAAACGAATTCCTGTGCAAGAATCTTGGGTTATGTTGAAAATCTCATTTCCGTATGTGGAGTAAAATTGCATTTGTAACAAATTACGAATTTTTCCTTTACACACTATTTTACCTCGTTCCCGTTTACATACAGTCACACAAAGAAAGTTTAGTTAAGCAAAAATTACAAGTACCTGTTGGTCAGTAAGAATCAAATTTATTAATCAAGACGATTGATTGATTTTAAAGGCATGAGAACAAGTCTAGGGGTTCGAGAATAGTGCTAATTGTACAATTATATCAACTATATTTTCAATATATATATTTCCTGGGTGTTTTTCTTTTGTAGAAACAGTTGTATGGTCTCAAGTAACACTTTGAAGTAACAAATTATAATCCTAAGTAAACTTTTATAGCTTCAGGTAACTATTCTCAATAGAAATAATTTACATTTACAGAACATTAATATTCTCACAAAATACGAATAATTTTAAACAGATCAATTTTACTAATGAGAGCCTAACAGGAATAGACCTGGTATTGCTGACAATGAAATGGTCCTCCACATTCCCAGGATCTCCATCAGATGCAATTTAGTGTCATACCCAGGAAATCCCATTTCTCTATAATTTTCTTGTTCCCATTCATATATTTGTATTTTTCTATCTTTTTTATAATAAAATGTATTCTTAGAGGTCATTGCTCACATCACCAGTAGATTAATGAATTATTGGATATGAGATGATTAGTTTTCTGCTCCTGACGCTACTTCTAGATCAGTGGTAATATTTGTCAGTCAGGAAAGTAAAAGTTGCAAAAGTCCAAACTAAATTCTTTTTTTTAAAACAAATGGTACCCACAAATTCTAGATTGCTTTTTTGTTTGTTTGTTTTTTACATTAATGACCGTAGCAACTTTATACAGCAATAAGAATAGAAAAAAGATTACTTTACAATATAATTCCGTTAATATATTTAACTATGTTATATTTCTAATTGCAAAACTCAGAATTCCATCATTTAAAGTTGTATATTCGTGTTCTTCAGACACTAGAATATTTATTATTTTAATCAAATAATAGAATACAGTTTCTCTTTTGATGCTGAATTATCTTTATTTCGATTAAATCGATACTTTAAAATACATTATTGTTCTTATTTTTTATATTGGTTTTTTGGCTTGATATAAAAGGATTTTGGCAGTTACTCTTAATAACTGTTCAATTTTCGACAAACATAATAGACCGAAACGCTGTGACGGTATACTGCTTGATCAACTAGGCTCAAATGAGGAGCAAGCACGTGTAACTGCGTTTCAGATACGATAGACTAGGTTATTGATTTTAAAGACGAATTAACGAGTGGGATTGAAGATATCAAGTCATCCCTTAACAGGAGCAGCACAAAGACTACTGACTGGATTACCGTATTAAATTATGCTTATCTTTTTCTAAAGGGCTTTATTTCCGGCAAAATTGGGCGAGCCCGGAGTCTTGCATTTGTATTCAATTAGAGATTGCGTTACCCGTTAAAATTCAAAATCAATATTAACTTCAGCTTTGGAATTTTATATTATTTTCTTTAAGCGATGAGAAGAGTAAAGGCGTTCTTTTAAAAAAGTTAATTATTTTCCAGTGTGTTAAAATGCATCCAGGGATTTAGGCGTGTTCAAATAAAAAAAAGAAATGGTCTAGAATTTTATCTTATTTGCAACCGAATCATCGAGAAGATAAAGTTCAGAATTGAAAACTGCAGTGTTCACATGATTTTAAAAATTTGGATATTCTCTTTTCAATTGTTGTTTCGTAAGTAATTTCTTGATTTAAATTGTTTCCATACATCTTTCAGAATGATTTCACTTAGACTCACCATCTTTACCAAATTTTAAAAGATGATTAATTCAGTTCTATCTTACTTGGTATCGATACATATATACATACATTAAAATGTACACATGTGCGTATATATATATATATATATATATATATGCATGTATATATTAGTCTCATCTCCTATTTATATATACACACACACACACACAAACACACACACACATATATATATATATATATATATATATATATATATGAGAGAATTATTAGGACATGGGAATAATATCAAGATGAGTAGATTGTTCGTCAATGGGCTGGGAGACAGGGTTTCAGTTCCAGGTTGAGTCATACCAAATATATTTTTAAAAAGTAAAGAAGTACTTATATTCACATTCGTATCATTTTCACATCTATGTCAATCGCATATCTTATGAGCACACCCTAAAAAGCTACTCAGTGTTACTCCAGACACACCCGAGAAAATCCACACCATGACTGATAAATTATACATGAGGACATTGATATCTGTTCGGATGAAACAAATACTTCTCTGTTTGACCTCAGTGGCAATTGTTATTTAGAGGACAAAGCTGGGAATTTCAATATCAGGAATATCATCCAAACATAAAACATGAAACAAGATCGGTAACACCATATCGTTTGCTGTTTTGCTGCTCGATAAACTGCTGCAACTCATAAAATATATTGTATCATAAAAAGGAAAGCTATATTGATATATTAAAACTAAATCTAAAGGTATCAGCGAGAGAGTTAAATTCTGTTCGTAAAATGTATCTTCGAAAAGATCAATGACCTCTCCCATACGTTTAGAGTTTGAGTAAAACATCTTAAGGAAACTAATGTTAAGGCATTTGTGTGGCTATCACAAAGCATTCATGTCTGTGCAATAGCAAATATTTAGACAGAACTGAAAAGGAGGCTCTATGTTACAAGAGTTCTGTCGGTAAATGTACTGAGGCTTTAAGGTGTTTAACCCAAGTAAAATAATCGAAGACCATTCTACACGATACTAAATGAGTGTATTGAGAATTCTGACCCCCAAAATATAGGAAAATGAAATGAAAGCAAAAATAAATCATTTACTCTACGACTTGCCAAGTTAAAATCCTGAATGAGGTTGACCGCGATTTCGTTTCACGCTGTCTTTCAGAAAAACATGATTTCTTTTTACTCCCAGCAATGGATAAATTGCTAGAAGGAAAACAACTGAATCAAAGCTGAGTCATGGTACTAGCATAGAAATTACGTGCAACAAAGCAGCAGTCACTTGTTACCAAAGTAAGAGGTACACATTTACATTTTAACAATTACTTTTAATTCAAACCATTAATCTGTCAGCACCAATGTGTTTTCAAATAGTAATCCGAGTAATTTATGTGTATTATCCGTTTATTTTTCAGGTTACGTCGAAAGTTTTACAACATTATATGATTAATTGAAAGTGCCTGTAAGGACATGATAGTAAAAAAAATAATTTTAACAAACGTGAAAAATATTTTCATGGTTGGGAAATTGAACCGTTACCTACTTCATTTGAAAGGCAAAGGCTTTCAGGTAAATTAGGTGAATGTGTTTTATGGCATATTAACAGTCTACTTTATTTAACGACAAATCATATATATATATATATATATATATATATATATATATAGATAGATAGATAGATAGATTTGCGTGTAGATTACATTTTATACAAGCCAGGGCGCATTTGTTTGCACACAGTTAATACTCTCAAGTACTGCTGTTTGAAATTAATAATTCCCTTTGATATAAATCATATCTTTGCACTCGGTTAGATTATTTTTAGGTACTGCAGGCGTAATATATTTATTTGAACACATTTAAAATGTTTCAAGTATTGCTATTTAACTCACATAATTTTCTTCGACATTTTTCATTCGTTTGCTCACAGATAAATAGTTTAAACTTTTGCTAGTTAACATTAACAATTCAAGGTAACATAACTCATTTGGTTGCACAAAGTTAAATGGCGAAACATTACTGTTTGACCCATAGATAGGAGCCTAACTAGTGGTACTACTCCAGGACAGAGTGAACCTGGAAGTAATAGCAATGAAGGGGTACTCCACATCCCCCAAAGGTCCAGGATTAAATCAAATATTACCATCAAATATAGCTTTAGTATAATGTTTCAGACCCTAGTTCTAGTTGACTCATTGATGGAATTGTAACAGATACTACCACTCCGTGTTTGAGTGTACATGGTAGTAATGAGTATGAAGGGGTACTCCACATTCTCAAATGCTTCAGGACTGAAACCTCACCATCAGATGGTTTTGTATCTTATGTAGAACACTCGATCGCGAGTGGGTTGTAATGTTTTTCGATTCTCAAATGGAAAAAATAAATATCTCAACACAATAAGTATTGTATTCAGTTTTGTCTGTTCAATTCAAATGAAAAAATACTATAAGTGATAAGTCTAAAAGTATCTCTCTTTAGTATCCTTTGATGAAAGACAAAGTGAATTTGATTTTAAATTATCTTCAGGGTCGTCACTCTATTCAGCTTGAACATGCTACTAATCAAGTAAACATTGGTATTCTGTTTGCAGCCTTATTTCCCAAACTCCTGAGAAGCAGCAAATTACAAGTCACCAAATTTTCAGTTAGACACGGCCAGTTTCCTTTGTATTCCATAATCAATCATGCGGAAATCTTTCGTCGAACATAGCAAACTTGACTGATTGCAGTATCTGTTCCGTTTTCAGATTGATTATTTCAACACCTTGCAATATATTTTAGGTAGTTGTTATTCAAGACTTTATACAAAATCATCACAAACAAAAACGCATTTCCAAATAACAATAGAAATAGTCTATATAATGATATTACCTAAATGTTGAGTAGACAGAACTAAATGATTCGTAAGTTTAGAGTGGAAATAAATATCGTTTAAGAATTAATGTTATATTTGATGCGAGCCTTTTTAATTCAAAAGAAATATTATAAAGTGCAACTATATAAATCATGTCTCTTTAGAGGCAGACAAATTGAATTCAATTGTAAATCATCTTCAGGACCGTTGCCCTGATAGCATAAAAATTCAGTTCTGCATATATATTTATAATTGGTTTGAGACCAGGGCTTTTTGATGGCCACTCAGATGCCTCGATATGGCACCCCCTCTTAAGATATATTGTAATGATTTTGTAAGAATAGGAGGGATCATAGACCATTTCGAAGATACATACAGTTCATTGTAGAAAGGTGTTTAAAAATGCATTAACTTCTAATTGCTGTTAGAGAAAAACAGTCTCTCAACCAATTTGCAAATTACAAAAACGTTGAAATGTCTACAATAACTTTTGCATTGATTTTCAAGGATGATGATTATTAAATGGCAAAACTTTACTACTTCGCTTTACTTATTTGATATATGTTATAGGAAAAAAATTGCAACTTGAATGTCATTTTACATCAAAGTTACTTGCCGTTTAGCAAATGCTTGTAATAATGTATATGTTTGATTACTTTTTGCTTGCTGCATATTTTTCTCCGATGACTTTTTTGCTTCTTTCCAGAAATCAAGTAAAAGCTAATGTTATAGATACTTCTTTAGATTTTTTATAATTCTTCTCGATTTCCATAATCAAACTGATTACATAAATCAGGTCTTCACAAATGTTCGGCCTTATGCTATTGTATCTTGAAGTCATATATATTTACGGACTATCTAACGGCAAATTGCACCAATTCTCCAGGACTCTGGGAATATTTTATCTGTTTTCAGTCAAGCTCTCGACTAATCTCTTTCGGTTTTACCTCCAATTTTCCCTTCCATAATTACTTCAATATTTTAATGAGAATAGTTTAGACTGAATTGTGTTATATATTTGTTCAGTTGTATTCTTCCTTGTCTCCTTTAGCCGCATCGTTTCCTACAAAACTACTATGTGTCCAAATAATTGTACAGTTTTATACATGTATGTTCTTGTGAGCTCATCGATGATTAGTTTAAGATTTCATTGAGAATAAATGGTTGTTTAGATAAAGTGATTGTTAATGCAAAATACCTTCCAAAACGTAAAAAAATAAAATAATTTTAAAGATATATAAAAATTAATGTAATCTATGAACATGCTGTAAAATTTAGAAATTTCCTGATTAGCGGATTGTAAATTCTTGAAGTAGGGAAATTATATAAGCATCTCATTTGAATAACAGAGGCTTGAAAATCCCTGCATACGTTTTAATGGGTACCTGATTATTATAAGATATTGGATCAAAATTGCTGACAAGTGAGATAAATATTTCTATTTTATTTTGCTGAATATCAAACGTCGTCAAGTAAATATGTCTGGCTGCGATTTTTTATGCGTATATGTTTAACTGTCAGCGACGAAAACCTTATTATACCTTGTTTGAAAACGTCTATGCACAACACACCATGCATAAAATTATTTCCATTTTCGTCATAATCAACGGGATTTTTCTAATGTGTTCTTTATGCAAACATCTCTTATATTTGGCTAATGGAGCGTGACATTAAATGAACTGTTCAATGTCAATTGTCTGTGTAGCTATAAACATTTCAAGTTTCGTTTATCCTGGAAAGCCAAAGAAAGAGAACAAAGATGGCAAGATTCTAAACATCTTCAGAATGTCATAAATGGTTTTAGTTTTTATTAAATTTTCTTTTGTTATTTGCAACTTTTTTTCTTTGGTATTTTTGAATGAATATTCAACATATGTTACCATTCATATCTAATTTCCACCAAAATTCTCTCTAAAATGTGACTACACTGTTGATAATTAAATAAAAAATATTTTGTTTGTATTTTCAAAAAGATATTAAATTGGATTTTAATTTTGGAATAACACTACTGTGAAAAATTTGAGGATTGCATATTCGTTCCTGTGCTTGAAAAAAATGGATCTATGTAAACAAGACATTTTTATAAAAGGAAGAAACAGTGTTAGTTACTTTCCGAAAGGTAAAAAAGCAATGTTTTGAAATACATGTTTATAGCTGTACTCCAGTGTGATGATGATGATGATGATATCTCCATTTTTCTTCCAATTTTCTGCACGCAGATGGGTTTCGATGTGTGAAGTTAGCCTAAAAATCATAGAAAAAAGGGGAAAGCTGAAAGCCGGCGTTAAATATTTATTTACCTGATGCTGAGCCAATTCCTGACTGCACAATTTTGCATTCTCGTGAGTAATATAAGTGACAAGAAAACGTCCTGGAGTATAATGGCCCTAAAGTTGCCACACCACCATTGTTAATTCACTAATGGATGGTGTCAATAGCCGTTTCATTTTGAGGTACTAAATGAATAATCACGGCTATCATTCCAGCACTTGGGACATATTTAGTATCGAACCTAATTCATCCTAATTAGTAACTAAAATGCAATAATTTAACTTAAATTATTATTGCTAAATTAACAGAAGAGTAACGGATTAGTTTTGTTTACATCCTGAAAAATGAGATGAAAATAATTGAGTAAACAAATCATGTCTTATTTCTTTAAAATAATTTGATTTTATACCTAATCTTCACTTTTTGGATTTATACTATTTGTTTTCGATTAGTAAGTTTTAAACCAATATATGAAGAATATTTATTGTCGTATAAACACAATTTGTTTCCATAGTAAGTAAGATTAGGCAGTCTGAATAAAGGCAGAATTCAGAAAATTTCTGAACTCTCATAAGATCCAGTAATGAGGAACAAGCTGGCTCTTTTATCATCATTAATGCATCTTATTCTTTCAAACCATGAAGAAATCTTATTAGTCTACGATTCAAATCACGTATACGAATACAAAAGAAAACATTAAAGTTCCTATACAGAGTATAACTATGTAAAATGATATTCTGATAAAATAGGTAACAAACATTAATTCATGTCATCAAAACACACATTTAGATAATAGCATGAAACATTGATAAACCGCATTTGAAATAAAAAAAAAAAGTTAATCATGTTTCCTAGTATATTTGGAACGCTTCTTTACCTTTCCTTTAATAAATGAATAAATTCTACTATTACTAAATACAGATAACATCGATTTATTTACTTCTAATGATAATATCTTCAGTATCATATATGTATTCCTTTAAAAATACAGTTAAGGTTAATGTATTTAGTTTCTCATAGTTGATCTAATTTCTAGCAATTTCTGCCTCCTTCTTCCTTTGTAAGCATTATATATATATATATATATATATATGTGTGTGTGTGTGTGTGTGTGTGTGTGTGTGTGTGTGTGTGTGTGTGTGTTTAGATGAGGCTAATATATTAATTGCATCCAGAAAAGATAAATAACAATATCGTTAAATTCCAAAGGATTTCGATTATAATACTTTTACAGTTAGAGAAATATATTCCATATCAGGTTTTATTTTCCAAACACTCTGACTGTTATAAGGATATCAGTTGCTAAACCCTTACATAAAACAATGTTTTTCAAAAAACATCGTCATTGCATTGCATCATAATGTAAGTTATGCAGAAAAAACATCAGGAAATAGAAAACGATGACCGTGAAGACACCAGTTTCATACGTATCAGTGTAAACAATATTATCTAGTCCTGTTTTGATAATTGTTGTGATTGTAGCAAGAGTGCCGGGTTTGAATTCTTATTTCCCCCAAAAAAAATTATAATCATATTACTTCTAAAATAATATTGAAAAATACAGCAAACTCTTGATCACTTAGTTCAGTGTATGCCTTTTAACGGATTTTACCACAGTTTTTCCAACCCCTTTTTCCCTTTCCGTTACAACTAAGAAGGACTGATCATGTTTTAATGCCTCTTAAACCACATCTTGCCCGCTTCTATATTTACAAGGTATAAAACATTGCTATGAGGCGGACACCGTCTGTTATGATTATGCTGTTTGTCTTCAGGACATTGACAACCGGATGAGTTAGGAAGCAGCTTGGGGAAAGATTAAAAGGAAGCGGGAGAAAAGAAGGGTAAGTCAGTATGGAGTTTAATATGGACTGTGCCCAAACGACACTCAATGTCAGTTATGTGAGAGACTCAGGATTCCGGAAAGACATAAAAGCTTTCGTTATTGCATTATATATGCAGTAAAGTTTGATATATTGACGTGAAAAGGACAATAGCAAGCAAAACATGACAAGCAATCCAAGTATGAGAGCTATACTCTGCCTCTGCCCCTCCAACTTGGTTACGGTTACATGGAGCAAACGCAGTGCGAAAATATTTTGCATTTGATACCTACATTTCACCGGGTTTCTGCCACGAGGTGTGCCACACGAAATTCTTCCAGGTTCTTTCAAAGCTCCGAACATTAGAATCAAGCATAAGGTGATTCTACTTTTAGAAAACTTTATTAATAATGATGCTCAAGAAATACAATTATTCTATAAAAATAATTACGAAAGACATCAGTCAGACTTAGATCTTTCAATACGATCATCATTATCGATATTTTGAATTACGTAAAACACAGGATGTGCATTTATTTTTGACGTGTAAATAAGATATGGTAATTTTGTTTCAAAGACGCCTATTTACTATTTCAAGCAAAACAATTAAAAGGAAATTCAAATAAGATGAAAATGAATTACTTTAAAATTGTATAGCATTGGCTTACTTTGCAATTTAACAATTTGCAACTGTTCGCAGAATGTTTGATAAACAGGGATCATCAGTTTATGACCATAAATATTTATCAGTTATCCATATCATATTCCAAGATTTCTACGTAAAACATTTTTTATGAAAAGGAACCATGTTATTGCCTATAATTTCGTGCAATTATTTCCCCTTTGACATTCTTTTGAATCAGAACTTAATTAAAGACCTATAACAAGTGAACTAATTTTTTTTTAATTAATGGAGAAATTTGCTTTTAATTAGTATGCATACTTGAAAAACATTTTTATTTTATCGTCTAGTTATATATTCATGCAAAGTCAGAAGTTTCATTCAAAAACTTTTTTTTTTATAGTTTTTGCTTTTGTTTTGTCTTTGCTTTTATCTGCCTGTTTGTGCTTCTTTACAACTTTTATTCATTATTTTTGAACATTTTATCCATCTTTTGAACGGAAATGTCAGACACACACACACACACACACACACACACACACACACACACACACACACACACACACACACACACACACACACACACACACGCGCCCATATATATATATATATATATATATATATATATATTCTTTAGGAAAACGTTGCAGCTCTATAGCTTTAATATGCTGTTAGAATTTTCAACAATGTCATTGTCTTAAAGCAGAAATGCTAAGTTAATATATAAAAACAGAGTTTTTTTTTTTTATATATATAATATTTCTAATTTAGAGAGCATGGTTTTTTGTTATTTACTTTAGTATGGACTGTTAATTACAGATTTATATTTACATGGAGGTCATCACATTTTGCAGTTTGTTAAATTAAGATAGTCTTTATTTGTTTCATTGTTATTGTTGAGAAATAGATTACTTACAAAAAGAGAAAATATTACGGGAGAATTTGAAATAGAAATAAACGTTATTCTTTAAAAATATAAGGAAAAAGAAAAAGAAAAATATAAGATTTAAAAAATTCCAATCAACCAATGGTTTCATCGGCTCAATCTTAAAAACTTATTTAAGATGGATAGAATATTTACTGAATATAATATCAAATGTTAAAGGAAGATCAGCGAAAAATATCCAAGTATTTGTAAATTTATCGATTCTACTAGTTTTCATCATTTCATTGCAAATTGTTTGGAATTATTATGTAATGGTGTGATATTGTAGATTTAGTTTAATTAGGGTTTTAGTAATTTTATAAAAATACTTTTAACATGTGTTTCGCGATAAAGTGACTTCCTTAACTACTTTAAACAAAGGAAACATTTTAAACATTTTTGATCCATATGTTGTATATTTCAGACATTCATTTATTTAATTTGATAATCGTGAATTATTACTTAATCTGGTAGTTTTCTTGTTTCTATAATGTTAAATCGTTTCCAACGAGAGCGTCTCAGAGTTGTGCATATTTGGGGATTTTCAATTCGACCTAGTGTTTTGCTGTTGAACTTTTTCGTTAAGTCGATGTGGTCTCCATCAGCAAAAAAAAATAAAGGTTGCACATAAGACACTTTGGGTCATTACAGTTTCTTCTTCGGACATACATAAAATTGTTGTTACATTTTTAACTTCGGTGCTTCACGTTTATTTATTATATCTGGCTAATTTATCCATTTTTTGATTCTTTCAGATTTTGTAAAATCCTTTCTCAGTTTCCAGAATCTTTTTGTTTTGTTTTGTTTTGGATTGCGTGTAACGACGAACAAAATTTTGATATTTTCTTTTCCTTTTTCGAACGTTTTGGTGTTTGAGTTGATAATTTTGCCTCGATGAGTATTTGTCGGGAGTTTTGTCCCTTCCTGGTATATCTTAATTTCATAGAGTATTTTTTCATTCGATGTTTTATGATCGTGCAGATACGTCGTGTCATTATATGTAAAGTTTCCATTTGTATGAGTAGTATTACATAATGTAATATTCAGTCGTTGGTATGGAACTGTTTTTTTAAATATATCCGTTATTATTTTGGTTTCCTTTTTAATGATTATGATTTCTAGGATGAGGAGCTATGTTCGATTCCACGGGGAAGTTCATGTACGTATTTATCTTATAAATGTGCTCCTGGAATTTTTATATAACTGATTTAATTTTTTTCTTCAGATAATAAAACAGTCATCGAGATATATTTTCCAATTATATCTTGTTTTTTTGGTAACAGAGTTAATAGTTTTTCTTCCAAAAATTCTATGACAAGTGTTGCGTAAGTTGGTTCTATTTTCGTCTCCATCGATTTTCCTTACATTCGTAAAAAAAACATTATCAAAAAAGAAATTATTCTTTTTAAGGACTATTTTAAGACTTTCAATTATAAATACTTTTCAGTATCTACTAGGTATTGATTCTATATGTTTCCTGTCAGAACTTAATTGCCATAATTCATAAATCATGAGAGATATTATATAAAGATGGCCGAATCAAAATTTGCTGATATAGTTACTGTCAGTACATTTCCTGGTATGAAATTTAAAAGAACATATTGTCTCATATAAAACTGGGACCATTTTACATAGTCATTTGCAGATGATGTCTTGTAGATTGCATAGCATTGGAATTCTAGAGAATGTACGCGCTACCCTTACAGTTTCTGATCATTGGGTCTACTTATTAAGTTTTATTATTATTTCTGGACTTCTATTGCTTTGTGGATTTTTGGAAGGACGTAGTACTTATTATTTTCTTATTCAGAATCGGTTTGTCTGTATCGTTATTTTTGTACTTGTTTGTTAATACACTGCGACTGTCTTGATTCCTATCGATTTTTACGTAGAATTGTCCATCTTGAAGTTTGTCTATCACTATTTCTTTGTAATGGCCTCAGACAATAATTACTATTGCTCCCCCTTTAACAGCCTCTTTAATGATGATCGTCTCATAAGTTTTTCATAGATTTCTTTTGATTTGGTGGTAAATTGGATTTTATTATTTTGTCTGCCTTATTTAAGATGGTTGTCTTTTTTTAGGAGGCTTCTATATTCTTGTAAGCCTTTGTTCATGTTCAGTGGGGGTTTTAAACTTTCTTTTTATGTTTCACTGAGAATTTCTCGTCATAGATTCTGTTTTGAAAAAATACGAAGATATAATTTGCGAAATAATACTTCACAAGGTGAATAGTATCCGATGTTGCAATTGGGATGAAATTTAGATTATGATTTAAATGTTCCATTTGTCTATTTTTAACATTCTCTTTTTGAAAAATAAATTGATTTTATTTATTTTGTCCAAATCTATTTTCTCGTAGTTGTACATTTACCACTTTTCTTCTGATTGGCGATTTATACTTAAAGATTTATTTCGTTCGGAGTTTACTTTATTTGTAGTCTTGAGTTGATTGACTTGATTGGTTTTAATACATTATTATAGTAGTCGTAAAATCGGCTGTAACTAGTTTTTACGTGACATGCTTGTTTTTTCTTTGATAATCTTTTGTTTATGTTTTTTAATAAAAGCCTTTTGTAAGTTTTTCTTACTTGCTGCCAGGGAATTTCTCCCGTTTGGTAGAGGCTGCAACTGTTCAGACGGAAGTACTTTTGATTCTCTTTTAATTTCATTATTTTCTTCAATAAGGTATCCGTTAGGGTTGGGTTAATAAAACGAAGGTTGATATATAATTAAATAAAGAATTCTTTCTGTTATACATACTTTGTGTTTTGAGGTTTTTTGTTTTTTCGTTTTTTAAAAGTGGGGTGAATAGTTATTCCCAGGTTCACATACATAATTTTCTCATTTTTATTTAGGCATATTGATTTTGACTGTCAATTTTAGGGAACATTCGCCCATAGTTAAAATAACTTTTCACGAATCTTTCCATTATGGATATCTTTCTCTTTAATAATTGTATTATATATATATATATATAAATATATATATATATATATATATATATATATATATATATACTGACACAAGCCCAACAAAAAGACCACTTTAAGTAATACACTGAATAAAGCCGACAACATAAAACCCAACTTAATCAATCTATCAATATATAAATGAAAAAGAAAGATTGAATGTTTAAAACTAGGTCTAAAGTTTTTCTCCACCCGCAAAATCAATATACGAGAATCAAAAAGAGATCTCAAGGAATTTGAACAAAAATTCATATTGATAGAAGAATTCCATAACAATGAAAATACAGATGACTCCCAGGTAAAACATTGAAAAAATTAAAGTTTACCTTGAAATAGGGAATAATAGCCATTTAAATACATTCTTCTAAAGGTTCTGAAGCAAACATTAACTTACAAGAAAAAATAAATACTCATAATACTTTCTAACCCAAACAAAGACAGGAAATCATTGACATGATCATAAAAGAAGAAAATAAGGGAAGCGCAGTCATCATTTTTTAACATAAAACATATTAAATAACAAAGATCCAGAAAGAACAAAAGGATGAAACCATTTTTAAATTAAATAATCCAAACATAGGAAATGAAATCAATACACAATGGAATATTGCCTAAAAGCGAAAAGTCTTCCAAACTAAAATCGTTCCAAAAACTATCATTTTTTACGGATTACCAAAAATCCACTAATCCAATGATAAAAAAATCCAGACGCCAGAGACCTTAAATTTAGACCAATCTTGGCAAGCCCCTCGTGCACCACTAACATATAATAAGTTAATAGATTTACTACCACAATCGTTCCTCAATAGGAAAATAAGCTATATAAAAGATGGCATCCACTTATTAAGCTACATAGGCAAAAACCAATCCTAATACATACATGGCAACATTTTCATCATTAGCCAATAGAGTAATGTCCCCTATGAATTAGAAAAACAGACCATCACGTTTTGAATCGAAACATACTCAGGAACATAACTTCAAAGATTTACCAAAAGATTATCCCTGGTGCTATAATAATAACCTTTTAATTCGACGACGAAAATTACATCCACACCAAAGGAACAGCTATGCGAACTAAAATAAAACCATTATACGCCAATCTCCCCTTTTCATAGAAAGAGAAAAATCAACGTGAAATCATAAGGGCAAAATACATCAACAATATGAAAACTGATTTTATTAGATCATATTGAAGATATCTAGATAACAGTTTCATACTTTTAAAATTATCAGGGAGACATATAAACTATTTATATAACTTTCTCCAAAATCTACACCTGAAAATAAAATTTACTATAGAACACCATCTTAAAGAACTACAAATTTAAGACATCCTCATAAAAAATGAATGTAGCCGAATTATCACAGATATTCACCACACACACCCGACAATGTCTCCATTTCAAGACTCATCAAACTAAAAGCTGAATAAAATCCTTAAAACCAAACACGTAGGATTTGCACCATAATCACTTACAAAAACCTCGGATAACTCCATCTGAAATAATTTAAAAAAAAAACAACCACAGAAGAGATACGTTATTAAATAATAGAATTATAATCGAATTTGCAGAAAGATGACATTAGAATTATTAGAAAACACCATGAACAATAGCAACGAACCACTCTTAGAACATGTCTCAACATACAAAAAAAAACAATGCTTAGCTATACAGAGAAAAAGCAATGAACGTAGATCAACTTAAAAACAATAACAGAATAAGAAACGAATTACACACATCAAAAATCATTAAAAGCAAGGGACAATCAAAAACGTAAAACACTCTAACCTCATCAAAATTTGGGGAACACACAACACAGGAAGTGTCATAAATGAAAATAGCAAAGAATTGAAATCAATTTTAAAAAATTGATAGAATGAAAACCATATTTAACACAATAAAAATCATCAAAAGAAAAAAGTCGAAAAACATAAAACACACTAACCTCATATAAAATTGGGGAAAACACAATGTGTCGAGTCTCAAAATATAAAAAATAAAAGATGTGTATGTAATATAGTTATCTAAGGAAAATTCGATACTTTCGAAAACCCGAAAACAACATAAATAATGAATAGAAATTTAAGTTGTAATATTGTTCATCAACAACTGTACAAATTGCAACAACATTAATATAGAACGTAAATAAGCACTAAAAAATAGGGTCTCTTTACATAAAAAAGAATATACAATTACCAGGAAATAGAGAAAATTATGAATTTACGAATGCAGCAACGTTTTCCTAAAAAAAGGGTGATTGAGTTAAACCAATATTAAACAGAGCCTATCTAAATGCACACACACACACACACACACATACACACACACACACACACACACACACACATACACGCAAAATATATGCACTCACTGACATGCTTAAAAACACAACTATTCGGGGTGATAAAAACGTTTATGTATACAAAAGTCAAGATATATTATGAAGAAAAAGGTTTGTTACCACTGTATGACGGCGAGAGGGGCGGAAGTAAAGAGACATTATGCTATCACGTAGAGATATGGGGGTGAGGCCACTATGACACCAAGAGCTTTTTCTTCCTGTCACTATATATAGCGGGAAGAGATTGGGCCAGTTTAGCTCTTTTACAGTTTAACAAACATGCTGCTCATGACGGGCATCACCAATTAGGAATTCCCAACAAGGGTTCAACTTTTTTTCTCTGCCAGAAGGAGAACATACGATTTTCCTTCACGGCACTATTTCGCAAACCTCCGTATTGTCGCCATCAAGGTACTATTTACCAACCCCTCCGCTCGGGCAGGATATGACACAAGGTCAATTTTTAAGCGGAGTTTAACAGGTTTGAATTCAGAGTTTTCTTTCTCCTAGACTAGTTGCCTCAACAAGGCTGAAGAACCTAGTCCGTCCTACTATTTACCCATAGCTGGAGGGAGAATAAGGGGGTTCATAACTTTCCCAAGGGTATTTGCCCGAAAGTGAACATAATAGCGCGACTGGAGTACGAACACGCGTACTACGATTCCGCAGTTCATCGCTTTAACCATTACACCACGAGGACACCCCTCTTTTTACCAACCCCTCCGCTCGGGAAGGATATGACACAAGGTCAATTTTTAAGCGGAGTTTAACAGGTTTGAATTCAGAGTTTTCCTTCTCCTAGACTAGTTGCCTACTCAAGGCTGAAGAACCTAGTCTGTCCTACTATTTACCCATAGCTAGAGGGAGAATAATTGGATTCATACCTTTCCCAAGGGTATTAGTGCTATGTGAAATGCAATCAGTATCGTCAAGGTAAACTGTGAAAACAGTTGAATGATTTCAAGTCAGTTTGTATCACAATTTTCTTTCATTTTTACCCACCCACAATCGTCGACACTGCTCTAGGATCTGCCCAGTCTTGGTTAAGCTAGCAAAGATAAATTAGCAACAATTTGTGCGTGTACAAATATCCCGCACTAACACACAAAATACACTTACTTAGACTAGAGGTAAAAAAAGAAGGGAATGACAAAAAAAAAAGCAGAAACAAAATCAACAAAAATCTACACCGACAATAAACTTCAATGGGAAAAACACCAACACAAAACTTAGTAATAAAACAAGCATTTTAAGGAATAATCTTAAAACTTAGCCAAAATTTAACCATCTGTCTGAGGAGGACTGAAATGTCCGAAACACTTATCACTTAAGTATATAGAATAATAAGTAGATAAACGCCAAATCTAAAATAATTTGTAGACCAATAAACTATTTCATATTCACTCGTTGGAACATCGATCTTTATATGTATATGTGTGTGTGTGTGTGTGTGTGTGTTACACAAAGTAAATTCTTTGTAAAGTAATAACATTTTATTTTTTTACAAATTACTTAGCATTCTTCGACGCAATATGTATATTTATATATATATACAAAGATATACTAATGGGTACAAAAATATATATATATACATAACTCTCTCTCTCTCCTCCTCTGTCTCTCTTTCTTATATATATATATATATATATATATGTAGAGAGAGAGAGAAACAAGATAGTCAACCGTACCTTATATTTCCTCCCCCCTCTCTCTCTCAATCTATCTATCAATCTATCTATCTATCTATGAGTCCGTATATCTATCTCTATCTATCTTTTCGCTTTTTGATATTTAGAATTTTCTTTCCGACTCTGACATTCTTTGTATTATTTTCTTATCGCTTATACTCTCGTACACGTTCTTCTTCCTGGAATTTTCTTTTTCCCAATCTTGAATGACGTGCCAAATACAGACCTTAACCTCAACTCTTTATCAGCAACGTGTTATTTTAAATGCTGTGATTGCTGTAAAATACTTTAGACGTCAATGAAGACGAAGGGTTATTTTTCCAAATATTTTAACTCATTGAATATGGATGTACAATTCGTTTGTCAAGTATTATAACTATTGATACGTATTAAGAAAAAATATCTTGATAACCTTATGCCGCGTATGGCTAAAATGGTTAGGTCTTTTCATGAGTCAGTTACAAAAATATTTCAAAAGAACGTATGAGCAGGCATTTTTAGGTTGGTTCATAAAAACTACTTCGTTGTATTTTTAAAGAACACCATAAAATGTGTTTCCAACTCTTTGTCAATATTGTAGTCTGTTCTTTTAGAACGTCCCTACACCTTATTTCGGTGCGCACCGCCCGGCTCTGTCCTTCCTAGAATAGTTGTGTACTAACGGCCGGTATTCTCAGTCATGGTAATTCAGTTTCTTCTTCGAGATGCATTTTGCGTTTCACAATTTCCACAGCACTATCAGGCCAACCTTTCGAAGCAGAAGTAGAAGCAAATGGGTTTAATTTGCAAGCCTTTTGGCTTATTAACTCGCCAAGCACATGCAATACGTAAGACGCAGAAGTCTTAATTGGCTGTCTATCTGTAACCAACCGCAGATCTATCCACCATGTCTGAATCCATGATACGACAATCACCATGAAATCTCTGTTGATGCTTTGCCTGGCTTTGCAAATTAGGATAGCTAAGGAAACACAAATAAAAAGAATTGAAAACAGTGACATTGTTCTAATTCTACATTAAATGGAATGTCAAAAGACTACTTTTTCTTCTGAAAAAATTTAATTCTTATAATGTTGATCTCATTTTCCTATGTTGCTACGATAATACAGCAAATATTGCACATCTTTTCGTGATTTTAGTGAGCAAAATAACCATAAAAAATTCTATATTCGGGAACTAAAATACCCGATTCAATTTGCTACTTGATCATAATGGAGAGGATGGATGCTGGTCGAAATTCCTCAACTTTATTGCCATTTCTCTGTGAAGATAATTGTAACATTTTTATAAAAGTATATTTCCCATTATGAATCTTGGTACAATAAGTTTGTGTGTGTGTGGATGTGCAATTCAAACTCAACACCAGATAAAAACTAACATGTTGGATAAGATCTAAAACGATCGCAAATGCAATCAGATAATTACAGTGCTATATACACAAAGGTTCCCAATATACCAAGAAAAAATATTAGACATTTTAAGGTTTAAAATAATTCGGCAGTTATATATATTTCACGGAAACGAACTTCAAGCGAGTCAACGGGAATATTTCTACTGTCTATGGAATTATTTGAAATTCTAATCAGTTATAGTCACTTAAATGTCTGATTATATATATATATATGTATATATATATATATATATATATATATATATATATATATATATATATATATATATATATGGGGGGGTGTCACGAAATCCGTCTGCACGAGCAGGATGTAACACTTGGTTTTTAAGTGGTATTTAAAGGATTTGAATTTAGAGTTTTACTTTTCCGACACCGGTTGCATTACCAAAGGTACAAAAGCTCACTCTGCTTTATTATTTACCTAAAGGGTGATATTTGGATTCATATCTTTCCAAGGGTACGGAAAAATGCAAACAGCCTCAACCGGGATAAGAACTCTGGGGACCATGTCCATTGTCTATTTTCTAAGCCAATAATCATTTTACAGTGCTAGCTCTCTCTCTCTCTCTCTCTCTATATATATATATATATATATATATATATATATATATATATATATATATATATAAAAGACATGATCCTTAGCTTTGGAGTCATTTCATCCCAGTGGGTTTTACGTTAAAAGAAACTGATTTGTATGAGATTGAGAAGTGTAATTCGAAGCATGCAGAAAAACGGCAAAAACGCACTGACACACCCAAACAACAGAGTCTTTTTTTTCAAACTTTTTAAAATCTAAACTTTAGTGAGGAAATATGTTAAAATTGAACTCTTGCCGCATCAAAAAATCAAGTAGAAATATTAAATTTAATTTTTTTCTTCTGTCAATCGAATGATTTTTTAGGAAAAATTGTTCAAAAAGTAATACGCTTTGAAAGTTTAGGGGAAAATTTAATTTTAAGTTCTTCTTGACCGATGACCATTTTTTTTGGGTGGAAGGGAAAATTTTAATTAATTATTAAAACTATTTTTAAAAGAATAACGGCTGATGATTTTAAATAACACTACGAGTAAAAGTGCATATAAAACTTTGCTTTTTAAAACAAGTTCACCCGCCCATGTAATTGCTTTTGAATTTTAAATGTCTTTTTTGAAAACATAAAGATTCCTAGATAACAGTAGATTTTGAGTATATTTCTCAAAGTTATAATATATATATGTAAAAAGTTCACCCATTTAGGTTTCTTTCAATAATAAAAAATCGAACAGTTTTTTTTGCGAAACAACCAGCAGTAAAATAGTAGCTCTATTTTTACAGGTATAATGCTATTTATCATATATAATGTTATTTATCATATATAATGCTATTTATCATATAATTTTCAAAAAGTAAATATGTCAGCACATAAAATTTAATCATCATCCGGATTGGTATGAAGTGATACTATCTATATGGTTTACATCTTTATTTGATGATACTGTTATATTGATGGGAAGATGATGGAATGTAAAAAGTTTCAGATGGAAACCTCAATTGTATTTGAAAATCTGCATTTGATTTTTTACACTTATCTTTAGTAGGTTGTTTGGGTTTTAGGCATATCAGTCTTTGAAGTTTTTTTTAATACCAACTCTATTTTCATTCAAATAAACTCTTCTATTTCAAACAATTCAGTTTAGCGCGAGTAAACTGCTTAATTATCAAAAACATTCCTATTTTTCCTATTCCTATTCAGTGTGGTCAAACAGTTCTAATTCAAACAATTCAGTTTAGTATGAGTATATTTTGGTCATCGCACAGATACATGTCAAAACAGTTCTATTTCAAACAATTCAGTTCAGTGGAAAAACACAGATACGCAGTTTAGTTCTATTTTACCCATACATAGGGCCCTATCAGGTGTTATTACTCCGGGTCAGAGTTGACCTCGGCGCAATGACAATGAAGGGGTGCTCTGAATTCCCCAAAGATCCAGCATCATTAGAACCTCACAATCAGATTATTTAGTGTCATATTCGGGACACACGCTGTAGGAGTCTTACTCCTCTGCAGAGGTATAGTCGGTGTATTCTAAAGCCCCAGCGGACTGAGCAATATACCTAATCTTATGAGAAATCTGAATGTTGTAACAAAAGGAAACTGATGAAATACAAATAGACATGTCCGTATATTACAATAATTATCATTATTCTTGCATATATGTAAATGAAACACGACAACATCGGTAAATCCTTGCGATATTTTTTATCAGAACAACACTCTTAAACGTTTTAATATTAGGCTTCCGGGTTCAAAGGTTTATGATTTAAAAATAATAAATATATGAATATTTATTTGGCACCAAATATTTTTCCTTTATTTTTGTTTTTTGAAGTTTCTCTTTATTTAGATAAGAATCTATGAAGTAAAATTAGACTAAGAATTGCTAAAGAAATTCCAATGAACCAACGAAAGAAGTTTACTCTAAACTTTCTTATTCTCTTGGATACACACTGAACTTCCAAGAAAAAAAATTAAAACACGAAAACACGTGCCATTGTACGAATTGCATATTTTTATGGAAAGTAAAAATCTCGCCTCTCACAGTTGCATTGAACTTTAATATACAATCGACGATGTGGAAATAGAAATACTGGCATTTGGATTCTTAATGAGCCAAAAAATAAACCTTAAAACAATTAATAAAAATGAGAAAACAAAGACAAACTGAGTTCCATATAAGATTAAATATATTAAAATTTTGCATTTAACTGATATTAAATTTGAAATGAATTAACAGAAAAATAAAAAAAATAAAAAAATAAAAAAAATACATTCAACTTCTATGTAAATAATCGAAAATAAATAATATTTTTATGTTTTTGAGTTATCTCTATACACCAGAAATGATCTGTTGCCTGTTGTTATCCCGGACACATATATTACCACTCTATGCATCAGTTGAATACGTTTAGTAACCCGGAAATTAAAGCTGCCATTAATTTCCTTTCTGCCTGTTTTTCTTTTGTTCCTGGCCATTTCGTTACCTTATCTTATTCTTTTGTATTTACTGGAATATTCACTTTTCAGTATTTCATTAAAATAATCTTTCTTCGAAAAGCCAAACATTCAGTTCTTCATAACATTTACTCCTCTAAAACAACTAGGGAAGCACAAAGAAACTATTTAGGAAATAGTTTAACGTTTTCATATTTTTTCATTTTCAGATAGGTTGTGTGGGAAGAGCAAAGCATCTTCAAGTTCATCTTTTGGAAACCTCGTAGAATTAAAGTTACTGTTAAATATTTCAATGTACAGGGGTTAAAATCAAATTCAACTATTTATGTAAAACTAGGTTTTAAAGGAAATGTGTTCTTTTAAGAAAATGAATTTAATTATATATACTTAACATTAGCGTCATTTTGATGGAAGCATATCATATGCTCTGGGTTGAGAGGGCATCAAATGTAAGAGACTGAGTCTGGTAACTCTATATGGTATATATATATATATATATATATATATATATATATATATATATATATATATGTGTGTGTGTGTGTGTGTGTGTGTGTGTGTGTGTGTGTGTGTGTGTGTGTGTGTGTGTGTGTGTCTGTTATAATCTCTTAAAGTAAAATTATATTTCGAATTATCTTAGTAAATTTAATAGTCTCACTTTTGTTTTAAATTGATCCAATCATGATAATTATGGAATCCGTGCAAATAACGATTGAAGAATGGAGTATATTGGCCGGTTCTTGTTGGCTTTTTTTTTAAATATAATTTTTGATTTTATCAAAATTTTGAATTCACAACTATGATCCATAAATATTAACCTTTTGATGTTCCATTTTCGTGTGTTGCACTAACAAATAAGTAAAATGACATCGAATCATTTTAATAGAAATCATTTTATCTATATTGCTCTGTGACGGTTTCTTTAGTTTTTTCTTCTTTAGTTATTTCATTCTTTCTCATTCGTATTCTAACTAATGATAGATCCTTAAAATAAGTTAACTATTGAATGAACAATTCAGTTTCATTTCATTGCTTACAAAGTTATTTTACTTTTGTCGCAGTGCTTCACCAATTTTTCCTAATATATAAGCCATCTGATAATAATCAGAAACATCATGTTTCCTATGTAACGTTGTATGAAAATATATTTGCAAATTAAGTCTATAAATAAGAATGTAATGTAAATATACTTTTAGACATGTGCATTACTTGAACAGATGGACGATTAGTCAGCATCCATATGACCCACTCTAACGAACTGTCACTTAAAACATTTTCCAATACTAAGTGCATTGTCTATATATACTTGAATCTTTCGTTATATTTTACTTGAAATGTCTGTCATATTACAGAGCAAGAAAAAAGATTAATTTACATTTTCCGATGTCTGATAGCTACACAGAAATTTATACAAATGTATTTCTTTTTAGCTAAGGAAAAATGAATAAGTGGATAAAAACGTTTTGTGAAAAGCCAAATCATTTAATTTTATAGAGTACAGGAATGTAATAATGCCTCTATTGTCAATTTGTACAACGCATTACTCATTACAATAAAATCTTACAATTAAGAGAAATAGCGCGTCGAAAATATTGATACAGAAGTGGAAATGTCTTTACTTTTGTTAAAGGCTCTAGTAAAAATTATAGAAAAAGACCCGAAATAGTTTATCACTGATAATCAGATATAAATGATTTTTTTTTGCAATTGTTAATGTACCTAATATCATTATAACATATACTAATGAAAACGCCTGTTCCAATATTTATGTTTGAATAACTAATACAATACTTTACAAATATCTGGAGCAAAACTAAAAAAAAACAAAAGAACACAAAAACACACGGAATCAATTTTGTTTTCATGCACAAAGTCAGATTTCAATATATATTATAATGTTTTTGCAATTCGGTAAACAACCAGGGTTAATAATATTTTTAAATACATTTATATGGGCAATATATTATGTGTTTCATCTGATAGTTTATTTAGACATTTAAAATGTAACTAGTCGGGTTGGGGACAGAAGGGCACCTCTGGTGGATTAACGGTTAGCAAGCTAGACTAGCAAACCTACACGAGTGAGTTCGAGTTTCATTGGGCGCCCCATTCATTCGGCCTTGTGCCACATCGAAGCAAAGAGCTTTGTAAATTACAAGTCGGGTTGGGGACAGAATTTGTAATGAAAATCAAACTGAATGCAGCATAAATAGTTTTTATTAATAAATTAAAAGGATACATACCACATAAATACATTTCATTAGCCAAATATCCGTTATATCAATACAATCATCATCCTTGAAACGATCAATAATTCTACAGTCCCAAATTAATCTACCTTTCCATTTCAAAATTTTGTTGGTGGATTATTTTAATATAGGATCCATCCTATATTTTAGACAACTGATCCATCGAATGTGGCCCTATATTCGTCATTAAACATATTATTATTATTATTATTATTCACTCATTAGAGCTTTTCACATCAGCGAAAGCCGATGGTTTTTCACTGAAATCTGAGTGACAGCAATTCTCCTCAAGTCTCCAGGACTCTTCTTAGTATTCTGGCAGTCCTAAACAATGCTGTCGTTTGGATGGTCTCCACTCGTCCGCCAACCTCCAAGTCCTCTAGTCCCTTTAGTAATCCCTTAGTTACTGTTCCAAACGCACCTATTACAATTGGTATAATTTTCACCTGCATGTTCCACAGTTTTTTCAGTTCCCTAGCAAGGTCGAGGTATTTATCCTTCTTTTCACTTTCTTTCTGTTTTATCCTGTGGTCTGCCGGGACAGCAAAGTCGACTATTTTGCAAGTTCTCTTTTTTGGTTGATTATTATTAAGTCTGGTCTCCTGGCCGGGATTAGGTGATCCGCTTGTATATCAAAGTCCCATAGGAGTTTATTCGAGTCATTTTCTAGGACAGGTGCTGGGTTGTGCATATACCATTTGTTAGTATGGTCGAATTGAAATTTCTTACACGTTTCCCAGTCGTGTCTCGCCTTATATTCCCGCTGTGCTAATTTGCTGCATTCGCTTGTTATATGATTGATGGTTTCATCTCTGTCGCCACATAGCCTGCATTTGCTATTTTGTTGCGTTTTATCTATTCTCGTTTTGATATGATTCGTTATTATGGCGTTGTCCTGTGCTGCTATTAGGAGAGATTCTGTTTCTCTCTTAGAGTTTCCTTTTCTTAGCCATGTCCAAGTTTTGTCGTGTGAGATATTGTTTATTAGTCGTTTAAAGCGCCCATAAAGTTGTTTTCCTTCCCATTTTTGTTTCCTAGTTACTGTCATTTTGTTGTTCATCGTGTTCTCAGTTTCATGTCTGGTGGCTGTAATGAGTCCTCCTTCGTGTTTTTGTATATAGTTTTCGGGTCGATGTATGGATGTGTCAACGCTGTCTTCAATGCTGGCAAGTCCTCTTCCTCCCTCTTTTCTAGATACATATAGCCTGTCAACGTCGTCTCTGGGATGCAATGCCTTATGCATTGTCATTAGTTTTCTTGTCCTTTGGTCCATTTGTTTAAGTTCCTCTCGGGTCCACTTGAGAAAGGGTCCAGAATATCTAACGAGAGGTACAGCCCAAGTATTTATTCCTTTGATGAGGTTTCTGCTATTGAGTTTTGTCTCGAGTTGTTTTCTGGGTCTTCTGCGGTATTCTTTCTGGATTTTTTCTTTCATTTCTGCTTGTTTGAAGGTTTCAGCCTCCAAGATGCCCAAGTATTTGTAGGTTTCGTTTTCTGCGAGTGATTTTATCTTATCCTTGGTTGGTAGTTCTATTCCGTCAGTTAGATTTCGTTTGCCACTTTTCATTACAAGCATTGCAGACTTTTCTATACCAAATTCCATTCCTATGTCCCGGCTGTATATTCTAACTGTGTGTATTAGGGTTTCCAGTTCTTTTTCATTTTTTGCAAAAAGTTTGATGTCGTCCATGTACATTAAAGGATTAACTTTTTCCTGTGATCTACCAGGTTTGTATCCGGATGTGCATTTTTTGAGTATGTGGTTAAGTGGCATCATGGCAGCTATGAATAGTAAGGGTGATAGAGTATCTCCTTGGAAGATCCCTCTCTGGATCTTTGTTTCAGCTAATTTTCTTCCTCCTGCTGTCAGTTCCACTCTCCAGGTTTTCATAGTTTTGTCGATGAAGTTTATGATTTCGTCTGATATTTTGTACATTTGTAGGCTGTTTATTATCCAGCTATGCGGAACCATATCATATGGCTTCTTGTAGTCAATCCAGGCTATAGCTAGATTTTTCCGTCTTGTCTTGCTCTCATCTAGGATGTGTTTATCTATGTAGAGTAATTCTGCTGTGCCTCTGGATCCTTTGCAGTATCCTTTCTGTTCGTCAGGGAACAATCCGCGGCTTGTTAGAGAGTGGTAAATCTCTTCCCTTATTTGTGCTGTTAATATTTTCCACATCATTGGTAGGCAAGTTATGGGTCTGTAATTGTTGGGGGCGGTTCCATTGTTTGGGTCCTTTTGTATCAATGTGGTTTTATTATTATTATTATTATTATTATTATTGGTGTGGTTGTTTTTGTAATTTATGATGATGATGATATTTTCTTAATGTTCATTTTCAAAGACTTTAATTTATTCATCATGTTGTATCTTAGCAAGTTGGAGACATACGACAGAACTCAATCATTGATTACTCAGCCAATTTGTCTAAGATCACTTGTATTTTTGAATGACATTAAGTGTCCCAATGGTTATGATAACAACGATATTCCAATTGTTCTATAGATTTGACAGTTCACAGTAATTTTGTTGTTTTCTATTGCCTTTCATTTTCTGTTTAATCTACAGCTTGCTTATTAGGTCCCGTTTATACGATATAATTTTTTCGTTTTTATTATTTCTAAATCCATTTTCTCTGCCTCGAACAAGTGGTTTATGTAAATATTTAATCTCTCAGTGTATCATATTCATTTGATTTCCTATGATAGCTTCTTGTTTATACTGATACAATTTGTCCAAAAGTTTGAATCCAATTCGTTTGCCAAATTTCCAGTGTATCACTATTTCTACTGGAGCGCACTTGGCTTTTGTATTCTTGAAAATCAGATTACGGTATCTATTTAAATTATGGTCTACCTTCTGATCTTTTCGTCAATATAAATCTTTTATATAAGATATAATTTTCTTTTTCATTTAATGTGTAGTTTGGGTAAATATATTCATAGTTTTCCTTCGAGTTTAAGCATTTTTATTGCATTTTCGCCTCACCTGCATGTTTCATTTTTTTGTCTAATGAGTGGGGTAATTTATACGGAAACTTTCATTTACTCATTCAGTTTATTGTCCTCATAGTATCTCGATGTAGCACTTAATGTGTAGAGATGTGGCCATGGTCTTATATGCATTGCTTTTGATACCACTTCTTCTTTCAGCCAAAGGAGGGGCTTGTAAACTTTTGATAAGGACGCAAGTGTTTATTGCCTCTGTCAATTTCTGCTGTTTCGTTTGTGTCCAAATATTTTCTCCCTTGTTTTAAATGACTCTTTTATATTCTGAGTCCATCAAATTATGTTGTTTTTGTTTTTGTGAAGTCACACATATATAGTTGATATATCATTTGTAAACTTATTTTAGTTTCTCTCTGTTAAATGATAAAACAGATGAATTTCTAACAATTCAATTTAGCATTAACTCAAAAAAGTTAAATTGCTATGTATCATTAAAAATCCAATTAAACATAAATCATTTGTTTGCACATAGTTAAATGATCAAGCTGTTCTATTTCAAACAATTCAATGGACCATGAATCATTTTTTTGCACTTAGTTTAAATGACAAACAGTTCTATCTGACGCATATATAGGTCCATATCAGGTGCTACCACTGTGGGCAAGGAAAGTGTACTCAGCATTCCCCCAAGATCCAGCATTATTGGGGTCTCACTATTCAGAACACTCATTATGGGGCGGTCTTACCCCTCAGCTAAGTTGCAGTCGGTGTATTCTACAGCCCCAGTCGAATGGGCCAGCATTACGGGAGCTTCACTATCAGCTTTTTTAATGTTATATCCAGGACATTTGTTGTGGGATGGTCTTATCCCTTTGCAGATATGCAGTCGGCGCATCCTAAAGCAACAGCCAACAAAACTTGTTTTTTTTTTCATTTCACAAATTTTTAGCACCTTATATTTGCAAGAAATATATGAACTGTGAATCTTTTTTGGGCACTGATCCTTGAATATGCTATTTTCAAAATATAGATGTTCCAATTTGAATGAAAACGTATGCACACCAGAATAACATATATAATGTTGCATCAACCAGTCATTTCTACTTTGCAAAGATTATGACAAATGATTTTCGTCATGTGTATAAGACTGAACGTGATTAATGTTTTTGTATAATTGCTCTGTAATCTCTTTAGCGATTGATTGTTTGACTCTGAAGTAGATCTCAGGAATGAAAAAGCCACAAGTGCCTTAATGAAAGCTCAAAACTGCATGTGGTCTAATAGAGTTTCATCAAAACCAAGCATAATGGCTAAGAAAAATGCATTTCATTTGCCTTTTTAAAGATTCTTCAGAAATCTGGAGTATATATCGCCGTCATATAAAAATCTTGGAAGGATTCCACCAAGCTTGTTTTAGGAGAGATTATAGTGTTTAACACTAAAAAAGAATGTTCTCCAGCAAGCTGATTTTTCTAGTAATAAGATGCTACTCATTGGCAATCAGATATGATGGGATAGGCACTCTTCTAGAATAGAGGATGTTACGCGACTCTGTTAGCTGTTCTGTAGAGACTAACAACACAATAGGCGTCCAAGACATAAACCTAAAAACCGTTTTAAAAGATGTCATATAAAGCAACCCCAGCATACACAGTATAGACATTGCATCCTGGGAGAAGATGATGATAAATCGATCAGCATGGTAGAAATTGATTTAAAAATGCTGTGAAGGATTTGAATCACGAAAAATCGATCACTCCAGTATGGAACACGGGTCTTAAAGCAGTAATTAACCTCAATCCTTGACACTTTACAGCCTGAAGAGAACTGCAACCACTGAAGTTGGGCCTGTTTGTTTAAAGCTAAACTTGATAGTCATTTGAGATTTTAAGGCAAAAAAATCTCAAAATCTTACTTTACTAAAATCTTGCTGCAAAACCCACTAGTGAACTCATTAATTCATTGACAAAGTAAGTAGGTCTACACTAGATCTTAGAATTCATATGTGCGTGAACAAGAACAATGTCTATCAAAAAGGCAACGAATTCATTTTCCACACTTGAAATTTGGCTAACTAGGAAATAGTAAGAGTAAAGAATCACTTGCACAATCAACGGTACTCTAAGGGAATTGAGGAGATAGCATGTTTCTGCAAATAAGTGGCATTCACAATGAATATTGATACTGATATTTAGAATTATAAAGCAACTCATTTTGTGTTTTTCGTCACGATGCCCAACATAAAGTTGCTTTGCATTGTCTGATGGAAAATGAACAAGTTCTACGAGGAAAATTACGTGTGAAATTCGAATTTAATAATTTTATTCAGACTCTTTAACATCTACATTTAAATTTGTTAGTTCCAGGTATATTCTTTAACTAAATAAATAGATAAACAAATAACGTGCATTATGAAGGGGATTATATTTAGATAGCTTTATCTATAACTGCCACGCCTCCTATATTATAGATGGAATGGTGATAGAATCACCGCTTGTCCAATATAAATTTAAAGTAAGTGTATTGCGCGACTGACAATTCGATTGAGCAGATCAAAGTAACAGTAACGTGAAGAAAATGTTATTAAATGAAAAGCATTTTTATTGAGGATTTTAAACGATTTTAAGATTTTAACAAACACACGCACACGCATACGCACGCACATACACACACACACACACACACACACACACCTACGTGCGCACACACACACACACAAACACACACACACACGCACACACACACATACATATATATATATATATAGAGAGAGAGAGAAAGGGAGGGATAGAAAGAAAGAGAGAGCGCGAGAGAAAGAGACAGACAGAAAGAGAGAAAGAGAAAGGGTAAGACAGAAAGACGTTTAGACAGGGAAAGAAAGAAACCAATTTTTTTTATAAAGAGTTGAAAAATTGTATTTGTGTTATAAGATCTGGTTTGTGTGAGTTGATGCATCAAACATTATTACCCAAATAAAAATGATATTTATATATTTAGATATGAGGGGGCGTATATCTTAAAGTTGCAAACACACAGATAAATACAAATATACCTATGTAAACACTGTATACATAAGATACATGGATATGTGTAGGTTTAAAATTCATCGCGATAGCTGGTATGATCTTCAAAAAAACCTTGGTTGTTTTAATACGTAATATATATATATATATATATATATATATATATATATATATATATATATATATAAATATATATATATATATATATATATATATATACATATTAAGGGGATGGAAGTTAACCCTAAACACTCTTGCTCAATGATAGATTTATTAGTAATAGACCTTATTGAACACGAACCAAATAAATAAAATTTAGAGAAGTAAAAAATAAAATCAAATACAATGATTCATGTATAAACCCATTAAGAAGCCTTGGATCAGATTTTTTTTCTGAAAATTGCTGCATCCTTATCACTACCCCGTCTTCTTCTGAAGTTGACGTTTTATCTGCTGTGCCGTAGGCATTACTTTCAGAAAATTTCTAAGTCATCTGTCGTGTAGTGTCGTTCGATTCAAACGGGCAGACTTGCCTCCCGGTGAAAGTCATGCAGACATAATCGACAAAAAATATTTCTGCCTTTCATTCTTATATTTAATAATATCGCTCAAGAAAACAGGAAATTTGTCAGTCAAAACAAATGGAAATTTGTTCACTTTTATACTATTGAATCATTTTAATTATGCAATAGGATTACAAGAATGATATTTAAACTGTACCAAAGACTGTAACAAACACACACTCTACTAATTTTAACCATAATTTTCATTTTTATATATATACTCTGTGAAGGCTGCTTATAACAGACACTAAGCTCGATATGACAGTAATTATATAATAGGTAAAGGCAAAGAAACAGATATAAGAATATATTGTCTTAGTAGAATTTAACCGTCAATTCCCTTCAGAAATTATAATTATCGGCTTGTGTATGATCACAGTCTATAGAGCAATATTATTGTATTGCAAATTAGGTTAATATTTGTTTATTCTTTTATGGATTTTAAGGATGTTGTGCAAAGTAACGGTTGCTATGATACGCCATTTTTAAGTTTTGTTATAGCAAGTCATACTTATCTATTGTTACGCTTAAGACAAGTTTAAATTGGGACATTAAATTCTGCAAAAATTATCCTGCTTTGGTATGTCTCTGGATAACAGTCTCTGAAGATGGAGAGTAATCAAAGAGCCACGCGAGTGTATCGTGATGCAATCTATGGGAAGCAGCAAAATGGCTTCAAAGGAAAGTGAATGAATCCAAAAATTAGTCAACGGCACGTTTCACCAGATGCTAGGTAAATGAACCGCATAGGTCCACAGCTAAGATTAAAAACGTCGATCGAGATACTGCTGCTTCTCATCTACAAGGATGACGTTTATTGATCCAACGAGGGATTACGATAACTAATCTTAACCATACGTCCAAACTGCATTACTTTTCACGCTTTTAAACAAGGGGCACGTATTTGCGAATTTGGAGTTCTAACCCACTGTGTTGGAAAAATCAGTTTCCGTGAACAAACTAAATTTGTTAGAATGCAAAAGCATTGTAATTTTAGTGATACTTAACATTGGAAATTTAAACAATAATTCAGCTACCGAAGCTGACAGCGTCTGCGGCCAAGCATAATATATGCATCATATGCGTTCAAGAACATATAGTCAAACATAGTGAAGTAGAAATAGAATATGATACAGCCAAATGATGGACATTTGTGTTTGCATCTGCATTTAAAACTCTTTTAATACCGTCATTGGAGGTGAAGGAATGTTTTGCTATTCATGTGCCTTAAAGTCACTTGATAGCATACAGAAAATCTTGCTGAGAATGATATGAGCCAGATTTAAAGATGACACAGGCGCAACAATCAACTCTTATCTCAGTCCCACCATTGCCAGTAAGGAAAGGGACGTCATCAACTTCTACAAAGTTCTATTTCCCCCTACACAACACATTTCAAAATACAAAATTCTAATCATAGATGGTCACATGAAAATTCATGGAGGCAAAAGGAGAAATAACATATTCTGCATACACAACTCATCAAATAAAAATGTGGTATATCAAGCACATGTTTCACTCAAGAAAAATCTAGCATGTCTCAAGAAAATTAAAGAAAATTAAAGAAAAAAGGGAAAAATACGAACATACACCGATCCAAAAATCTCTAAATCATAGCTAGATTATTTATTGATAAACAAGAAGTGGATAAATAGCACCTTGAATTCTGAGGTATACACAGATTTAAGAAACAAAAAGTTAAATAGCCCAGACGGCTGCAGCTGTGGAATACATCGATTGCATTTCTACTGAGAAGTAAGACCCCCCCACCAAAGAGTGTCCTGATATGACACCAAATTTGATGATGGGGATCCAGTAATGCTGGAGCTTTGGCGAAAGTGGAGTACTCTTTCATTGCCATCGCTCATCAGTTCACTCTGGCCCGGAGTGGTAGCATCTGATAGGATCTTTCTGTAGGTCAAATAGGACTGTTTGACATTCAAAGTGAGTGCAAACAAATGATTTATGCTAAAGTGACTTGTTTAAAATATAACTGATTGATTATTTAACTATATGTAAACAAATGACTGATGTTTAATTGAAATTTTTGTACGACATAGAAATACCCGGAGTCATTTAATTGTGTGCAAACTAATAATTAATAGTGAACAGAATTATTAGTGTTTCATAGCAATAATGGAAACCTTTAAACTGTGTAGAAACAAAAGCAATACAAGTGTGCAAACAAATGTGTTCTTACACATTTTAAAATGAAATTACTTAAAATCTAATCTCTTGAATATAATCTAGGTCTGTTTAAATGCTTGCAAACAAATGATGGATGTTGAATTTTTATTCTTATATAACAAAACTTAAAAGAACTTAACTGTGCAAACAAAATAATTATTCATATTCGATAGAAATACTTATAGCAAATTAAATGTGCAGAAAAAGGAATTTAAGCTCATTTAAAAATGCTATTAATAAAATATGTTAACAAATTATAGATATTTAGTAAATATGTATAAACAGCATTTTATATTAAATAAGCTAAGATATTTCATATGTCTTAAAACCAAACCAAACCAAAAGTTTAAAGCAAGACGATATGTCTGATTCTTTCTCGGTAATTGTGATAGAAAATCAATGTATAGTAACTGTCAGAAACAAGTTTAATTCTCGTCAGGACACATCTGAATAAGATACTATGAATTGTTATCACCCATATCGAAGCAGCTTCCAGGTGCATAGAAACCAAACCATTGATTGCAATGTATTTATACAGATGGTTACCTGTACTGTTCCATGGTAGTCAATTGGAGTAGGAGAAAAAATCAGATTACGTGAAAAAGCAATCTTACTTAATAAAAGAAAGCCAATAAAATTCAATGAACAGAAATTTAAGAAAGTCAAAAGAGAACTAACTAACATATACCAAAATGTATAACTAGAATACATTCAAGCTGAAAAAAAATTCGAGAGAAGATGGATCATTACAGTAGACAATAAATCATGTGAGTGGAAGGAAAAGTACATTGAGAGGAAAACTAAAAGCTGCCAGAAGAAAGAGTACAGAAAGGGAAAAACAATTCAAAAATCAACTCAGAAATCGTCCTGAAAATGAAGGATAAACTTATCAAAAATTATTAATGTTCAATAGACATCAAACTAGAATATTTTACGGAGGAAAAACAAGATACAATAGGGAAATTAAAATTAAAAGCAAAAAAGCTGCAGGTTTCGACGAAATATCTCCTGAAATATGGAAAATAAGAACATTAGACAACACACTTCTTCGATTATGCAATACTGTTTATGAACAAAACACAACGAAGAAATGCAAAAGAAGCTGCATCCTGCCCCAAGAAAGGCAACCTCGGGATCAGTAAGACCTAAAGAGGCAGAAGTTTTACTGCTAAGGTTTATAATACGTATCAGTTGAATCCAACCTAAAATAGAGACACTTCTGAGGAAAAATCATGAGTTTTCGGATAAATCTATCGACAAAGTCACAGATTGAAACAATCATTGGAGTAAGTACCAAAATATCTTGAGGTAACTCATTTGTTCGCATATTTCTCCAACGTATATGATTCCATAAGGAGAAGAAAGATGGAGAAAATACAACTTCAAATGATCTCCCCAACGAATGTTATTGCTAAAATAATGTTCCAGATCAAAACATGATGGCAACACTTCATTCCTTAACATTGTCACTGGAGTCTTACAAGAAGATTAATTAGTACTATGTTTGTGTATGATCTATCAAGATTACGTACGTTGAATCTAATAGATCTTTTAAAAGAAAACGGTTTCATACGATAAAATAAAGTATCAGGCGATATTCCGGAAAAATATGACAGATGCTTACCACGCAGATGATCTATCGTTTCTCTCAAATACACCTAACCAAACTGAGTCCCAACTGTAGAGTCTGAAGCAAGCAACAGACAGCATAGGCCTCAACATGAATGCAAATATAACTGAGTTTATGTATTTTTAAAAAAGAAGGAACAATACCCAGTATGAATAACAAGAATCTAAAGTTAGTATTCTTGTTCAAATACCCCAGCAACAATATCTTTTTTACTGAAAAGGCTGTCAAAAAATTCTGATCGAAAGCATCACTAGTGTGTGATCGTTGACCATATGGAAATCTAATCTCTCTGACGAAATAAAACATTTTTCAAGCTGTGTCAGTAAGGTTCTGCAATTAGAATGCGCCACAGAAACACTAACAAAATGCATAAATAACTAGAGTGAAAGTACACCAGAATTCTATGTGCTGTAAAAATTATGGAAGCAACCCCCCTCAAAATAGCAGCTCTTTAGCCACTTAACTCCAATTCCATAAAACTGTTCGAGACATACGAGGCACTGCTGGAGAAGGAAGGACGAACTCTTATAGACGCGCCAGTGTTTGCTGACTAGCAAAGAATTACATGTATCTGTACTGTGTAGACACTGGATACGGTCAAGAAAACCTACCAGGAGTGATAGATTATTGTCACTGTTGGGGAGAAAGAATCAGGGAACTTTGTGCTGTTAATACAGCTTAATAATCTTGATGACAAAGATGCATTCGAATACATTTTAGTAATTTAAATACAGCCATAAATTTTTCATTCGTGATAAGTAGACTATACAAATCAATCACCCTAACGCTATCGTTCTCCCCCCTCTTTATTTCTCTTTCAGATTTCTTTCTATCTTTTATAATCCATATACTTATAAGATTTTATATTCATTTTTCTCCCCTGACAGTGTTAATTCTTGTTCAGTTTGTTTCAATTCCTCTTTCATTCCCACATATGCTCTCTTTGCTTTATTCACCTCATAATTTCATTATTATTGAGCTTTTTCTTTATTTATTTATTTCATTCTTTCCTTCTTTCTTTCTTTCTTTCTTTCATATTTCTGTTTTGCCAAACATTGAAACAAAGAAAAGTTCTGATTTATATACAAATCATCTCACTAGTTCTGACGGATCAAAGCAAATTTAGTATATAACCCGTGTGATCTATCATCATCTGATTTTACATCTTGTGACTGAATTGAATCAACCAATATATTAATGAATTATATAGAACTTCAGTAAACATTGAAAAATAAATTAAGTGTTTGCTTTTGATTTTTTTCCCCATTTTTTTCCTTTTTTAAAAAATCAACATCTTATCACCAAAACTAATTAATCTCTGATTATGTTAAATTTCACATTTTACTTTTAGCTCAAGTAAATAAAATGAAGGTTTGAAAATGGGCTTTAAACAGAAAATCAATTTCAAAGTAGATTAACGGATTGCGGACTAATCAGCACAATATTTACCGTAAATTGCAGTGAACAAATTGATGGCTTATACCTTAAAATATCTACAAAATTAAAGGTCAACGTAAAGGAGGGGGCAAACATCCATACTTTTACTAAAGTGGTCAATCAGTGAATATTGATATACATGACATATCATCACTCCAAGGGACTATCACAAACATTTCTAATTAAACTGTTTGGTTGATATATTTAACAAATTAACACAGAAATTAATATAGGAAAATAAAACTGTAATACAAATTAAGTATCATAGAAAGCCTATAACATAGGTCGTTTCAAAAAGCTGATGCATTGATAGTAAATAGCAATAGAACAAGTAAAGGCTTTATCCAAAGTTTTTAACTAAGAATCTTGTAGTGGACAGATATGCCTGGAAGATTTGGAGGCCACAATTGAGGGGAAATAATACTGAGATATCAAATAAATATTATTTGTTTATTCCTATATTTTCTGAGTGTTATCAGTTTTTCATTTTAGTCATTGTTTTTTTTTTTTTTACATTGTATTCCATAAATATTTTTCGTGAAATTTATCTATTACGGCCCAAAAAGCTGAAATCTAAAAATGCAATGCGCAGTCCCCTCTACTGCGGCATATTAAATTGACGTATAATTCGATAAAGCTTGGTTAGCATAAGATGTGCTCTCCGTCCAGTATTTTTAGCTTCTTTGCAATCATATTGCACTTAAAGAGATTGAATTTAGTCATGGACATGTCAGCTAAATTTGTAAAATATATGCAAGTCGATAATTTCATAGGGTACTGTATAAATACTGAATATTTTAAATTTGTATGTATTTAACTGTTCAGTTTTCTTACTGTGAGTATATGTACGTTTGTATGTCTGTCACCCTCTCTCCCTCCCACCAGATTGATAGATATACTGATAAATATACAATTGTTCTTCAAATTTACCAAAGAGACACACACATACACATGCATAAATATTTATGTATTTGTGTGGGAGCGTATGTATGTGTATGTTTGTGTGTGCTCGCACTCGTGTTTTTTTCTTTTTTAGGGCGGGGCAAGATCATGTACATTTATACGACAAATCCATTTTAAACACGTTTCGTTCAATATGAGTGACACGTATTTTTTATACATATTTTATGTCAAGTTTTTTTTCTATCGGCGATTAAAACAGGTTTACCTACAATCTGAATCCTTTGGGGCCCTCATGGATTAATGTCGGAATTTGCCGAGGGGTTTTTCTTTTAAATACAGAAAATAAGTATTATTGAAGAACGCTGTGTATCTTTAAATCATCACGTGCAAATGACACCGGGCATAAAAACCATGGCTGGGTTCACGGAATTCCTAAATTCCTAGATTGACTCTAAGTATTAGAGGCATTTTAAAATTCAATGACCAAGAACAAATACCAGACTGTTACCGGATTTTTTTATAAGGAAAACTTGTTGCACTTGAGGGCTTTACACACACACACACAGACACACAGAGAGAGAGAGAGAGAGAGAGAGAGAGAGAGAGAGAGGCGCACCCGCAGATATAGTTCTAATTTTTGTAGCCAAAGAATGATCATCAATCATTAATTGCGGGTGCGTAAGGACTGTATCCCATGCAAATGAATAAACCGCACCCCCAAAATTATTACATCCTGAGTATGAAAGTAAAGAGCACAATGTAACTCTAGTGCTGGATATCTAGGTCAAATGGAGTACAGTTTCATTACTAATGCTTCCAGTTCCACTCTGACTCGGAGTGGTAATAGCTGCTTGGATCCTGCCTACTGGTTAAATAGATCTGTTTGAAGATCTTTCGTATTCAATACGACAGTGTAAAGATCTCTTTAATAATGAGTACACGAATTGTAAAATACATGTACAATATATGTACAATACACGTACAATATATGTACAATATATGATAACCCTTAATGGGCTGAATTGCCAATAAAATTAATCAATTAATCAATTAGTTAGTGTCAATTTAAAAAAATCTAATGTTTCTTACCAAAAGTAATATCAGCAAGTTACAAATATATATATATATATATATATATATATATATATATATATATATATATATATATATATATATAAGTATTACTCTGGAAAAACGATTTTCGTTGTCAAATCCAATTCACCCGTAATCCACTCACGGATCACAGTAAAGATACTTAGAAATCATGGTGCTGTGTACTAAGTAATATTTCTAGAGTTGATAAAAAGTATTCCTATGAGCCCACTTCGAATTTTCCTGAAATAAACATGTCGTTTTAATTTTCAGATAACAAATTCTTTTAATCTAACGTGTTGTGTTTATTTAAAAAAAAGCATTTTTACAGGAATTCCAAAATTGCCAGCAATGAATGAAATCGTCTGTAATTTTTTCAAATTCCTTAAAAGTTCTTAACCTTTGACAGAATTCATTAATCATAAATGTACTATTTTAACATTTTACTTTCCATTGTTCAGTTGTCCTTGTTTGTAGTTCTGGAGTAGATATATCGTTGTCCATTGTAGGTAAAGAAATAGTTTCGGCCCAAATCCATATATCTGTTGTTTTAAACAGCAAGAAATCACATAATATTATTCGACAAATATTTATTTAGCAAGATAACGCATTCTGATGTATCATTAAATCTTGCCAGTGACTTTAATAACTAAATGCTATTACATGTCTACTTTAATATAAAAACAGTTTTTAGTAGAGAAATAAGAGAATACATCAACTGAAGAGACGATAATACAGCTGTTATGGAAAACTATTAATAATTTTAATAATCCGTTAAATAATGACGTTAAATAATACTTTTCTTAAAAAGTACATTAGAAATTCATGAAAAAATATATTTTATAGACAAAATATATGAATCATTTATTAACACATCATTTATAATGTGAATGAAATTACATGGTTAGTGTAATCCAAAAAATAATGTTAAATCATGATGCCTGAATTAAAGGAATGAAATATACATCATTCTTGATTTCGTTTTTATTTTATTTTGACTTTCCTTTTTTTAATCGTTGATCATAAAATTGAGTTGTCAATTATTTCAAATACAAAAAGGAGATTAAAGTTGTGTTTAACTGGCATATGGTGTTCTAATCAAAGAATATTCTTTTTTTTTTTTTGGCAAAAAGTCCCATATTTAGTCTTAAACGGTAATGGATTTATTCCGACAGACAAAAGTACGAAGATATTCAGGAAACATCTGTATTTGATTCATTTTTTCCTTGTTGTTCTTGTACTTTTAGCGGATTGAAGAAAAAAAATTGAACATCAAGCATTTTTAGAAATCGTTATGGTAATTTAAGTTTTAATATTCCTTTTTTTGGCAATTTTAAACTTTTCTTCCTCGTTTTGCCTTCAATTAGCTTCAGCTTTTGTATTTGCTGTTGATCGACTCTTAGTGGAATCCTTTGTGTCGTTCTTCAATTTAAAAGACATTTGCAAACTCTTCAAATGTCAAAGTTCTCATTACAAGAGATTGATTAGAACAAAGCATATTCAAGGGATTGGCCATCAGAATTGAAGGCAGACATGAAGGACGAAAGCTGTTCAACTATGAAAGGAATGCAGAAAAAAATACTCAACGAAATCAGGAGAAAAACAAGTTTTTATTCACTCACACACAAATATATTCGTCAAATAACATAAGGGGATACAGCTATAAATGAGTAATCTCATATATGTATATATATAGATAGATAGATAGATAGATATGTGTGTGTGTGTGTGTGTGTGTGTGTGTGTGTGTGTGTGTGTGTGTGTGTGTGTGTGTGTGTGTGTGTGTGTGAATGTTCGAGTGCGTGTCTATGTATGTGCGCGCACGTGTGTGTGTGTGTGTGTGTTTTTACTTCTACAGCAGTGCCCAATATGTCTCATTCGTCTTACTTGGCTGATATCTAAGCTCGAAGGTCAGTGGTCGTACAACTTCTGTTTTGTGTGGTACTGCTTTCAAGATTTCTTCCAAACATCACGTAGCATTCTTGCGTAATTCTTATCAACTGTTTCTCCATATTTTATTTTACCTGAGATTAGATTTCCTTTTGACGGACAACCTGTCAATAGCAATCCTTACCTTCTCTATTTGTATCTTGACACCACTTTCAATTGATGAAATATTGCTGCTGAAGTATGTAAATTGCTCTATTAATTTCAGAGTCTTGCTACTTTAACTGGAAAGTCTCCTTTTATTAAATCCCATAATCAGTTTTATTTGCGTTTACGTTCAGGCAATGTCTCCAGCTACCTACAGGCTATGCAGCAGAGATTCAACTTGAGTAGTGGTACCAGTGAGAAGCTCAAGATTTTCTATGTGGTCTGAATCTATTAAAGTTTCTATGGGATATCGTCTGCCTTTTAACTTTTTTTTAAATACGAAAACATTTTCTTTTTAGTTTTAGATCTATTGACATTCGTCATACGAAATCTACGCAAGTTATAAACATACATTGTGCAAATGTATCTCCTTGCAAAACTCCAGCGACAATGTCAAAGAAGTTGGTGTCACCATCCGGTAAGTGAAACTTTGTTTTCATGCTTTTGTAAGGTATCATTCCAATTGTCAATCAGTGTATTGATTTGTCATCAAGTCAGTAAATTTAAATCTTTCATCATTGAATTAATGCTTTGTTGCCGGAAAGTGTTCAATACAACAAAGGATTACGCAAATAGACTGCACCTTGATCGGCGCATCGTTTGATATGACGGAAAACCAAAAGGTCTAGTGATATAGTGGGATACTCCCAAGGCGCTCTAGGTTATTGGTAATCGTTTTTTGCCTTCTAAATAGTTCTAAGTATTATATGTCTCGATCGGTGTATTCTTTAATCAGTAACAGCTTTTACAAATTGAAGTTTTGTTGTAGCTTTTGAGTCACAGTTCTTTTTTTGGGGGGATACTATGCTGTAGTATTGGCTCTAGCTTTCTTCTGTGTAAGGAATGACCGGCCTTGGAGAAGTGATAGACAATGATTTAGTTTTGTGAATTGGCCTTTTCGTGTAAGCATTTTTAAAATTGTCAAAAGCTTCAATTGTTATAATCCGAGTACATGTAATTTCGACCATCTTTAGTGAGTGTCGAATCTGTAGATGAGACTATATTTTGGACTTATGGATGTTCGTTATTATCCTAGAATTTTATTGAATAAGAAGTTTTTCTCTTCCTATCGACCACAAATAAGGATCTCATGGGTGTGAATTCTCAAGACAGTAGGTGAATGCTCCTGTGTAAGATGCATTTAATCATTCCCACTCTTTGGCTAAAAAAAACGTTATGTTTAATTGAAATGTTTGTTTTTAATTAACGATGGTCAAAAGTACATGTACACGGATTACAAAATTAGAAACTTTTAAAAAAATTGTAAACTTCATTTACTGAAACTTGCAACATCTCCATCGCCAACAAAAATCTAACATAAAAGTCAACACCAACAACCTGTTTTTCCCTTTGATAAAATGTGTCCATAAGATAAAAATACGCTGCCTAAATGAAATATATATATATATATATATATATATGTGTGTGTGTGTGTGTGTGTGTGTGTGTGTGTGTGTGTGTGTGCGTGTATGTACTAACAAAATATATAATGCTTTTTTCATCGGAAAAGATCACCCAATGAAAATTCAAATGAAAATTTAAAAAATTAAAATACAAAATCACAAGCATTCTTTGAAATCTTGAGTGAGAAATATTAAATCAAAATATAAAGTGTATGATAATTATCTTCCAGCATTTTTTGTTGCCTATGCAACAATTCCTAACGTAATTTATATCTTCAATCATCATCAACATCATGTCGCGCCGCCCGCGCGGATATCCCTGACCGTCTCTCGCCATTTCTCCCTATCATTCATCGCCTCCGGCAGGTCTTCAGGGTTACATCCCGTGTCCTCACATAGCTGCTGTATGTAAGTTCGTGCTGGTCGTCCCATGTCCGACAAAGATACCCAGACATATTCCCATGCCCAAGATAAAAGAGTTGTCAAAGACATATGATACTTTATTATCAGTCAATACTAATTCCTTGGGATAGATTTATATATATATATATATATATATATATATATATATATATATATATATATAAACCTATCAAGTTGGTTTCCGTATTTTCCCATGTAAGGGAAACATATCGTTGATGGAAGTCTCATAAATCGATCTCGATATCCTTTCATGGTTTAAGATGGCACTGCGAAGATTACAGTCAGAAAAATGATGATAAGGCTTATGCTCACTATCAAACGAGTGTTTCAAATATTAAACTATTATTCTAACAATTAAAGAAGAGACAACTGCCGACGCCAAAACGCATCAATGTCTAATTCTGTTCATTTAAACTATCTGAAAATAGAATCATTTAGTTGAAATACAGCGAAATATATATGGAAAAAGAGGTATTATCATACTCACCATACAACAGTATCCTGTCAGTGACGCTACGTCGAAGTCGGCACCAGGTAAGCTTAATGTAATTCATAAGGAGATTGTTGCTGCTACATATGCATATATTAACAGATTTCGGAATCTTAGAAATCGTGTTCTGATGAGAGCAGTAAAATGCCGGCAAAAATCTGCAGATATATGGTAGCATTATAATCTCTGGGATTGCCATTACCAGTAAAGGGGGAAAAGTGAAATATTGGATCGGATTTCTGAAAGCACCAACAATTCTTAACTACGATTAACTCTGTTTTTTTTTGCTTCTTTCAATTGGTCATCTTCTATGATTACTTTTCTGTTTAATATTTTTGTATCCATACTGCCTTTGTTTCAAATGTCATTACTTGTGAAGCAGTATATGTACATTAAGATAATCTTTTTGCAATGTATTGAACGTATTTTGCACAACCTCTACAGAATACTCGAATACCCAAACATCTGCATAATATATGTATATTTATACTTCTGTGCGTGAGAGGGGAATACGCATGAGTGGGAATGTGTGCAAGTGCAGTTGCGTTTGTTCTTAATTTCAAAATGCAAGATAAAAATGTCCTTATGACCGGTACATCAGTTTTAAGAACTTTCTATTTTGTTTTATTTTCTGTGACAATTGTACATTTTCTTACAATTTCTTGCCTTCGCATTCCAAAACGTTTCCCGTGAATATCTTCTTTCTTTTTTTAAAGGAAATGTTTTGTTTGTTTTTCTCACATCTATTTGCCACTAACGGCAAATATTTGCATTTTTCTTTTCCATTCTCACAACAAAATCTTTTTGTACATATCAAGGAAATCGATATTGTGACAAACATTGGACAGAAAAGGAGAGAAATGCGTTTTAAAAACGATGCCTCTCATATCGGAATTCCAGGATACGATTACGTCTGTTATTGATACTAACCCCTAACACACACACACACACACACACACACACACTTACTCACACACACTTACTCACAGATTCGTATATATCGGTGGGGGGGCATACGTGTGTATGTGTACGTGTGTATAAATGTGTAGATTTCCTAGAGTATTTATTTTATCAACCTTAAAGTATCTAGGATTAAGGTCTTTGAGATTTTATATCTGATATTGTACAATTGTTTTGCCTATTACTTTTTCAAAGGAAGGAAGGTTTATACATTCTGTAGGTTGTATATGTTCACAAACGTAAATTGACACGATGCTCTGCCTACAGATTTGTCATTAAGAGAACGACAACATAGACAAAAAGACAACGTAGAAGAGGAAAAGTCATTGAAAAAATCAGACACTTCGTTGACTTAAGTAGTAAAGTGGAGTGACCCTGAATCAATATTTTAACGATACAAGTCAAACACTTCTAAAATACAGGCATGAGGGAAGTTGAGACGTGTTCAATCAGACGAAGAAGAGATTGATGTAAAACTAGGAAATTATAAGGCTCTTCCACAGGATCAACCCAAAATGCAATATAACATTGTGCATTAGAATATTCTGTAACACACTCAAAATCAATAATTTCTTTATTATAAGTTATATATATTTCTTTGTTGGGCCGAGAACAACTATATCAATCCATTTTTGTACATTTCGTTTCCTGGTGAATTTAGGTTAACATATCTACTCAGCAAATTATACTATGTAACATGGAAGACGTAAAACTTGCTAATGTAACATTTCTAATCATTTAAATTAGTTTTGAGAATACTATGTTTTACCAAAATCCGACATGATTTTACATGTGGATTACACCGGTCCAAAACAAATTTGTTGTCTGCTTTTTTAAGCTGATTTAGGACGAATCTGATGCACTGAATCCAAAAATTGCATTGGATTTACTCAATCAGGTCAAGTTTTTGAGCTATGGCCACATGTCTTTTTTTACGTTTTTGTTCACATGTACGCATGTGTGGAGCATTTTAGAAGAAATTGGTGGGGTTAAAATGCCATGTCGAATAATTGTTTTGATTGGAAATGATTGTTTTAATGGCAAGAAGTATTCAGGTCCAATAGTTCTGGATGATTGTGTCGAAAAGGGATCAGTTTGAAGTCATAAAACCTCGAAATCTTCGAAATATTAGTAGTTCATTGTGATGAAATTCCAGTGCCTATCTTAGGACAATAGTGACGAAGATGCCTCCACTGTTGAAGGACATAAAGACAAAGAAGAATGGTTCTTGAAGATGATGCTCTACATCCATTTTCCCAAAAGGAGGTGAAGGATCTAGTTCTTGACCTCAGCTTGTTAAAGGACTCAGCCAAACTGTTGGCATCCAGATTGAAGGAAAAACCTTCTCTCCGACAGTACTCGCATCAGCTTCTTCCGCAACAGGTATCAAGAGTACCTCCGTATTTTCTCTACAGTGAAGGACTTGGTGTATTGTGCAGATATTGCACAGCTTCTGCTCAACGTTTGAGTACCACAGTACGAACCCAAAGATTGGAGACTGTTCATTGACAGCAGCAAGCGATCACTGCTACACAACTGCAACCAGTTTTCCTCTGTACCTATCACTCACTCGACTACACTGAAGGATAAGTATGAAGCGGTGACGTATGTGCTGGAGAAAATTGGTTATGATAAGCATAAGTGTTTATTTGTATGGACCTGGAGATGATGAACTTTTTGTTGGGACAACAGTCTGGCTTCACCAAGTACCCATATTTTTAGTGCATGTGGGATATTAGGGACCGTGCTCAGCATTACACGAAGAAGGACTGGCATTTGCAGGAGGAATTGGTGTCTTGCAAAGAAAAGAACGTCATCAACAACCCTCTGGTTGACAGAGTCAGAATACTCTTCCCACCGCTGCACATCAAGCTCGGCTTAATCTAGCAGTTCACCAAGGCTCTGGACAACGATGGTGACTGCTTCACTTACTTGTGGTAGGACCTTCCAGAATTGACCATTGAGAAATTGAAAGCTGGCATCTTTAACAGTCCTCAGATCCGGTAGCTCATCAGAGATCCAAAGTTCGAAAGCTCAACGAACGCATTGGACCTGGAAGAATGGAAGGCATTTGTTCTGGTAGTGAAGAACTTTCTTGGCAACAATAAGACCAGAAACTACGCAGAACTTGTCAAAAACATGCTGACTATTTTCAGAAACCTGAGCTGCAGCATGAGCGTTAAGCTGCACTACCTATTTTCCCATAAGGAGAAGTTTCCTAAGAACCTGGGTTCGATGAGTGACGAGCAGGGAGAGAGATTCTATCGGGACCTGAAAGAGATGGAGACCAGGTATCAAAGTCCCTTGGATGCAGTCATGATGACTGACTACTGTTGGAATCTGAAAAGAGACCTCTCTGCTGCTGAGCATTCCAGGAGTTCAAAGAAACGGAAGCTCAAGCCCTGAAGTTTGAACAATTGTGAAGCAACATGCAATTTACGTGTACTTACTTTTATCAATGCCCACCATTCAGTTTACAGTAATCAATTTTTCTATCAGGTAATATGTTGTTGGCTAAACATTTTTTTCTCTTAAAAACATATTTAGGATGATATGTGTTGATAAAATCTGCTGATAATGTCACAAAAATGTAATTGATTTTGTCACAAGATCTGATTTTTTCTAATCAACTTAGCACAAAACCAGACCTGATGGAGAGAAACGGATGCCATTTCCTGATTCAGCAGTGCAAAAATAACCTAAGTAAGTTGTAGAAATATAGACAACATTCAAAAAGTAAAAAATTGTTGCACAGTGTTATCATTACATATTTTGTCTGTTCGATCACTAATATTAAGAGGATGAAAAAGTATTACAGCAAAAATGCTTTTCTTTGAGCATATACATGTTGTTTTACCGAGACGGAAAAACGTAAAAGATAATTTTGGATTAAATAATTTAGCCTCTGACAAAAGCTTGTTCCTGTTTTTAAAGGATATCTGGTTGCCTCTAAAATCTCTTTTTTTAAAAATTTCCATTCCCCTATATATGTTTTTCTCCTTAATGCAAATTATTATGATGAGATTACTCTTTCAAATTTCTAGAATCCAGTAAGAAGAACTAACAGACTGTCGCCGCAAAACAGAAGCATAAGTTCCCAATATTCTCCTTAGAGGACATCAGTGTAAGTATCATAAAAGCACTCAGTTGTATTATAGATATGATAAAATAAATTTGACTTCAGTTATTTAATTTGAATAAGTCTACATGTTAAAATCAGTGAAGGACTATGACTAAGTCACATATTTGAACTTGAAAGCAAGATGCACTAACAACACAAGTTCCAGAAAATGAATTTATGGTTTAAAGACGAATAAGAGCTGTTAGAGGTGTTTAATCTTTTAGCAATGAATTCAATTCATTCCAGTGTTAATTGGGATTTCGGCAGCAAACAACTAAATGTGCCTGATAACACCAAACACATATTACAAATCAAATAACAAGGAAAAACTTTTTTATTCGCTTGTATAAGTCGTTCCGGCAAGCAAAATCCGAACTGTACTGAAGCATATTGCGAATCAGAACTGAACTGCTTTAAAGTCACTTGATTTATTAATGCCAAGCACGCAGTGAGTCAGCCATGCACTATACGTCATATTCTTGACGTCCTCAGTTTCCACTCAATCCTAATTAATATAACCAAAGGGAAAATTGATTAACAAGGAACCCTCATTTTTGTTGTATCAATGCGCTCAATATTTCTGAGATTAATATTTCTATGATCAATAACCAGACGCACTAACGCAAATTATACTTCTGATTACTTGTAATGATTAGCCAGGAAGAATCATTGCAACGATCGTAGTCAGCAAAAGAGTAAACACACACACACACACACACACACACACACACACACACACACACACACACGCGCACATACACACATGCACACATACACACACACACACGCACGCACATACATACACACATGCACACACACGCACACACACGCACACACACACATTCGCATGTACCTCACAATTCAAAATAACACATAGGATGTGTGTGTTTGCGTATGAATGTATGTATTTGTGAGAGTTTGTGTATGCATGTCTCTCTTCTGTATATGTATATAATGATTTCCAATACTCTGGTGATTTGTAAAATGTTTTAATTGCTTAAGGAAATTATTTCCCTTGAATATATTTCACTATTAAAATTATTTGTAACGGTGGCATCTAGGCAAAAACACGGAGCGTTTAATAATGTTTCTTCCAACCACAATTTACCAGATTTTGAATGCAGAAAATAATATAAATACAGGCATATTTTTCTATGTACGGCATAACAAGTTAATTAATAAAGTTTGCGACCTCTTCAATAGCTACTACACCAAGGTGTTGGGTAGGGCGCTACTCCATTCTCTGGATTGCTCCTCTTTACCTTTGATCCTTACCTTATAACGTTGAGTGTTAAGCAAGGTGGCATCAATACTATTTTCTGAGCCTTTGGTCTGACCAAGGATTGAAACCCTTATCCCGGACTATTGGCGAAAACTCTACTCATTAGGCCTAATTAGTTAATAAAAGGTGTTTATTCTTCAGAACAAGATTTATTTACATATTTTTCGGAAGCCATCTCACTTCTTTATTAACAATTGATATTATAATTTATTTGATTTTCTCTTTTATCGCTCGATTGTATGTAAATTTGAGCTTGCTAGACCCATTACATCTATAATGTTTGGTGGACCGTGGTTATCATACTTCTGTTTTCAATACTGTATATATTTCCTCACTCATATCTTTCCATTATTAAAACACCAGGATTATTTTATCATGAAATATATGTCCAAGAAAAATTACCCTTGATATATATTTAGAATATAAAAAGCATTTACTTTGATTGATTAGATTTAATGGGATCTCAAATCGTCGAGGATTATTATATGCCTAGAGATTTAAGAATTGGATACATCATACGTTCATATGTACATTTGTTTGTACAGTGATTTCTTCAGAGTCTTTTTTCTTTTCTTTTCTTTTCTTTTTTAGACTTGGTCTTATTAAGTGCGATCAATTGTTAAACATGTCTATTTTACTCATATATAGCTGTCATACAAATGCTGAAACTCCGGGTCACAGTGAACCGGGAATTAATGGTAATGAAATGAGACTCCACTCTTTGCAGTTGAATGTCATAAATTGTACAATCCTATCGGAGAAGGGTGATACACTCTATACGCTGTCGTCAGGGTAAGCATTTCAATATAGTACATAAATTAAAGAGGTCTTATGAAAAGAATCCTTCATTGTTTTTCAAAAACAATAGTCTCTATCATATTCTAATTTAAACAAGTAAAAATGGTAAGAGAATGAATGTCCGATTTTTATTGTTTGATGAACGTATTTTCTACATCACTTCATGGAATTTCAAATATTTTTTTTCCTGATTTGATATCAGACGCTTTATCATTATAGAACTGTAAATGTGCGACTCTGAACTAGAATAAACATTCCTCATCAACTTTTCGATTTCACCATCGTTCTGTTGGATTTTTTATATATAGAAATACAGCTAATCAGCGATTAACGAAAGAGCAAAGTTACCGGGTGTTTTCATCAAATAAAAGACGAAAATGAACAGATCCTCACTGCAGCAAGAAATGAAAATGGCCATATAAAGTTGAATCAAATTTTAGGGCTCATACCAGGAAAATATTTATACGGGTTAAGGTCTCATTTGATTATACCGTAACGAGCTTCCTCGTTGGCCACACAAGCTGCGATTCTAACGAAAGCACTTAATCATTCGGGTACTACACTAAATTTTATTAACTATTTAATTATTCTGCACCCAACAGTCAAAAAGCATCCATGAATTAAAACCGATATTAAAAACAATAACTTCCTATTGCTCGGAGGTAAAAGAAAATATTTGTCAGGTCTTGTCTGTTGTTAAAACTGACAATAAACTGTTATTTTTATTGCTTGCTGGTGAAAAAGATATTTGCTACATGCCTAAATTTTATTACGTACTAAATTGTCTATCCTCCGAGGCTGTAAAAGGATATGTTTTTGTTTTGTTTTGTTTTGTTTTTTACTTGAGACAGACGCTCCAGAACTAAATAGAGAATGGAATATTTCGATTATCAGCACAATAGTTTATTGAGATTTTTAAGAATTAAAAAAAAAAAATGGTGGTGTGATTGGTATCAAAAAGTTACATGCATGAATATTTCTAACAAAATATTTTTATAAGAATACTTATACATAAATTGTATGCACAAATTAATACTGAATATTTTACTAAACTGAGAATAATTCTTAATTTTGTGGATGTTAAAATTAAAATATGATCAGCCTCATGGTATAAGGTATTCTTCTATAAGATTTTTACAACTGAATTTTGCTTTATTCTGTAAATATTTTTGTGATTCAATTGTTTTACAATCTAGCATAAATGAAAATAGTATATAAGTTATTTTTCCTGTTTTTTTGGGGGTTTTTTTTGTTTTCTTTGAGGGGATCTTTTTTTCTTTTATTTTGTTTTTTGTTTTGTTTTGTTTTGTTTTGTTTTTTGTTTTGTTTTATTTTGCTTTTCGTTTTGTTTGTTTTTTTATTTGTTTGGTTTTTTTTCGAACATTCTTCTGACAAATAATGCAAAATTTATTGCTATCAAACCTATATATCAAAAGTTTAGGTTATTTTTATAAAACAGTCTTGCTTACTGGTTTAAATCCAATGAAAGTGGTGACTATTTTCTCATCTAATTCTGATACTAACGAGATATAATGTTGTACTCTTTCATGGATGATGTTCTTACGAGTTTGAAAAGGTTAATGAGGTATTTAGAGCTTTTTTCATGCTAATTTTGAAAACAGCCAACTTCTCTAATTTTGAATAGTCCAGCAGCACGCTTTTCTGGATTTGATTTACTTGACTTTAGTTTTCTTTCGTTCACACAAAAGTTAGAAAATAAAAATTGAATCAAAAAACCATGTCGGAAAAAGTAAGAAAATTGTTTACCTTTTTTAAAAAATATATTGGGCAATTAAGTCCGTTGACTCTAAACTTTTATCTGTCTTTACTAATCGAGTGTAAATGACCTAAGAATTATTCAATTTAAAAGCAAATATTTTATGGTCAGTCTGAGATCTGCTCATTTAATTTATTCTGAGTGAAGTTCAAGTTAAATCGAGAACCGGAAAGGCGAACGAACTCTGAAAAGCGATGAACGATCCATTAAATACTTTTAAGTACTTCATTACATTCTCTTAGCATCTAGAGGATGTCTAATAATCAGACTAGAACCACAGATCCGGAAGAACGCATTCGCTTCACGAACCTTACAATTTAAATGGACTTATATGTAGACAGACGAGGGCAGCGGAAGACATTTGAAGGCAACTTTCTGTAAGTTTACAGAGTGTCCATGTAATAAGCCAGCATGAAAGCACGAGAATGCAAATAATTGAGATCTGTACATCGTTCATATTTGGATTTGATTAGGGAGAAAATAATTCACCTGTTTTCAAATGTTCTCCTCTTCAAAAGCAATAACACTGGCAATGCGGTTGACTCAAAACTAACCGAATGACTCAGAGGCTTCTAAATCAATTAGTAAATTTTTAACAATTTTATACTGCCTCATAAAAATGATATGCTCTAAGAACGCAGGTTTTCTAGACTAATAATCCCGATGATAAATGTAATTTAATGTCAGAAAATGTTAGATAATCTCACCGGAGTTCCATTTTTTAGTATTCCAAATCATTTTAACAAATGCATTCAGACAACAATATACCCAAATTCATGCGCACATGCTAACTGCAATACAAGAACTGAGATATTCCTCTCGATGAGACGTTTATAAGCACTCAAGAAATTATCGAATGATGTTCAAAAGATTAGAGACAACTCCCAATTAACGTGTAATTCATTGGTTTTGCTTAGATAATAAGGGCTTCATGATATGGCATTGTTCTTAGAAGTATGAAAACGTTGCCTTGGTTTAAAAAGATTCCTAGACACTCCATAATTTTAATTGTGTTTGTTATTTGGGGCGGGAAGCAGCAGGCAATTTAGTAAATTCTGCAGCATATCTCATATTTCGCATTAGGTCACTAATCTAGTGAGAAAAGGCGACGACAGAGTACCTGGAAGTCAGTATTATGTCACCTGAGGAAGAAGTAGTCTGTTGTTTAGGTGAGGTGCCATAACCGAAAAGGCGATGTCAATGATAATAAATTTGTAGACTGCATCCCCATAAAATCCAATTGATGCATTTAGGTGTTCTAAGTAATAAGTTATGCGGCATCAGCCTCAAGATGAGGTATGATATGTTGGATTTTTCTCTCAATAATTTTAATATCTGCCAATACAATTCTTGGATCCTTTTCAAGGGCCACTTATGTCAGTTTAAATTCACATATTTGTAAGATACCTTTCTGACCGTTGAAAAATATAAATAGTAAAGTTGTAACCTTGGAGATACAGTGTTTCATCTTTTTAATTGGTCAAACATTGTCAGATTCTTCTCTACTCCCATGACTGCAACAGTGATATTGATATATCCCCACAACTGTCAAAGTTGTTATGTTTCACATAAGCCATCTTTCTGCGGAAAACTGTTCACTTGTAGAGGGTGCGAAACAACACAGAGAATAGTCGTCTTTAATCTTTGGTATGTTGGTTTGCATCTAAAAAGTGTCGGAAAATATCGAAAAAACATAATTGAACGTTTGTTAAACTTTTTAAAATGCCATTCGCTCTTTGGAAATTAATGACTCACATTTTGAAAAGTACGTAAATTATGTTTAGTAACAACGCCAAAAACAATCATTAAGTTATAATCAAATAACAGATACAAGAATGCAAGAAAATAGACAAAGCCTTAACTTACAATATGAATTTGTCTCATTTGCTTCAATATATTTGAGCCTTTTTTATGAGTCTTTTTGTGATTATATACAGTCTGATATAATAATTTTGAACAAAACTTAAGATAGAAATCAAATTCGCAAAATTAGAAAGGCAAATAGCAAAAAATGACTCATTGTAAAACTATTTAAAGATAGTTTTCCAGTCGAGTTCATTTAGTTCATTCTATTTTCATTCTTATTTCAATAACCTTTATGAGTTTTGAAATGGTTGCAACTGACTGAAAGGAATAGCTATCAAAACATCGATCAATTTTTAAAGATATTTTTGCTCGCAATCTCACAGAATTTGTCGTTTACCAGATATCAAAATTTGTTCATTACTAAGATAATGACAATTTTATCGAAGAAAAAGTTATCAGTTTCAATGACAGTGTAAAGTTAAACCATTAATTAAGAGTATATTCATCCGATATAATAGGGACAAGTATATATTACCTAGTTTGGTATTATACCAAAACGATGCATAAAAGGCGATTAATTATTTGAAACCATTATTTCAGTTATTTAAGGTGCATTTCTTCTTGAATGATCCGCGAATCTTCTGTGAGTGAATTTTTTAAAGTTTGCTAAAGATAATTATTCGAAAATGGTGTGTATAGAAAATAAAACCGTAATAAATAAAATATTAGTGTTTAAGGAGTTATCAAAAGATAAATGTTTAAGAAAATATTATGGCAGAATTTCTTTACACTTATTTTCGGTAGAAGACGGCTCGTATTCAGTATAATTCGTGTAAATCGTAGCGAATAAAAAAGTTTTAATAGTGTCACGGATTTTACATTACCTATGTAGATATTTTGCTAATTAACCGGTTTCTTATATTTTTTAGCGATTATATCATGATCAGCCATCTTAAAAGTGGCATAAAGACTGTACCAATAACACTGGATTTTTTGAGGACGTAATATAAATAGTAATAAATATCGTCAAGTGTGTTACAATTACGGTTGTTGGCTTAAATGAAAATTAAAAAAGAACAATTCTGTAATCTTCACTTTCTGGTGACCAAGTGAGAAATCATGATATTTATTTTTAGCACAACGTATGTTTTATAGAATAAAGCAAATACTTTTTATAAAAAAGGAAATTTACCTAATGTCACGCACACATAGGTGCCAATTACATTATAAATAGAAATCTTCGCTACAATCTGAAGGTGGCTTTGATCTTAAAAAAGAGAGGTTCATTTAGAAGCATGTTCAGCAGATTGATAAGTTGCTACAGAATGGTTGTGGACATGTCACTATCCATGACTTAGTTATATGCTTTGAAATGAATCATTTATATTATCGAATGAATCATGAGAAGTTCTGTCATATTTACATAGATCTGATGGGGACACACACACACAGACACAGACACACACACACACACACACATACATATATATATATATATATATATATATATATAGTACAATTTGATGGAGACTCAAACTTGGTTAAATCGTCATAATAAATTTATTTCGGCGGGGAATATTACTATACTCTCCGTCTCGTCAGATGACTTTTTACATGCTCCTCTCGAAGTTGAAGAATAGTAAATGTGGAATTCAGTTCGTATTCAGAAGATAAAATAAAAGGAAAAAAATTAAAAGCAAAAATGAAAATAAAAAATAAATTAAAAATTAAAAAAAAATAAGACTAAAAATGGAAATGAAATTGCAAACCATTTCATGCACAGGCGTGGGCAGAGGTTGTCAAAATGTTAGGTGTTAGAACGATTAAGAAACAGGAGTGGAATTAATCTACAGGTCAAACCCTCCCAATTTTGCGTTCTTGTTGGGGTTTTTCGTAGCAGGTGTGATTTTCCAAACAGACTAAGATCGTATAACTAATTGCTATCTCATACATATTTTACATTTATTCCTAATATGTCTATTAATTAACTCAACTGTTGTCTTCCTCAGATATTCCTCTTGCTTTAATTAGGACCGAGATAGTCAAATAAGATAAGGTAAAGATATTTTACATAGCTGTTAAGTGTTTTTAATTGAGCCTAAAAATGGTCAAGGGGAATTAACTACTCCAGAATCATAGGCCCTACCCTACATTCATCTGGCCATCATTTATCTTTCTAATATAATGGCCGAGGGATTTCGTTTTATATATTTTGCCTTTGGGTTTAGTTAGCCTGAGAACCTTTCTGCTCAGCACATGGGTTAGTTAGGTGAAAACTTGAGCATAGGTGTTAACGCGCCCGCGGGGAGGATGTGTCATTCACAGATGTCAAAATCAAATCCCCTGATAGAAAATATGACGGCGGGATGTGAATGACGTCATGCACCGGAAGCGTGCACAGAGGATTTGGGGAGTTTTGAAAATGTCAGTTAGTTGAGTTGAGAACTAGACACCGACCGAGAAGGGTTGATTTTCGGGACTCGCAGAGGCCAGACGAATTTGCCCGTGACTGGCGCCGCACGAGATGGGGGCAGATGGAAAAGCCAGAATAGAAATAACGTGTATCTCTCTCCTTATGTCGAAGAACCTTTAAACTCAAAGGTAATAAAAAGTTTCGTACCTGAACTAAGAAGTCGTAAGTGTTTTTTCGTGTTTTAGGATTCCTATGTTCTATGTATATATGTTATGAACATTCTATGTACATTTCACGCAGCCATATCATGGCTACGTTAACATCTTTATCTTTCTTTGTCTCGGTGATATCCGCTATCAAGCTAATCGCTATTAGTTTCTAATAAATCTTTATCATTGTCCTTGAGATTACATAGGGACCGGGGTTTCAGTGGCTCTCAATCAGAATGATTTGAATCTTCCCTATGTCTACATTTGAACACGAGCTCGTTTCTCTCGTTTAACAGTAATTTTCGATATATATATATATATATATATATATATATATATATATATATATATATATATATATATATATATATATATATATATTAACACTCCATTCGCACATGAAGTATGAGTGCCAATATTTCAGTTAAAGATGAGAATCACAATTTTTTTTGTTTTTTTTTTCAGGCAAGTTATTTTTGGATGTGTCAATTACGTCGGAATGGGGCACTTTCGTATAATTCTTGAAGGCGTGCGGGCAAAAAACCTACAGGCGACAATATAATTTGTCGACTTTCTTAAGGCTTTTGATTCAATTCACAGAGCAAAGTTGAAGGAAATTCTACTAGCATACGGCTACCCCCCTCCCCCCCAAAAAAAACCGTTGCAGCCATAATGATTTTCTATAGAAACACCAAAGTGAAAGTACGTTCTCCAGATGGAAACACTGAATACTTCGATATTGCAGCAGGAGTACTGCCAGGAGACACACTAGCCCCATACATCTTTATCATCTGTCTGGACTACGCGCTTAGAACATTGATTGATACAATCAAAGAAAACGGTTTCAAGCTGGCAAAGAAAAAAAGCAGAATGTACCCCGCAAAAACAATTACCGACGCCGACTACGTCGATGACATAGCGCTTCTGGCAAATGAACCCACCCGCCAAAGCCAAAACCCTCCTGCATAGTCTGGAACGAGCCGCCGCAGACATTGACCTCCATGTCAATGTACACAAAACGGAATATATGTGCTTTAATCAAACAGGAGACATTTCCACACTAAACGGTAGCTCTCTGAAACTAGTTGACAAGTTCACCTACCTAGGAAGCAGTGTCTCATCAACCAATACAGACATCGACACGCGACTAACAAAGCCATGGACAGCTATCAATACTCTATCGGTCATATGGAAGTCAAACCTGACGGATAAAATGAAACGCAGTTTCTTCCTTAGCAGCGGTCGTGTCGATACTGTTATATGGATGCATTACATGGATGCTACATAAACGGCTGAAGAAAACGCTTAACGGCAAGTACACAAGAATGCTGCAAGTGTTGTACGAGTGTTGTACCTCCGACCCGGCCGGGCTGTCAAAATAGGAAATGCACCTGTGTAAATAACAGGTGCATCCGGTCGAGGAATATCAGGATATTATAACCTTGACCGTGGATGAGTTGAATGAGTGCAAAATTGTTACGCTCGCAGGAAGAAGAGTGTACGTCAAATTATTATATAACCCGGGTGAAAACAGGAAGTCAGTTAGTTGGAGATCAGATGAGTTGGACATAAGATGCAGTAGAGAAAACCAGCACAAAGAGAGGTTGGGCCCTCAGGCCCCCGAGTGAGCAGTTGCAGTTGGAGAGAACATGCTGGATTGAGGAACATGTACTAGAGAGGCTGTGCCTCCAGGCCCCCGGTTGAGCAACATGTACTAGAGAGGCTGGGCCTCCAGGCCCCGGTCAATATTTATCAGTTCTGTTCAGTCTCCAACTCCTTCTCACACACAACCCTTTCAACAAAATGAGAGGTATATTTTTTCTAAAGAACTGTGTTACCCGTCTTTATTGTGTCGTCGTTATGATTCTGCATGCATACATATGCATATGTGTATGTATAGTGGTCGTGGCTATACAACAGGAGCAATATTGGTTTGGTTTAGTTTCTTTGTTTGATGGCATATCAACCTTTGTAGACGAGCAATATTGAACAAGTCCTGGAGGCAACACCCAACAAAGCAGCAGCTATACGCCCACCGACCACCCACCACGAAAACTGTCTAAGTTAGACAAACCAGACACGCAGGACACAGCTGGAGAAGTAGGGACGAAGTCATAAGTGATGTACTCCTATGGACTCCTTCATATTGCCGAGCAAAAGCAGGACGACCAGCTTGAACATACACACAGCAGCTCTATGAGGATACGGGGTGTAGCCCTGAGGACCTACCGGAAGCGCTGAACAATAAGGAGGGATGACGAGAGACGGTCAGGGATATCCGTGCTGATGGCATGACAAGATGATATATATATATATATATATATATATATATATATTTCCTGCACATATATATATATATATATATATATATATACAGGAAATATCTTAACATTCTATGTATTTGTTTGTGGCATTATGTTTAAAAACTACGTGATTTAATCAGTATTGAACAATAAATTTAAAACGTACCTTATTTACTGAAAAAATCGTATATATATATATATATATATATAATTCAGCGGTTACGTTACCTTTTTCCAAGTTATGGAAACTTTACTTACTTTGCGTTATGTATTTCATGCTTTTAATAAGAATTCTTCACGTAACTTTTCATTGTCAATATGCTTTTGTTTATATATATATATATATATATATATATATATATATATATATATATATATATATATGTGTGTGTGTGTGTGTGTGTGTGTGTTTGTACATATATATATATATAGAGAGAGAGAGAGAGACAAAGAAAGAGGGAAGGAGGGAGAGAGCCTCTATATATATATATATATAGTTTTGTTTCCTTCGTAGGTTACAGTTTTCGCCCTTTTGTTACGTCCTTCCTTTTTTATCATACTTTTACTTGGTTTTCTTCAGTAATTTGCTAAACGTGTTTTAAAAGCCTCGGGTTCTTCACGTACATTTCATTTTTCAGTGGGGCTAGGTGTTTGTAGTATTCTGTTTTTTATTCGTTTTCTGTAACACAAAATTTAGTTTTTTCTATCTTTGGTTATTTTTAATTTAATTTTTTTTTGCAGTAATCGTACCTTGATGTATGTGTATTTTTTTTGCAGTAATTGTACTTGATATATATGTATTTTTCTACAACTTCCCTTCAATTTTTGTCTCCCCAGTTGCATGTTTTGCCTGTGGGTATTTGTCTCTTGTTTATTTTTTTCTTAATTATTCGTTCAATATTCCCTGTACAACAATAGCTAATTTTGACGGACTTTCGTCTGAACAAAATACAATAAGGCAAAATAGAAAGAAAAATGTATAACCGGTGTTCAGAAGAAAAAAAAATCGTAAAAATGAATGGAAAAACAAAAACAAATTGCTAACCAAAAGAAATGAACTCGTTTCAAAATGAAGAGACGAGAAAAATGTATATTTATAAACGTAAAATATATATATAACTTAAAGAAAACTGAACCATCACTAGTGAAAGGAGACGTGACCTGAAAAATATTTTTTAGAAGAGGCAAAAACAAAACAAAGACAAAACAATCCAACAACTGAAAGAAAAATATGAAAGGACACGTGACATGAAGAAAAGAAAATCACTAAAAAAACCTGGAAGCAAAAAAATCGCAAACAGAACGCAGTGAAATATACTTTTATAAGCCAATGAGAACAAAGTAATATGATTTAGTATTAGCTTTATTTTATCCTGAGCATTCTAAAAATATATAAGTTGATATATAAATTCGAATTTAGACTGTGGATGAAATTGCTTAATTAACACACTTTTTAAAAAAAAACAGTAAAAAATCGAATGGTTGTCACTGACGTTTTGTATTACTGTCAGTTTCACGATGATCTGCCGATCGTTTCTAATGGTTGTATCTCAGGTATCGAGCAGTGACAAAAAAACAACTTAATTTGTTTAACATATATTTTTATTTAATATCGCAAATATTAAATAATTTTTCCTAGTTTGATAAGAAGTGGTAGTTGGTTGCTGCAACAAAATCTATACTTTTCCTTCTGGGTGAGACTTCGAAATTTTTTAACAACTTTTTTTGAACGACACACACACACACACACACACACACACACACATATATATATATATATATATATATATATATATATATATATATGTGTGTGTCGATTAATGTGTGTGTGCATGTGTGTGTGTGAGAGAGTAAGGACTATGGAAACAACGTATATCTTACGATGTCTGTCAACATAACAGCCGGTTACAAAAGTAGTAATTAATTCTTTCTTTCTTTCTTTCTTTCTTTCTTTCTTCTTCTTCTTCTTCTTCTTCTTCTTCTTCTTCTTGCACAAAACTGTTTTTTTCTGCGAGCATGGAACACTGTACTTTTTGTATGAGATGAAAAATGTTTGCCTAAATAACTATATTCCAACTCGAAGAGGATGACTTTTTCTATGCTGTCATTAATTCTGCCGGCTTTGCCTAGATTCGATTCACTCCGAATAGTCTGTATGTGCCTCTCATCAATTATTTCGGTTATTTGAAAAAGTCATTTCTTTTTCATGTCAACGGTAATGGATAACCGTAATGATTTACACTTGAATGAAAACCAATATCCATAAAGTGAAACGAAGATTTTCATCCACCTGACAGGACTTTGGAGAGTGAGCATATCTCATTTATGCTACGCCCAATACTGATCGTGGTCAAATATTTCTGGCTATAAGTGTATCTGCTGTAACTAGATGAAATTCTTGCCTAAGCTTTTAATAACCTGGTTTCTTTGTGGCACATAATGAATTTATTCAAAACAATAAAACAATCTCTGCTACCAATCAACCATCATATTTTTCATTTACTGATCATGCTTTTTATGACGTAAAATATACAAAGAAAAATAGGTACGATAAAAATATAAATTGAATACACTGAATATAAAACGTAAAAGTCGTCGATGTATTATAAGATTAAATGCTTAAATCAACATATGTAAACGGATATGATTAAAATAAAATCATTTTTTAAATTAAAATAATAATCAGAAACAGAATCACGTAAATATTTTGTATTTCATACTATGAGAGTCAACAAAACTGAGAGTAGCAAACCTCAATTAATGTTTCATAAGTACAAGGCTACACAGCTATATATATATATATATATAATTACTTGATGTGCGTGTATGTGAGAGTGTTTGTTAATGAGAAGTTGTAACATTTTTCGTTTTACACATGCTTAAAGGAGAATAATAAAATGATAATCTTAGTAGAGCTGATGAAACACATTTTTTTGTAAAACAGGGGCAAATAACTTTTTTTTCAAAAAGAAAACAATAATATTTGAAATTTTACATTCTATTTGCTCATTTCTACAATTTTAATCGAAAAAAAAAGGATTGATATTTTCTCTTTTACAATTGATGCATCTTACACTTTCATTGGGACCCACATAAAAGTGCCGGTGGAATATTGCTTATCTATGTGGAAAACAGAATCATCAAACTAAGTTCAATTTCCAACTGAACCTATTTGCACTCAATTCACACTAATGCACCTCGGAAAGAAAAAGAATCCATTTTCCATTCCAGGTAAACATAAAATGAAGGGAAAATTTGATTATCTTAGAGGGGAAAACCTACAGGATATTTTCCATTCGATTGGCCCATAAGTATTACACGATTTCCCTACAATTATATCACCTTGTGTTTCTACAAGGCTGTTAATGTTACATTTTGGATAATATATCAACAGTTTATACTTCTGCTACGGCAAAAATACAATTAGTCATTTTTAGATTTTGTCGAATAAAAAAGAATCACTATTTATAATGAAATTCTTAAAATAATGCATTTTGTATTATCAATGTCTAGTTTAATTTTATATTTATCAAAACATGAAATAGAAGACAAATGAAATGACAGCTGAAAATATATAGTAATACTTCTGTTCATACTCTATAGACGATCAAATTGTTTATATAGTGCCGACGTGCAAAACAAACGGCTTCGACCAGCATCTAAAATTGGTTACCACTTCAATTTCCTACGACGATAACCGTTATGCAATACGGACCAACATATATAATTTATTGTCACAATAAAGATTTATAATCATTTAGTGATAAAATATCATTGCCAATAAGTTGACTAATTAAACAGCAATAATCCAACTGTTGATTCATATTCCCTAGCATGGACGTATACTTCATATATATATTGTTTTTAATTCTTTATGAATATCTGAGCTCACTTATTTACTATAAAATATATCTACACAATTTTTTATTAATTTCATTGTTTTCAAATTGCAATGTTTTCTGTCATTCTTTTTAAACAATTAAACATTAAAATATATCTCTATGTCGAATTACACTAGCTGGAGAAGGAAATTTTTTTGATATTAGATATATCACTGAAGTCCTCTTGTACATTCGCATAAAAGCATATTCGAAGGTTTTAAGGAACAAAATCAAATCACTAACTAAACCCTGAAGCAAGTGATTTAGTACTTTTTATCTTTATAAAACAACATTTATTGAAACCCTGTAAGGTATAAAGACCAGTCAGAGAAATTTTACTAACCAAAGAAAAAAAGAAACCGGTTAGATTTTGAAGAATAGAGTAATACATTACCGATGTCTAATGGTGAAATGGATTTTTGATATGAAGTGTAGAGAAAAATTATATTATTTAGGAAAAAATAAAAGCAAATGTAACTTTATTTGGTAAACTAAAGCTGTTCGAAGTTAGGTGAATTGTATTGACAGATCGCAGTGTAAAGTGAAAAAGTGAATCCTGATCAAAAGCCCAACCCTCAATTATCAAAAGCGACTGATCTAAAAGTAAACAATCTATTTCCTGAATTGAATATGGAATTTATTTTGTTTCAAACAATCCCGAAATAATATTCCTCCACGAAAATATTGAAATCCAAATTAGGAGAAAATTGATATTTTCTTTTTCACCCTCCCTACCCCAAGGATGAAATATATAAATAAAGCGCCAAATAGACGAGCATCAGACAGGTAGAAGGCAGCAACTTGATTTCGCACACATGTTGCTCTGACCTAATTTCAGACGACTGAAGAAGCAGAGTAAAATCATATTACAGGTTGCTTGGAAGGGATGTCATCTTAACGATAGACAATCCTATAAAGAAGGAAGAAACATTGAAATAATGTGACGCCTTGAGTGATGACCTTATGCATATTCGTGAAAGTAGAAAAGTGAAGTGAAGCCTGAAATCATATGACGCTTAAAAATTGCTTTGCACCAGACCCGCGAAAATGGATAAATGAAGTGAAATCGAGATGATATTATATTTAAGTAGACCGTCAAGGGACAGAAAAAAGTGCAGCCCGTGATTCGATGAGCTGTTTACTCGAAACTCTGAGTTCTGACCTTGTTCCAGACTACCCTGAATGTAAAAAGCGAAGAAAACCGGCCGTAATATAACGCTGCAAAAAACCTAAGGTGCTCAACGTAATAAGTACTTGTGAAGTAATACTAAGGATTGAGAAAAGCAAACGTAACCAGCATTTAAGATTGCCTTGCACCAGACTATAGACAGCGAGAGAGAGAAAAGCCTTTAACGAATGCGAGCAATTTACAGAGTATTTATTTGTAGACTTGTCTCGGACTAAAACTTAACACCTCCAGGATGGGTGAATATAAGAATCATTTTTTAAATTCTGAATATTATTGTTTTGCAAGCCGTATTTTGTTCTCTGTCTCTTGGCGTTTAATTTTATTTTACTTTACTTTCTTAATTGTGCAGTCTCATTTGTTTAATCACTGACTGGCGAATCCCCCCAACGATTGATCCGTCAAATGAATCTAATGTCACGTGGCCTACCACTGAGAGGAGAGATAAGGAATTTCTACAACCCTCCGTGTTTAAATTAACAGGCCGACAAAGGCTGACCGTTAAAAAGAGGAATCGTAATGTAGGTCAACTTCTGCCGGCCTGTCGGAAAAAGTAAAGAATGTGGGTCAGAGTGAAAGCCAACAGATGTTTGCACTCTGTGACCGGATGGATAAAGAAGGGATATACTAGACATATAGAAGTCCGAAGCAATCGCCTGACAGGGAAGAAGAAAGAAGCGAAATGATTGGCCAGAACCCTAAAACGGAAGTGGCACCTCCGTTCAGTTAGCGGAAATAGGGTAAAAGAAAATCAGTTTTGAAGAGAGATGTCGCCATGAACTGATGGGGTGAATCTCGGGCCAAGACTCTGGGTGAAGAAAGCGGAAAGAATCTTGGACAAGGAGGACCTATGCCTTCAAGCCAGAGCATTATGTATATATAAAATTCTGCCAGCCCGTAAAAGAGAAAATACTCTCCGAAGGAACCCGTCGAAAAGATAAGTAAACATCAAGACTGTTTCTCCCTACACCCAATTATATACTCTCTCTCTCTCTCTCTCTCTCTCTCTCTCTCTCTCTCTCTCTCTCAATTTAAAGAAAAGAAGAAAAGGAAGAAAGACATTTATAGTTATGTATTATCTAATGATAATATAGCCGACACGTTGAATATGTGTGTCCGCGTGTATATTAAAAAGATTGTTATAGTTTAATGTCCCCCACGTGTTGAAGTTTGTTCATTGTGTCGTTTGCTGTCAAGTTGCTATTTCATGTTTCTTTTTCAGCTTCTTTCGCCTCATGTTATTCTCGCCGAAATTGTCCCCTTTCCTTTAAAAATATTATACGGGAAACCGGAGTTGTCGACTACTATATATAATATTAATATATCTAAACCTAGAGGTCCATATCTTCCATTGTTCTAGGGGTAGGAAGAGCTAGTGGGTGTGTGTGTTATGTATAATTTGGAAGCCCCTTGCCAGCAGCTGTCAGTCTAGTCCAAAATTAACCCCCACATAATATGCCAGTTCCTATATGCCCGAGAAAGGACTCTGAACAAGGACTTATTCTACGAGGGATCAAGTGCCAGACCGCCCCGTCTTCACACGTGCGAAAAAAATAAACTCCCCGTTTGATGATAACAATATGTAAATGCACCAGTTTCCATACGCTTTTAAATGGTTGCTCATTCGGGGATCTTCAATGTTTTAATTTGCCGTCACACTAAAAAAACACAACGTGGGCAGATAGCGAATCGATCGTATCATCTGAAGATATCACAGACTTGCAGAATGATCAGCAGATTTGATGTGGAATCTCCCTTGTGTTTAGTGTGAACAGCTAGACCATCTCAATTTTACTTTTTCAAGGAACTAGAAAAGCCGCAAATTTGTGTTCCCATTTTAAAAGTTGTTGATTGTGATATTTCTATTCAGAAAGCTGGAAAGTATTCTATGTCATATTTATCGTCACTGATGCCCCCACCAAAAAAAATTATTTTTTATAAAGTGAACAGACTTCATTCATGTGACAAGTGTTTAAATCCCTTGTTAGAATGTAAAATAAAAATAGGTAATTCGCTTTTATGATTGAATATTGAATTGAATAACCTTTTGCGCAGATATCTAACCAGCAATATTGAGGCTATTTCATGGAGTTCATTCATAAACAATTTTAATCAACTGTTTTTTTTTTAGCAAAACTTAATTAAACCTCAATGAGTTTTTAAAAAAAAGGCTTCTTCATCGAATATTTCATGAATAGTCCTACTGGTTATTTTAATTACTTTCGCCACATGATGAAAAGATGCACATAAGAAAATCTGTTCACACACACGCACACACATACACAGACATACGAACACACAAACATATACACTCACATAGATTTCTTAGCCGTTATTTACAAAAAATAAAATCTGTTAAGTGAATAAAGTATATGAATATATTTTGCTTCCTCAATATTTTTTTCACTGCTGTAACCAACACAGACAGACTCAAATTATCATATTAGAAATAAACAAAGGATCTAACCAACAATTATGGATTTTCTGATGTATTGCTGCAGGGGATACAACCAATGTAAAACATACACCTATAATCGTAACAGGCTGCTTATAGTTTCATTCATATATACAATTGTAAATACAGTAAATAATCACAAACCAAAAGTAAAATACTACTGTATATTTCGTACACGTATATACGCTGGCACTTACACAGAAACGAATCAAACGTAAACACACATGCGTACAAGTGAACACAAAAGAGAAAGCAAATATTCTTACTCACACACGCATTTGCACAAATGTTCGTGGGCATACTAAAATATCTACAACTATTTAAATTCACAATAAGCATACACGAACACACACGAGAAAGCTAATAGTTCTATTTAAATACCTCAGAAAACTCACATCAATGTAAGCACAGCCACATAAAGATATCCTTGAATAAATGCACACGCAAAAATTCTCAAGCAAATAAGATTAATGCATTGACTGGTTGCAGAAGCAGCTAATCGAATTCATTAAAGAAATTTACTTGACTGGTGCCAATTGATCTCTGACATCTGACGAAAAGTGCCCTTTTTCAAAAGTAGGGTACTTGTAAATTAATCCACCGATAATATTCAGTGATTGAGCCTGTATAAAGTACGTACCTCTCGAAACACAATTAAAAAATGTGGATTGGCTTTTCAGTTAAGGCATTTAAAGCTCTTATTATTATAAACTTTTTTATAGACGCTTATTCTCATATTTGATGAATAGTTCAGCTAGTACATTCTGTGGCCATCAACAGGAGTCCGCTGTTTCGGGTAATATTAAGAAAATTCCCGGTTCTACTGATCATGAATATCCTCAGTGATGCTTTAAAGATTAATCAAGGAAAAGAAGATCTTATGATTCACATTTTTTTGTAATTTTTTTTCATGGTATTGAATAGATGTGCGGATCTTGTGATGAAAAATAGAATTGGCAATTTCAAATTTTGGTTGAAATCGTAAGAGTGATAAGGAAATAAACCCAACCAAGATATGGAAGAAATTTTGAGGCAAACTGAACTCTGTAAGTATTATGGGCAACAAATCAAGGAGAATAAGATGGTGTCTCTCAGAAAGTCCAACGTCGTCTTCCAGCTTGTTCGGAGAACTCATAAAATTACAGTATTGATAAGTTATATTATTGCTCACTTTTGTAAACGTTTGAAGCGCAAAGAGGAGAGATCTTCTGCATGAACATGCGTCTTGATTTTTTTTTTTACTATACATATTTCTAAATTAATGTTTTTTAATAGAACATTGCCTTGCTTGTGGCTCAAAGATTGTTGATAATCTAAAGGAATTTCCTGGCGTTGAAAATTAAAAATATACAGTAATCATTTAAAAAGAACGAAGAAAATATTATCACAAAATTCACTAAATAAGCGAAGCAGCTTATATATATATATATATATATATATATATATATATATATATATATTATTTCATTTGGTGGGGCTACAGAAAAAATTCCAAATGGTATTGCAGATTCAAAGATCTATCTTCCTTGACAAGCTGCTTCGGTTAATTAGTGAATTTCTGATATATATATATATATATATATATATATATATATATATATATATATATATATATATATATATTGTCACGCTGCCATGTGCCCAGCGGGCTTGCATGGTGCTATTCGTTTCTGCCAAGTCCACCAGTTAACGCAGGGCATTGACGTTGGCTGTGGTTTGCCGAACGCTATTTAACATTACAGATATCACCAACTCTCAAGCGGAACCACATTTTGAAGCCACTGGGTGAGTTATAGTTGAGTTATTAAAAGTCAACACAGCTAACTGGGTAGCTTTACCCTCAAATACAAGGTCTTCGACAAATACTACATTTCCCAACAAAAATAAAGGATTCTGAGCGGCCGTGTTTCGGTTAACAAGATTTATAACAATATTCGTTATTGAATAAAAGAAATAAACAAAAAAAAACAATGCAGGTAAAAGTCAGGAGCAGGAAAGTCTTTCTGTATCTTTGAAGAACCTCCATTAAAATAGTCCTATCCCGGACGAGGTCCCCATTTAATATCTATCAATGGCGGAAGGTGAGAATGTAGTTCGTCAGTGATAGACACGTTCCGCTTTCCATTGGACTTTGGGATTTAATGGTAGAGCTCTTGCTCTAAATCTTAAGTTTATCACTGGAGAAATATTCCCTCTTTTCTCCTCTATCTTATCGGAGCTATTATTTCCTCCCGTAATTTGTCTTTTGTTCACGTCAGCGTGAATACAGCAAGCTACATTTGAATACACTTAGATTGGGATTTTGTTGAGTTTATTCTCTGCTCTTTTCCCCCTCGTTATTAGGTTTCCATAACGCGTTTGTAGAAGGATACACATCTTATTTCAGATAAGACCAAGATTGATAATTGTCTCTTTCCTTGTGGACAAGTCTTTTCTTTGGTTATTCGTTTAACGAGAGTCACCATACCTCGGACTGCTGATTCATTCAAAAGTTAAGTTGGTTCTTTTCTCTCAGCGTTCTCTGCGCGGCATGTCTTTGGAATTTGGCTTTCTTCCATATCCCAAATTCTCTTCTTAGTTTTTCTCAACGAACAAAAGGCAACTCCTCATGTGTCTACATCCTTCAACGAATAAATTGCAACTCATTATGTGTGTTTACCCTTTGAAGAATAAACTAAGCAGTTTCCGTAGTTTGAAAATTCGCCACGTGTTGGCTTTTTGGCTGTTTCTTACACAGTACTAATCATGGTCGCCGGTTTGCTTCTCCGCTGACGCATACATGGCTAACAGGGAGTGAGGTTTCTCCCATGCCCATGTCACCTTGTAATAATAGAGAGGGTGCAAAAGAGACGGCCTCTCCCACTTCCACTATTCTGTAAATCTTGCTTACTATTATAGTCCGCTGACGGCCAGAGAGTCACAGCTCCCTTCCCCACAACCTGGTGAATGTATGAGTGTGTCATATTTCCTGTGACAATATATATATATATATATATACTCAAATAGATCTTTGAAAATTATTTGCACAAGATAGGAATACTTTGTAAATTTAAAGAGTTTACGATTTAAACAAACGAACAGAATATTTTTTGTCCTGCTTGAAGTATCAGGATACAAATATATTATATCGGAAAATTGGAAGTTTCCAAATTTTAATATTTTATCCCAGACGTTTTGTTAAAACGTAAAGTGAGGAACAATTCAGTGTCCCACCCAGGACATTTTTTTTTCTTATCAGTTAATCGTATTTTAATTTGTCTTGCAAATTTGAAGCATGAAAAAGAAAGGAAGATATATGGATTGCTCCAGTTTATAATGTATAAAGTGTACAAAAAGATAACAAAGTTCCACCAGAACGTTTGGTCTTCTCCGTTAAATTGGTTCTACAACCGTATAAGCTAGAAAGTGACAGTAACCAAACGCCGTTGAATTTCATTCTGCTCTGTACTAACTTAGCTTTATATGCTTTATCATCGATGATGATATCGGTTTAGTCAAAATTTATAATAATTATTATTATTATTATTATTATTATTATTATTATTATATATACCACAAAAAATCCAAATATTATTCCACATTCAATGCTGTATCTTTTTCAAGTTTCTTCGGTTTTATGGTTAATTTTGTGAGAATATTTTCTTCATCCTTTTTAACCGATAAATGTATATGTTATGCCCATAAAATCCAATTACGTGATCATTGCAAATATTTCAAGATGGCAGCATCCGTGGGAAGACGAAATTTGGGATCCGACAAGTTCTAAAGATTCTTGTTGATACAATATATACAATAAAATTCTTATAACAGTAACCCGACTATGAAAACACTAGTTTGAAATCGGGTTTTGATTTTGCGATTATGTCATATAATTGCTGAAGGATTTTTTTTAATTATCATTTTTCGTTGGTTATATCTTATCTTTCGGTTTAGTTAGGCTTCGTACACGAGTAGGTGCAGACATTAACGCAGGTGTTAACGCGTGCGCGGGGAGGATGTGGCAATCACAGATGTCATAATATAAACTCCGGATAGAAAATAAGACTTGGGATGTGAATGACGTCATGCTCAGAAGCGATGGGCTGAGGATTTTGGGTGATTTTTGAAAAAAAGCAGTTAGTTGAGATTTGAGACTGGACGAAGCGAGTTGGGATTCGAATCAGGGTGAGGCCAGTCCTATAGTTTGCTACAGGATGCGCGCGATTTTGTTGGGTCAGTGAGTTGAGAGCTGTCGCTGGACGAACAGTTAGCATAGTAAAAATTGTGTCTCTCTCTCTCCTCGTGTCGAAAACCTAAAAGTCAAGAAGGTAATAAAAGTTTCGTACCTGAACTAAAGAAAGTCGTCAGTGTTTCGGGATTCCTATGCATGTGAACTTTTTACGTATCCGTATATTTTACGTATTCGTATTATTCGTATGATGAATATGTTACAATTAATCACTCTTCTTTCACTCACGAAAATTTCATGCTGTGATAAGTGAACATTTGCAAAAAATATCCTTATAATTTCGAATTGTTTTGTCTGTCTATATTATAGTTTATAAATGAAATTAATGATTAATGAGAACGATTTTTTGCATTTCATGTAAAAATCTCTAACGTATAGGAGTTAGTTTGTTTTTTACTTCCTATAAACTGAAGCGATTGGAAATTCAGATGTGATAATCAATCATGTTTTCCATGAGATCTGTTTTTAACAATTTCCTTCTAAAGCACTATGTTATGCAAAGCAAAAGAAAAAATATCTCAATCACCGAGTTATATCCATAAACTTGATCTCGGTGGAAGTTTTGCATCTGTAAGCAACAAGCATGTAAAGCATGTACTATTTTTCAAAGTTTCTTTTGTTTTTCGGGGAACTTAAACTATTAAGTTTTTGAAAAACATGATCATTATAAAGCATATACACTTAATTTGAATAATACATTTTATTATGCAACATATAAAATAAGTTTGTTTTACACTGGAAGAAATAATAAAAGAATTACATATGAAGTCCTTTTTATTAACTATATTTTAATTTACACAAAGAATTACATATTCCAAAAAATAAAAAGAATGAGGCATATTCTGATATGAATGAGATGTATGATGATATGAAACCCTCGCCAGTGCAATATGTAGTTTTTTCTAATAAGAAATTAGACACATTTAGTCAGTCAGAAACAATTTTGGTTCATTGGTCAAAACTTCTCTTCAGTGTACTCAATTCCCACAATTTTCAAATCGAAGAGATTTTTTTTTCTATTCTGAATATCCGTAAATACTCTAAACGTCTAAAAAATAAAAACAACATCTTAAAATTGTGATTTAGCCTTGCCTCAATTGTTTTCGAAATTATTATAGAAGACAACAGGGGTGCAATATTTCAGAGTAATTTACATTTGGTTACTCATGTATTCTAGGATTTTGTTTTAAATATCTCAAAAGCGTTGATATGCCATAAAACACAACTAAACCAAACCTATCAAGCAGTCAATAATCCAATGTTCATTAAGTGTGAAATTTTATATAATTCGTTTACTTGTACTTAACTTTCTTAAAAAGAAATGTTGATAAAAAATCATTTTTGTATTGGTGTCCTCATGATTTTCTTTTAAATTAGTATTACATTTGTTGTCACAAATTTCTCTCCAAAAGTACCATTACTTGATTCACCCTTGAAAACTCCCCCAGTACGAAGTATTTGCAATTTATTATTAGCTGGATATAAAAAGATCATCCACACAGGGATAAATATTTATAGTGCTAGGTAAATATAATGATCATTGGCAGAAAGAAAACATAGATGAAGAGATAAGATGTAGAAACTACTCGCACTAATGCTAAAGATTAAGTTGTATTTTTTCGATTTCGCAAAACAATCTTACATACCAAAAAATTGGGGGAAAATTTTAATTAGCAAGATTGTACCTTCAATATACTCCCATATTCTTATTTTTATGTAAAATAAGTATCAAAGGATTTTTCAAAATCAAAAATTGTAATTTAGAACGGAGAAAGAGTTAAGAGCAAGATATGACACTAACATGATACTTTAGTGCCGGGTATATCTAATAAAGAAAACAGCTGATAATGTGGTAGAAATAGGACTTAACAACAACTTCCTAAAACGACCTCCCCGTTTTGCATTTAAATTAGGATTTTAAAAAAGATATTAGAAGAATCTGTTTGAAACACTAAACTACATATTTAAAAGAAAATTTCATTTTTTTGTCGAATAGGCAGAAAGAATTGTGTGCATGCACATTTGGTGAATAAATACAAAAGTCAGAGCAAGTTTTAAAATATTCTACGGCTTCTTTGAAATCGAAGAAAAAATTCACATAATGTGCACATCTTTTACAATTAAATTTTAATAGTATTCATTAATCTATTAATAATTCATTAATTTTTAATATAGTATTGGTAAATACGATCGTTACGTTCAAAGAAGACACTATATAAGAAATACGATATTATTGTATCTGTTTATTGTATCAAAATATGTGAGAAAAAATGAAAAATGTAAGAAATGTTTTTAAAGAAATATCAGGGATCTCATGCTTTGATATGTCGTTTAATAAAGACAAAGCAATATGCATAAATGATACTCAAGATTTACCTGTAAGAATAAATGCCAGTTAAAAAGGATTTACTTTAACACTGGACCTCATTAAATACATTAGCTTCTTTATCTCAGTTTTAATGAAAATACCTGCTTTCAATTTTACATTTGCTTTCTAAAACTCCTTGGAGGGGCTGGGTTTATCGCCTGGCACCTGAGGAGCCCCTTTTTAGAGGAATGTCGACGTGGCCTGAGGCATTTTTGGAGCCACCGGACATGTCTGGGCTACGGCCCTGCGCCTGGGCCCGCCTATAAAAGGCCTTGTGTCACACTCGTCCGGTTGGTGGGATGTACAACTCCCACAAACCAAATCAAAACGCAAAGCAATTATAATCAAAACACCACAAACCCAAATATGGATCAATCACTAACTCAAGGAGAAAAAATAAATGTAAAATCTATAAAAAAAATAATATCTGAAAAGAAAACTACATTACCTTCTATCGTGAATCAAGGTTGGAAAATTGTCAAAGTAAAAATTGAAAAAATAAATAAATTATTAACACATATCTGAACAAAATATCCGGATCCCCCCATCACCAAAAAAATGAACATATGTTCAAAACCTGGATGTGAATTCAAACTGGAAACACTAATAAGAAAACTTCGATGACGATCAAGCAATCTATGTCAGAAGAAAAACGCTCGAATATGATTGGACGGAAACAATAAAGCAACATGATACGTGCAAATGATACAACTCGTAAAGATAAATCAGAGGGTATTGGCGAAAGAAGAAAGATCAAACAATGCAGACAAAACAAGACATTCAAAAACAACGAAAGAAAATTCTACCAGGAAGTAGGGTAAAAATGTGCGAAGACATACCCACAACCGAATGCGAGGGAAGCAAAACAATTTTGGAGTAAAATATGGGAACATAGATCATAACAGAAAAGAAAAAAAAGAGTTAAAAAGACTGGAAGAGGGCCCCAAGACAAAAATACATCTCAATTCACTCAGAGCGACTCTCAAAAAGACACCAATTTGGAAAACTCCAAGCCATGATCGCATACATAGATATGATCCGAAGTCAAAAAGTTTATCGAGAAAACCATGAAAAACTGGAGAGTGGAACAAAGAGCAGGAGGAAAAATCTAAGCTGAGGTGAAAATCCAGAGTTTTATCTTCCAGAGAGCTGTTGGAAAATACTGGAAGAGGACGCCATCAAACAAGTGGAGATGAAAGAAAAAAACTTAAAAAAGAATATCTCAGAAGAATTAGGTAACTACTTCAAATCAAACAATATTACAGAAATCTAATTAAAGAATAAATAAATAAATGAATAATAATAATAATAATAATACTCTGCAAACTTTTTTGCAAAAATTGAAAAAGAACTGAAAATTCTAATATACGCAGTAATAATATAAAGTCAGGACATAGGGATGGAATTTAGCATAGAAAATGTTCCATGCTAGTAATGAAAAGCGGCAACCGACACCTGACGAACGGAATAGAACTACCAAATCGAGGCAAAATAAGAACACTTGGAGAAAAGGGCAAATACTTGGAAATTATAGAAGCTGTCATCATCAAACAAGTGGAAATGCTAGAAAAAAATGAGAATGAGTATCTCAGGAGAACCAGAAAGCTACTCGAGACAAAACTATGTAGCACAAACCTTATCAAAGGAAAATACCTGGGCTGTTTCCCCTCGTAAGATACTCATGACCATTCTTGAAGTGCACCAGTGAAGAACTTAAGAAAATGGATCAAATAACAAAAAAAAAACCCTAAAAACTAATGACCATGTGCAAGGCATTGCATCGCAGACATGGCATTAACAGACTATATGTACCAAGAATGGGAAGAATACATACCAGCACTGAAACTGAATCTCTCTTTATAGCAGCACAAAACAATGCCATAAGAACCAATCATATCAAAGCGAAAATAGATAAGACTCAACAAAATAGCAAATGTGGGTTATGTGGTGATCGAGACGAAACGATCTATCACATAATATGCAAATGCATTAAATTGACTCAGAGAGTGGATAAGACTAAACACGTTTAGATGGGCAATGCGATCCATTGACAGTTGTGCAAGAAATTGAAATTTGACCACAGGAACAAATGGTATATGCACAACCCAGCATCTATCCTGAAGAATGAGATACATAAATTCTCATGGGATTTTGACATACAAACGGATCATCAAATCTCGGCTAGAAGACCAGACATCAACGAAATTAAAGATAACTTTCAAAATTATGGACTTTGCTGTCTCGGCGGACCACAGAATAAAATTGAAAGAAAATTAAAAGAATGATATGTATCTGAACTTTGCTAGTGAATTGAAAAAACTGTGGAACATGAAAGTGTGACGCGAAATTGACTAAAATCCCAAAACGGGACTTTATTTTCGCACATGTGAAGACGGGGCAGGTTGGCACTTGATCCCCTATGTAATAAGTCCTCGTTCAGAGTTTTTCTCTCAGGCATGTAAGAACTGGCATATTATGTGAGGGACTAATTTTTAGAGCCAGACTGACCGCCGCTGGCAAGGGGTTCCAAATTTCACACTGTCACACACCCACCAGGCCGCTAAACTTCCTTCCCCTCGACTATGGAAGAATATGGACCTATAGGTCTTAGTCGTAATAATATTATATTGTAGTAGTCGGCAACTCCGGTTTCCCGTGTGATATTTTAGGAATTAATAGGACAATTCTAAGCAAGATAACATAAGGCGAATAGAAGCTGGAAAGGAAGTATGAAATAATAACAAAGACCACATGGTAACATAAAAATACATGAATTCTTTTACTACAGTTATATACACTTTCAAAGTGTCAAACATATAATAATTGGACAGTCCACGAATATAAATGTCTTTTCTTGACTTTTGTCTTTCTTCAAATTAAGAGAGAGAGAGAGTGGTATGCAAAGTTTGGGTATAAAGGAAAATGGCCCCAAAGTTACTTATTTTATTTTTCGACGGGGTTCCACTGGAGAATCTTTCTTCTTTCACGGGCTACTAGACTTTGTTCTGTTTTTAATACTGGCTTGAAGAACTCGGATCCCTCATGTCTCAGTATTCTTTTGTCTTCAACCCGGAGTAGAATGGCTATGGTTGGTCTGCCCGCTACCAACCCTGCTCAAAAACTTCTTTTCTTATCCTTTACTTCCGCTGAGGGGAAGGGAGCCCCACTTCCGTTTTGGGGTCCCAGCCAATCATTTGGCTTCTCTCTCTTTCCCCTTCCGGTGTCCGGCGACCTGAGGTTACTAAGTACCAACACCTGTTGATACCCCTCTGTGACCTACATTCTTCCTTATCGGTCATTTTTTTTTACGGCTAGATACTGTTAATTCAAACACGGGGAGTAGTAATTTTATCTCCCTCGTCTCCGTGGGCTATCACGTGACAAAAGTGACAATAATACCAACTGTGGTTGGTGCTTTTCGTACAGTCACCAATGGATCAATAAACGGACTCGAAGAGTTGAAAATAAGAGGAAGAGTGGAGTTATCACAAACTACTATATTATTGAGAATAGCTATAATACTGATAAGAGTCCTGAAGAGGAGACTTCCTGTTATACTCCAGTGAAATATCATCAGCTAACGCTGATTCGAAAAACTCTCTTGGAATAATAATAAAAATAATATGGACCAGCGAAGAAGAAAAATAATGACCATGCATCGCAGAGATGACGTTAAGAGACTATATGTGTCAAGAAGAGAAGGAGGACAAGGTTTTGCCAGCACTAAAAACAGCGTCGACTCATCGATACAACGACTCGGACTCTACATAGAAATTCACAAAGGAAGACTGAATACAGCCACCAGAAACAATACTAACGACACCATGACCAACAGAACGGAAATAACCAGAAAACAAAAAAAGGCAATAAAAATATCTCTATGGACGTTTTAAGTAACTACCAAGCGACATCTCACACGAGAAAACCTGGAAAGGGCTAAGACAAGGAAAACTTAAGAGAGTAACTGAATTTCTTTTAATAGCAGCCATGAGGACAAACCATATCAAAGTGAGAATACATAAAACACAACAAAACAGCAGATGTAAGTTATGTGGTGATTGAGACAAAACGATCAATCACATAATAATCGAATGCAGCAAATTAACACAGAGAGAGAGAGTATAAGACTAGCCCTATCTGGGTGGGCAAGGTGATCCACTTGGAATTATGCAAGAAGATGAAGTCAGACCATACGAACAATTGGTATATACCCAAGCCAGCAGCTGTCCTGGAGAATGAGATGCACACACTCCTCAGGGATTTCGACATACAAACGGGTCACCAATTCTCATACAGACAACCAAACCTAATAATAATCAACAAAAAACAAGAACTTGTAGAATTTTGAACTTTGCTGCACCGGAGGATCCCAGAGTAAAATTGAAAGAATGTAAAAAGAGGGATAAGGACCTGAACCTTGCTAGGGAATTTTAAAAAATGTGGAACATAAAAGTGACAATTATACCAATTGTAATTTTGCTCTGGATACACTCACCAAAGGATTGGTATAAAGACTAGAGGACTTAAAAATAATGGGACGGGAGGAGACTGTCCAAACTACAGCATTGTTGAGATCGACCGGAATAACAGCGTCCTGGAGACTTGAAGAGATTTGCTGTTACACAGAATCCAGTGTAAAACCATGAGCTAATGCTGATGTGAAAAACTCTTTAGCAGTAAAATAATTAGAATGATAATATCATCAGCTCCTATGATAAGAAGTTACTCTAAAGCTACGAAACCTGGAATAATACCTTCAACTCAGAAGTTATCAACTACGCAGCTAAACTAAGGACTGATATTTACATCCATATAATAGGAGTAAAACCCAGTGATTACTACTGTTAAAGTTCACAAACAGCACTTTAGGTGTGACCCATTGTGCTAACTTATCCCTCCAGCCAAACTACTAAATCGGTCATGACAGCAAAATGATATTAGAATTTAATTAATACAGAGCCTGGGAGTGAAGCAATGGACAAGCACACGGGTAACCATCAAATGGTTTAAGAATAACAACAATAAAAGAGCTTGTGTATGCATGCAATTTGATATCAAAGAGTTTTAGCGATCTATCACAGGAAATCTCTATGGTAAGGCATTGAACGTATCAGGAAATTTATTAACATTGAATATAAAAATATAAAAATAATCAAACTGTTAAAAGCGAATATTTTATCATAATGTAACAATACGAAAAACAAGAGAAAACACATTCTTCGTTACAATGAGTATTTTAGCCCAAAATTAGTAAATTAGCCGGATCATTTATTCTCAGGAAAATGATATACATTGTCGATAACGAAAGTTTGTTTTGTACAATGATGTTGAATTACTGCTGATGAAATAAAACCGTAACAGATTGGTCGATTGCAATAGAAAAAGTTAATATCATTATTCAAAGATTTCGGTTAAAATTAGGATCGCATTGAAACACAGCGAAACTATTCAAATGTGTAAAATACAGAAAATTCCCTTTAAAATAGCGTTCTCAATAATCGATTTGCATATGTTGATAGTCAAAATACTAGAAACTTATCAGATATATCATATGATTAATCAACCTAAAAATATCCCTGTTACAATAAACATAATAAGGATTATTCTTAAGAAAGCTGAAAAGCATTCACCTAGTTTGAAATGCATGAATTCTTTTTTTTAAATTAATGCCATAATATAACATGCTGAAAATGATTTACCAACGCAAAGCCTCTTGAATACACCGAAACCCTAAAAATTGCCTTTTGATGGAAACTGCAATGTAAAAAAATGTTCAATGTAGAATAGTAGTATCTCCTGCTGAAAATAGAGTCGAATATATATAGAAGCCACAGAATTGCAATGGGAAAATGTTTTATAACAAACAAATGACCTAGCAGGTCTAGTAATAATAAAATGCTAGTGACCTATGTATGGCAGTAAATTATTTCATCAAAAGACAGAGTTCGTAACGAAAAGTCGAAACCTGAAAAAAATCCTGCAGTAAAATTTACTCCCAGACGAATTTTCATTATTCATAGCAAAAACATCATTGAAGTAAAAAAAAAAAAGAGAGAGAGAGAGAGAGAGAGAGAGAGATGGGGGGATAGAAAGAGAGAGAGAGAGAGGGGGGGAGGTAGAGAGAGAATGAAAAAGTTAAGGAGGAAAAGGAGAAATGATATCGCTACTTTTTACTTTTTTTTTATCTTTGTATCTCTAACCCAATTCATGGTACATGAAAATCCGAAAGATGAATAATATCTCACTTTGAGACTCAGTTCATGATTGTCATCTTCGCATCGAGACATTTAACTTAACGCACACATACCCGCGTACACACACACGCGCTCGCACACGCGTAACGATTCTAGGCGTTGGTTCCCTAAGCTTCTAAGGAGACAATCATCTGGAGGTTGCAGGTTCAATCCTGACAGCAGGCGAGTAACAATACAGGAATATTTAACACTTGTACTCGGTTATGGCTGAAAACTTTTTAATGATAAAAATCAACAAGCTTCGTCTCAGAAATTTAGACAACTAATATCTGATTTTTATCTCTATCACAGTACCACACCAGAAATAGCATATCGTAAAGAGATTTTTAGTTTTATATTCGAACTTAGAGATGAAAGCAAGTGAAATTCATATTCCAAATTATTAATAAAAGAGTAGTTACGGTCATTTTCATAAGCTTTGAAAGATGATTACAAATGTTAATTTCTATAATTTCATTTGTTATTCATTATATTATTAATTACTTTAATATAACAATTTTCATGATTATACGTATCATTAGATAAAATCTATCAATATCACATTGCTGCAGAGATTAACGTACTCCAAAGATTGCACAGACCACCATTGGCATTAAATTGACTACTAATGATGACCTGCTGAATAACAGAAAATCTGAGATGACGACCAGCAACTCAACTCGCAGTATATTACTAGTCTCCTGTCAGGTTCTGCCTTTATGCAGTTACAAAAAGGTTTGCTTAGATTTGTCCCCAATACCAACTGTCTTGGTCAACACACCTACGCTGCAAATTTTGCAGAATAAAGACTTCAGAACCTATACTATTGGTCATGGTTTTTAATTTGGAATTATCCTTCTCCTCGAGTGGTTGCCCTCTTAAGGCTACAGATTCCAATCAACTCTTCAATATCAAACACACGTTTAAGGAAAATTCAGATAGATTCATGATTTTCAAAAAGTACTTTTCTGGCCAGGTAACCATTACACTACTCGTACTATAGCATATAACAGCATATTTTTACAAACTTTAAAGAAACTATCGACGGAAAGTAAGATAATGAAAACTAATTTACGGGGGGAAATTAACGCTCACAAAGGGACGACAACTTTATTAGCAGTAAAGATCACGATAATAACTTTGAAAAAAAATCACTAATTGGTCAATACAATAACTGAGTAATAACAAGTGAACTTATTGAAAGAGTAATCGAGGGATAGTATAATCGATAAGCAATAAATGCATCATTAGACACTTAAATTTGAATTTGATTATGGATAAAATTATAAACGGTGGAGAAAAAGTTTAATTATGGTATTAAAATGAAAAATCTAATAAAGAAATAACGACAGACGAATAATCGACAAAATTGGTGAAGTATAATTCTGAAGATTATCCTTTGTACAAACCAATTTAAAAAATGAGATGCAATCAATGACTGCTGCAGCATAATTAAGATAAAACTACACACCAAATTGAGTGTCCGAAAAGAATGGAAAATAAACCCGTCCGACTAGTTGACACAACTCAACTCTTCAACGGTTCAGTGGTGATATCCATGTTGGAACCGATGCTGCAATGTCAATATGGGACCTATGTTAGATGCTTATCACAAAACCCTATAAATGGAGAGTACCGTGATATTTCGAGTGTTTTGAAAATATTACCAGCCAAAAGGAAGTGGACACCAGGTGAGAATCAATAAGTATTTTAAAAAGCCAGCAGACGAAAAGGACTTCATGTTTATCTAGGCGTATATTTTATGTTGGCACGAGTATATATATATATATATATATATATATATATATATATATATATATGTGTGTGTGTGTGTGTGTGTGTGTGTGTGTGTGTGTGTGTGTGTGTGTGTGTGTGTGTGTGTGTGTATTCTAGTATGAAAAAAACTAGGTAATCTGAGGATGATTTTATTTATAGATGAACAATTAGCGGATGAAACATGAGTGATCTAAGAGCTACAATGTGCTACAATAACTGAATCAGTTCAACTGTAGCAATCAAGTGACTTTTGATTGCAGAATTTGGACTCAGAATATTGGACATTGTTATGTACGAAGATCACGTAAATCCTGAGTAGGTATCAGTGAAACGCTGGATGTCCTGATTTGCGGCTAGAACACGGCCACCGTTGACGACAAAGTCCTTGACAAAGATGAAAATCTGACAAGAAGGTTTAAAGCCGTAAAATTTTCGATAATAAGCATCAGTTTATATTTAGTGTAAAAAAAGTATCAACGTAGAATTGACAAAATTATCAAACGCTTCATAAATCATTTAAATCCTCTTGAGAGCGAGTCACGTGTACAATATAAATAGATGGAAGATGTGGTCTCCGTTCTCTGAACATCAATGAAAGAAAGAACATTTTCAAAGTCAGGTATGTAGGACTGGAAACATTCTCAAAAGAGAAACTGTTACAAGGAACGAAATGGCGCGAACTTCAAATTTACGAGACAATTCGTCTCCCATGAAAGAAAAAAGATTCGCTTGAACGTGAAAGATTCGCAATTATCAACATGAAAACGCATGACTAAAACCCGTTTCCACATATTTGCGTTCGTTCTGTAACTGATCAACGAAAAGAATTTTAAAAAAAAAACAGTAGGTAATATTCTTGAGGCGAGCTGCGAATTTTTGTTCATTTTCCCTTAACCGCTAAGACGACTGGCAATTATTATACTAATCAACTTTGCAACAACCGTGCTCTCTGTGAGTCACCGAATCACGAAGAGGGCAATCATCGGTGAGAACACCAGAGTACTCTGAAGAGGTATGGTCTATGGTGCCGATTATACACCGGTGTTTATGTGATTTGATACACTGTCACTGTTCATTGAGTGGTTACTGTCCTTGTTCGACAACGGTGGCCGTGTTCTAGCCGCAAATCAGGACATCCAGAGTTTCACTGATACCTGCTCAGGATTTACATGATCTTCGTACATAACAATGTCCAATATTCTGAGTCCAAATACTGCAATCAAAAGTCAATTGATTGCTACAGTTGAACTGATTCAGTTATTGTAGCACATTGTAGCTCTTAGATCACTCATGTTTCATCCGCAAATTGTTCATCTATAAATAAAATCATCCTCAGATTACCTAGTTTTTTTCATACTAGAACAGACACACACACACACACACACACACACATATATATATATATTTATATATATATATATATATATATATATATATACTCGTGCCAACATAAAATATACGCGTAGATAAACATGAAGTCCTAAAAATATTACGCTTCCTTCTGGTGCATACGTAATGCAAGAATGAAAAATTCCATGAATTTATGATTTCGATTAACTTATGTATATTTAGATATGTGCTTATTTGTTCTGGAGCATACAAACTGGTCCTAGTGTGTGTGTGTGTGTGTGTGTGTGTGTGTGTGTGTGTGTGTGTGTGTGTGTGTGTGCTTTTAGATCATTTAAAATCATTTTTAAATTTGACATACGCTGCTTTGTTTTATTCCCTGTTTTTCCAAATGATATTGACAATAGGTACATAGAAAACAATTCTATATTAACAAATCATATTTAAAAGAATAATGACATTTTGTTTTCTAATTGTACAAAGATAAATTTAAAATTCAATACAACTAATTGAAAGTAATATATATATATATATATATGAATTATTTCATTTCCATTGTTTTTACATTGCAATGTCTTTAAACAATAAAGGCTGATATGTGTATGCTTTTGTATGAGAGAATTTAAAATATAAAAATTATAAGAAACCTCACGCGTTATATGATATTAAATAATGTATCAAATAAAATTAAAATGCTTTCTACAAAATAGATAATTGCATATCTGTATAGTCTTTTGTGTTATTTAAACTTATTTTTACTTCTCAATAAAATGCAGCCTGTTTTCGATGATTCTGTTTGATTTAAGTGTCCATGACCAACAGAAATAAAAATGTTCCATTGTTTAAAAACTCACGAAAGACAACACATGTAATACAAAGTTGATCCAGTTTAATTTAAAACTGCATGTGAACATGTCACGATATGCTGTCTAGGAATGTTGATGGTAACATTTTAATCAGAGTTTTGGTTTTTTTTATCGCATTCATCTATATATGAATACCAATTTCCAAACAAACAAAACATGTTTTGTCATACAGGGACTTTTTAAATATATATATCCGCTATACCTTCACCTCCAATACACTTCTATTAAAAGGATAAATGGGTGAATATATAGACAGCATATCCAAAGACACACGGACGCATATGCGCGCACACATATAGACACAAACGTGTATATATATATATATATATAATTTAAACAATGAAATTTCAATTTTGGAATTGAATTGTCTAAATTATCAATTTTCAAATGTGTACACACCAACCAGAACACGTCCCGCAAAAGGCTGACAACATAGAATTCTCCGTCTCCTTATGAATGAACATTGCATCCGTAATTGGTGCCTTGTTATTTGAATTATGCAAAAATGAAAATAACACTGTTATCTCACCTTATCAGCTATATTTACCAAAATTATATAAAAATCAAACGTTCTCATCATTTAAATTTCTACATGGCACCATTAAGTTTCTGTTCATCTTTGGTGTTGCACGGAGTTTTTTTTGTCGGTCGCTCAACCTCTTCCAATACATTATAATCAAATGGATTACAATCAACAGAGTTTGGTTACCATATGCCTGGGTTGATGTGATTGCAGAAATTTTATGACTGCTAACACTGGATTCTCTAGCTTGTGTGGCATGGCGTTGAGTCCTGTTGCCAGGTGTAGGGTCTCTCCCATTAGCAACCCTCTCAATCTACAGAAGTACTACTTTACTTACGCTCGATTTAGGCCTTCGAGTCTTAGTCTATGGGAAGATGAACGGCGGCATATATTCACCCTCGCTATTGACAACTCCGAACACCATGATGTGGACTAGTCATTTGCTTTTCATCCCACTTGGTCAAGCTTGTGAAGAGGGCGTAAGCCGACAGTTGATTTTATATGAGTTCCTTATCTGATCCTAGCAGAATTTTTTCTCATCTTTGTAAAAGGAAAGCATATTTAGTTGGAGAGGGTACTTAAGTTTGTTAAAGGTTTTGCAGCAGTGGCTTTCATCGTGTTCTTTGTAGCTTGTGATAAACCTTGTCCCATTGCTATCTTGTACTTGAAATACCAAAACCTTCATTCACAAATAGGCTAAAAAAAATACACAGCCACTCTCATATCCCAAACTACTGACTTGATTGACTTGAGAGTGTAGTCAATCATGACATGGATCTCAGCACCAAATTCGGGATTTTTTTTTCTTATCAGAAAGATCAGAGTGAGGCTCTCGAGCTGCCGTACTTTCGTAATCACCATTGAATTAACCGAACTCGTATTGAAATCCCTGCACGATTTATAAATTGACACCAAAAAATTTCAAAACTTCGCATTGAGGTTTCCGGTGAATCCTAAGGAGTACAAAATGTAATTTTAAAATTTCTGAAGGATGAATCATGCCCTGATTCTGTTTTCTTCGAAGATAAAAACTAACAGGCTCTATTTTACGGCACAGTAGACAAAACTGAAATAAACAAACATGCGTGAAATTAACAATTTAAATTGCAACAATTTACTCATCACATTCTATATATATATATATATATATATATATATATAGTAGGGGTTGTATGTGTCTGCCATTGTCTCTGCCTATGTAAATACAAATATTCGTTTGCGCATGAATATCTATATATCGATATATATATCTGTGTATGCATACATTTGTAGATAGATACACCCATAACAGGAGATACACACACACACACACACATATATATATATATATATATATATATAGAGAGAGAGAGAGGGAGAGAGAGATGTGTATACGCATAATGTGTACGTATATGAATGTACATAAGGCCGTTTACGTTTGGGTGTATGCATAATGTTGATATGTGTTATTGCAGTGAGACATGCCTGGCAGTAAAAATATATATTTCTGAATACTGTATATATGCTATGAAAACAAAACAAAAGCTAACAAAAATAATAAGCAGGCGTTATAAACTTTCCCCTCGGAGGAAAAATAAGAAAACAAAGGAAAGAAATGAGAATATATGTGTATTTTGAGGAAGCAGACATATTTATGATGGTAGAAACTTTGGAGAGATGCATAGAAATTGTTTGGGCTATTTTTTCTCCAAGATCGAGATTATCAAGAGGATTTCTATAACATAACAAAATCAGTATAGCTGCTGAATAGTATTTCGATCTTTAACTTTCATTACCCTTAATGTACAAACATAGCAAATTGTAAATTTTTTCTCGCTATTCGAACAAAAGTAAGCGTATTAGAGTCATACAGGAACACAGTAATAATGTTTATACACCCAATGATGGTAAATTGTCCCTCCACCACACAGTGTTTGAGTTCCGTTGATATGCAATATATTTTTCAACCAACATCCCTATTTATATGTATATGTAACAATTCCCTGCAATAATCATACATGTACTTCTAATCTAAAAAATGAAATCAAACTTATATACCGGCGGTTGCGAATCTATTATATATATATATATATATATATATATATATATATATATATACTATTTGATTTTTTATAATATTGTTGATACATAATTTTGTGGAAATTTTTTGAAGTTCATGATTGCATTCAACAATCAATTCATCCATGAACATCAGACGTTTCATAAAACTATTTTTATATTCAGGATGATCCAGCAATGTCGTGTAAAAATGTGAATTTCTTTCCACTAGCAAGAATTACTCAAAAATACTGATGGTCCAACTTAACCTTTATTTAATACCAATCAGTTCCATTCCATTTCATTTTGACTTTGTAAATTGAGAAAATACAAAGCAAAATAATAAGCATTTTTGAGAGTGTTGATCAACAAAGTAAAACGATAGCATTTTTTATTAATGCCACTGAAATGATTATGTTGTGTAAAATTTGAAGTACTCAGTGTATCTAAATAAAATTAGAAAAATCTATGATTACAATAAATTCAATTGTTTTCCAATCATTATATAGTATGTATTATTTTAAAAGGGTTAAACATCTGAAAATATGTAGGACGCGTCCATGCACCAACTTCTGGATAAAATTCTTGATCTTTTCCTGACTAAAAATATTTCAGATCTTAAAACACAAATCAACAAATAGCACAATTATTTTAGCTCACATAAATGATTATTTTCTCAATGTTTAAGGTATCCATCGGACAACTCTCTCAGGTTGTAATCATACACAATTTTTCTTTTTCTTACCAGTTTTAGCAATATGATACATCAAGCCTGGCCAGCTTGTTTATATGAGTGTTATATGTGTAGGTATTAATATGTTTTCTTGCTTTGAAGGAAGAAAAGCCCGCATTTCTGTAACATTTTTCTAAATCAAATCTTGCCAAAATTCATTCTGCATGATCTAATTGTTGTTTCTTTAGGATAAAATTTCTGTTTATTGGGGTTGAGCTGTTGTTTCTTTAGTGTTATATACCATAATGACATAATGAAGTGGTGAATAATGAAAGAACACTTTTCTTTACAAAAATATATAACTCACATTTTTTATTTCTTGTAAGGGTTGAAACTTCAGAGTGAGAGAGACGAACAGAGGAAGGAGACAACTGGAAAACTTAAACACTTGAACACTCCTATATTGACCCTTAACCATATCATATTTTGCAACATTCACATTCAGGGTCGCACCTCTTTACCTATTCTGCTTCCCGGCCAGGGGCCACTGCAGGTCATTGCCCTACCGGGCGCCTGGCAGCTAGTCTCTGTGACCGACCGAATCTCTTCTGGTTGCAATATTGAGACTCCGTTGCTCAGTGTGTAATTGTGTATATATAATTTCAAAACACCTACACATTTCCGGTACACCTATGCATCGCTGCTTTCTTGTTTACACAGGTGCGTCCTCCAATCATTTTGTTTACCCAGCTGGATCATCCGGCCCTTGCAAGAGTCAATATACAATGAGGATATGATAAACATAAATTTTATATAATGCAAACAATTGTTTTCTATGTATGAGGTGGGGTCGTGAAAGCGATTATCTTGTTGTTGATTGTGGGTGTGGTGGTAGTAGTGGTGATTTTGCAGTAATATATGAAATGTGTACATGAGTTTTCTACGCTGTTTTTTGAAAGCAGAGACTAGTTCCACTATTAAAAACATGTTTGTAACTAGAAGATTTTACATTCTAACAATATGTCAGACAAATTTATAAAACAAATGCATATCAAAATTTTATTTACAGATGTGTTGCTTTTATTGGTTAGTATCTTAACAGGTAGACACGGAAAGTCCTAATCAATGATACCAAAGAAAATATCAGCAAACTGAGTTCAAATTCCGGCTGAATCTGTTTGTTAGTTTTCGTTTGGTTTTATGGCAATATTAACGATAAAAGATTATTCAGTGTCAAATCATATTTTACATATATATTAAATATATGTATTCTTTGTAAACACATTTTGTAGATAACATTCTTAAATGAGTCTGAGCTTTTCGGCACACAGTTAAATGGTTTCAAGAATAATATAATAGTCACAATTTAATATTAGTCATTTCTTTGCACGCATAGTTTGTTCTATTTGATCCATAGATAGGATTATATCATGTGCTATCATTCTGAGTCAGAGTGGACCTGGCAATGAAGCGGGGGTGGGGTACTCATCATTCACTAAAACTCCAAGACTGGAGCCTCGCCATCTGTTAAATATACGACACTCATTGGGGTGTGGTTTTAACCCTTTGCAGAAATACAGTCGTTATATTCTACAGCAGCAGCCGATTGTGCTTGAAACTGTTTGAGTGTTCACTTCATAATAATGATGGGGAAATCATGAATACAACACCCCAAAGAGTATAAATCAGGAGATAATATATTTATGAATTAACAAATACATTAAAAATGTATAAGAAGTAAATCAAAACACTTTTGATGATTTTTCCTTTCATATTCATCATCTTTTCGATGGATAAAATTCTTACAATTCTTATCGCAATTTCCAGCTGTGCATACAGTCTTTGAACAAATATCCATCTACAGTCGTCTTTGTAAATTATGTAAAGTCTATATTCGACTGAGTTGCAGAATTCTATTATTATACGGGTAAATTCATTTTCATTCTTTGTAGCTTGCTGTTGCTGTTGCTTCTGGTTTTCTTTTGTCTACAGGTCGGATTTATCATGTCAGTTTTCAATTTCCCGAATATTTGTATGAAAACTTTTATCCGTAGAGAATACAGAATATTCTCCATAGAATTTTGTCCCCTGCTTGCTTTTCTTTATTAATTCATCGGTTTGGGGTTTCTTATTTCCTGTACGTACGATATGGTATAAAACTGTAACTGTTTTCTTTTATTAGCGGACATTTTTGCGCTTTAACTAAAATATTAAATGGCCGAAAGTGTGTGAATTAAATAATATTCGAACAGTTTTGGGATACACACGTCTGATCTGCGTATCTTTGTTACATTGTGATACCTACCTTAATAGTATAATCAAAAACAGAATAAGCAAGGGGGCTTTGAATTCATTTTTCTGCGATTATATTGGATATGGAAAGTGAAATACATAATAATGATTATCCTTGGAAACTCAGCAAGTTCAAATCCAGGACGATGTTATTTGTATTTCGAAACCTTAATGATTTCGAACAGCTTGAACCTATTTCTTATATCCATGATTAAATAAATATTTGTGAAGTCTTGTCTCGTAAGCCTTGCCTTTGGATTTGGTTGGGTTTTATGGCATATCAATCATTGTGGGCTATTTTCTGCAAAATCATATTCATACATATTTATCAAATATATATGATTCGGTTTGGTTGGGTCTTATGGCATATCAACCATTGTGAATATTTTATACAAAATCCTCTTCATACAAATACAATAGCGTCCGAAACTAAGGGACAAAATTTTAAAACCTAATATATGTTATAAATAAAAACTGTGAAAAGCTGAAATTTTGACAACTGGTAGTCGATATCATCCATAATAACATACTAAATTCGAATCATTTGCAAAGGATAGAAAAAGAATTATAACAATTATGTATTTATTTTCAAAATAGGATCGTCCAAAAGTAAGGGAAAAAATTGAGAAAAACAATGTAAATAGTATGTTATATTCACATTTTTTGATTTTTCTAAAGAATAAGTCTTACTTAGTCATCTGTATATTAGATGTACGTGATTTGTAAATACGTTTTGTTGATAATATTTTAAACGAATCAGAGCTCTTTTTCCGGAGAGTTAAATTCCAATGAAACGCAATTAATTCTATTTACTATTTATCATTTGTTTGTGCAGGTTTAAATGGATATACATATATGATTTATGAATTAATTCTTTGTGGATAACTTCATTTTTAAATGAGTTTGAACTATTATGTTTGCACACAAGTATTGCAATCCCCTCTACAGTTAAATGTTTTTAAGCATTGCTTTCTAACACTTATAATCTTATTCAATATTAATGATTAGTTTGCACGCAGTTGATTGGTTACAAGAATTGGATTTTAATATTAATTATTCTATTCAACATTACTCATTCGCTTGCACACTGTTGAATGGTTCCATCAGCCGTTATTTACCCAAAATAAAAAGCTCAAACAGTTCTATTTCAAACAATTCAATTTTTTAAAAAAATCATTTATTTTTGCACTGTTTAAATGTCAAACAGTTCTATTTCCTATCTATGTATAGGACCCAGTCAGATGCTACTTCTCCAGGTCAGAGTTAACCTGGGAGAAATGGCAATGAAGGGTTACTCCACATCCCCAAATCCCCAAGGCTGGAGCCATTTGATGGGGTCTTACCCTACTGCTAAGATACAACGATGTAGTCAGTGTATTCTGCTGCCTCAGTCGACCGGACATCTGAAGCCTTGGTGTAGAAGGAAAACTCTGACTTTAAACCGATAATGAAAACTTTATGATGCTGTTTATAGTTCAATATTCATGAGAAACACGAAGAAGAATGCTGACGTAATTTTACCGAAAAAATTGCCGGTAAAATTAGTTTGAAGAAAGAGTTTACAAAGTTAGCTATAAAATCTAAAATAGAGCAAATGGCAAAACTTCAATCTATTTCCTGGATACCAAACTATAATCATACATAATGCCGTTATATCTAAGTCTTGTTCACTTTAAAATCATCGCTTTTTTCTAAATCTTACAATTCTATATGAAGAAATGATAACTAGATTCAGTTATTTTTTAGATTGTTTAGCTCATTATTCAATTGCTTTCAAACACTAATATTCAACTATATGAAAATCGTCACTGAAATCAAAATTAGAAATTATATACACTCAGCTCTCATACTCAAACATTTAAATATTGACAAACTGAACTCCATGCAAAAAAAAATGTTTGCCAATTCCGTTCAGTCATGGTATACTGACATTTATACGAAAATCGAACTTTATCATTCAGATTGCATTGTATTTCCATATTCACATCAGTTATAAATGCCCATCATTTTTATTAAGATTCACCCATTGGTTTGGACAAACTGTAGCATTACTGGGATTTATATATTCTCCATCATCGATTTTAACATTATAGGTAGGTTTCAAGAGAGCTATTTGCTTTACTGCTATTTGATACAGATTAATCAGTTTCCGAATGGGGGTTCTATGAATTGTTCTATTTTTAAAAAAAATATTTTGTATTTTCATTTCGCTGAGATTCACACGTTGACTAACATATACAATCTGGCATATCAGCGTTACATGCATTATGGCTATCAGATTCGGCAATTTTGATCCGATGGGACGATCAGAGCTTAAATTACACGGTATCGTATTTTCTCCAACAATTTCCTTATTTGTCAATAATATGAATTCATAAAGTGAAACCGAAGTAGCTTTCACAATTCCCTACGTATTATCACACATTTTCTCCACTGCCTTTCTACATTCATTTAAGATTTTGTTTTTACTGAAGTATTTGCCAACAGTCATATGTCCCTGTCATTCAAGGAAATTTTCCGTTTTGCCTTTGTTGTAGACAACAATGATGAGGTATATTTGTCTTTTCAGAAAACAGTCAGGATTTACTGATAAGTAAATTTTTCCTTGCCTCTTTATTATTGTATTTAGTCTGTTAAAACAACTTCTAGTGTTAAAATACCAATGGTTAATTTTCTCACTGTTTGCACGTATGTTTTCATTTTGATTGATTTGTTGAATGCTGTTCAAGTAGATATTCTCTATATTCTATTATAACATATCAAATACTTTTTAATTGTATCCTTTTCTTTTTTGTATTATTGTAATTATTACATTACATGATTTGCACAAGAGACAGTGACAAAAGGGTAATTCATTATTTTATGTCTATTTTCAGTATTCTAACCTCTCTTCCGTTTCATTATAAAAGAAACAAAACATGTTATCCAAATAATGAAAATAAACTTCTATTTTTTTATCAAGACTTGAAAGTATACCCTTTTCATGAAAAAACACAAAGTATTCCCCGTTTCCGATTAAAAGGGTAACCCATAGAAACACTGTCAGTTTTCCTGTACATGATGCCATTAAAAGTGATTTCAATAGATATCGTAAATATTTCTATTCAGTTAATGAAATCCGCTGAAATTGACTTTGATATAAAACATCAGTACATATGTCGAAGGACCCTATAAGAGGGACACAGATAAAAAGACTGGATATATCAAAGGAACTTATAAATGTGTCCGTACAATGGTAGTTTTGTATGAAACTCTAAAAACTAAAGGAGTCTTTAATATAATAGAAACTGAAATGTTTCAGAACTGGTAGTTATACTGTCATGTCATTTTTGGATTTTGAATTCTCTTCTGATTGCTGATGACTGCAAAAATTTTCCTCAGCATTTCCAAGCTTCATAACAATGATGTAAACGACTGTTCTCATTATATTCATAGACCTCATGTTTTCTCTTCCAAATTCATTATTCCATATTCCTCGAATTTTACTATGCAGTTTGCTGACGCAGCAATATTCCCTTTAACAAAATGTATTTCTTATGATAACTAAATCTAATCTTCTACCATAGATTTGGAGAATTTTCCTAGCATCTTAGAAAATGGTATTTCTTTAAAATGTTTCCTAGACAAAAGGACAAACATAGTGGTCGTGAATAAAAAATATATGATTTGCAAAACAGTGATTATAGCCCATACAACAACCCTTAGAAAAAGAAGAGAAAATAAAATAAAACAAGATCTGAAATATAAAAATACAAGAAAACAGTGAACAGTAGAGTCGATTTTCTCATTCAAAATTGTCAGTTCCTAAAGGAAAGTAGAAAGAAACTCGCAGAGATATTGGAAAATATCTTAAGAGGAATTGTTTTGACAGTGTATATCATAACAAATCATAACTATTTAGCAAGAACTCAGAACACAATCGAAATTTGAAACGATTAACTTCAATGACAATAATATATATATATATATATATATATGTATATATATATGTGTGTGTGTGTGTGTGTGTGTGTGTGTGTGTGTGTGTGTGTGTGTGTGTGTTAATAGAGAGAGGGAGAGAGGGAGAGGGAGAGATCCACGAAAACACGTAAAGTAGCGTATCTATATGGATGATGTCAAATTCAGCCAAAATGAAAACCAGGTAGAAATCCCAATAGAAAGATAATTTTCAGCCATGGCAATGATGAGATTTGGAAATAAAGATGTGCAAGAAAATAAAAATGTGCAAGAAATAGAATAAAATAAAATAAAGATGTGCAAGAAAATAAAAATAGATATTAAAGAAAATAAAATTACGGATAAGTTTTATTTACCCAAACATGAATTTATCAAGATGAAACTTGGAAAAAAGAAAACTTCAAATGCCTTTGAATATTAAGAAGTGATATCATAAAATTAAAAGAAATGAAAGAAAAGTCAGAATGTAGCCAAGAGAAACCCACCTCTACTAGGGGAGCATAAACTAAGGAAAAGGCAAATTGACCAGTATGACATCCCGAACCTTATCAAGTGGAACCAGAACACTGATGACTATATTCCGTGGAAGGACTATGCTTTAAAAAAAGGTTTAAAAAAAATTTGCTTGCAACCAGTTAAAGAGACTGTTGGATATTTGACACTGCCCAGACTACAGCACGATTGTGCTTGACAAGAAGAATTAGGAAATACTTGATGAGTTGAAGAGACCCGTTCTTCAGAGAAAACACCCAGTCAATACCGTTGTGAAAAACTGGCAATGTGTTAAATAATGTAAAAAACGCAAATATTTTCCCTATCTAATTTTTTGTTTCAAGAGAGATTACCTTTTTTGTATTTCTGCAGATTTCAGTTCGGCCACAACTTTTTTGTTCCTTAGAATTCTAAAGCGAAACAAGCAGTGGATACAAGCTGTTAATCCTTTCCAAATACTTGTAGAGAACAACATTTATGAATTTTTTCTTCTTTTTTTTTTTTTTTCATTTTTGACATCCTGTTAGTGGATGAAGAAATTCGGTATTTCATATATAAGATTTGAAAGGCCCAGTTTTTTCACAGGCCAAAAGGATATGAAGAAAGACTGTGTTTCAAACTTTTGAAGAAACTCAAGATTCCCTCCAAACAAATATGTTTTTCTTTTTTTCAGACGAGAAAAATTACTGCCGGGGTCAGATGGTGAATTTACAAAAGAACCATTGACTTGTTCTGCCTCCACAAGACACACCGATAGTGGTGAAAAGCTAACACCCAGTCGATATTATGGTGTTCAGAGTGGTCTTTAGCAGTGTTGACGTGATGCCTTCGCACACCTCGTCACATGGCCTCCGACTCAACACGGAGAACTACGTCAATTACTTACATGAAGTACTGTTATCCTTGATCGGAACAGTGGCTGCTGAAAGAACCGATGTCTGGCAACAACTATCAGTCATTTTGATTTGATTTGATGGGATGATCTTAGCTGAATACATTGGCCAGTTGACTATAGTTTGCAGTACGACAAATAAAACCAGAAACAAGGAAAGCGTATACGCAAAATTATTAAGTGCTGCAGATATGGTTTGATTTCAAAGAGCATAATTAGCTTAGCGAATTTTTTAACGCCATTTAATGAATTCATATGCACTCGATGAACAGAAAGGGCTCTAAACTAAAAAGAAATACGAAATGTATATAAAAAGCAAATAAATGCCCCTGTTTAAGTTAAACGTGTCTATAATCATCACGCATCTTCATTTGCACAATTTGCTAAATAATAGTAAATATTCCATGCCTCACAAAAAGGAAAATCCAGTGTTGGCTGTCATAATATTTCTGCGACCGCATCGCGCCTAACTCCTAACATTCCAATCCCTCGATTATTATCTGTGGCGTGCTGTAGACTGAAAGACCAACCATAAAACCCCATACAAAATCAAAAATGAACTGAATTCAAGGGTTACAACAGTAATTTAACCATAGAGACCGTCAGAGAGGCGTGTAGGAGATTCCTAAGTCGTTTGAAGGTCATGGTTGAAGCCAACGGTAACTTATTTGTAGCGTATGGATAAAAAGCTTACACAAGAATTCTGTGAGCTGTATTGAACAAATCCTGGAGGTAACACCCCAAAAAACAGCAACTGTACGGCCACCTCCCACCTATCACAAAAAAACATCCCACTGAGAAGAACCAGGCATGCAGAACACTGCTGGAGAAGTAAGGACGAACTCATCAGTGATGTATTCCTGTGGACCCCCTTACATGGACGAGCAATGGCTGGACGACTTGGTAGAACCATCAACAACTGCTCTGTGCCGATACAGGATGTAGCCAGGACCTGACGAGAACGCTAGACGGGTGGTGAGAATGGGTCAGGGAAATTCATTACGTCGTGCTAGCAGCACAACATAATAAATCTATTTCATGATATTCTTATCTATTTCGAAATATTTTCATCAACTTAAAGTGATTTTCAAGTACTAAAGGTAAGTATAACTGCTAAAGTAAGGTTTGAGTCTTAATTCTATTTTTGCGAAAATTTGACGACAATTCATCCATGCATTATATATATATATATATATATATATATATATATATATATATATATATATATATATATTAGCGGTCACCAAATAACTTTTTACTCATTAATATCAATATTCTTTAGTCTGAATATTTTGATGCATTATCGTATTTGATCGACTTTAAGAGCCCGAAAAGAATTACTTTCACAATGTCGGGAAGTTCGTAAGTTTTTCGCTCACCTTAGTGATCTGTTAGTGAAGAAATAACTTTGGCGAATTTGAATTCATCAAATTTATTTCTGATCAGCATTTCTAATAACTGACATTTTTTTCTGTCTATACATTACTTCAACAAATTTGTTTCCAATATATCAATCCAAGACGGATATTTATAAATATTACAATATAACGAAGACGTTTTCTCACTTTGATCTAGGTTTATACCATTTGTTTGTCTTTTCATCAGGTATTGAATATTTTTAAGATGACTAATGTCAAAGAGAAGAAAGGAGGATTTTTTAGGCATAATTATTCTCATCCTCCTTCTTTGTACATATTTTCTCCTCATCTCTTCCACGTCTTTCGTAAAATAAACATGTCCATTCTATTTCTTATATCACGCATTGTCCAACATAGCAGTTGTAACCCAACTGATTTAAAAAAAAATACCCTATAAAAAAGTTAAGGAGATGCCCGTGGTGTAATGGTTATCGTCGTAGGAAGTGGACACGGTGACACGAGTTCAAATCCTGGACGAGACTGATTACATTTCACATAGCACTAATACCCTTGGGAAAGGTATGAATCCAATTATTCTCCCTCCAGCTATGGATAAATAGTAGGGCAGACTAGGTTCTTAAGCTTTGGTGAGGCAACTAGTCTAGGAGAAGGAATACTCTGAATTCAAACCTGTTAAACTCTGCTTAAAAATTGACCTTGTGTCATATCCTGCCCGAGCAGAAAGGTTGGTAAACATGATAAAAATGATAATGACAAATGTAATTTCTATCGTGGTTTGACCCCAAAATTCACACACACACACACACACTGATTTAAAACACACTCTGGAGTGCGCACACTCAAAATCACGCACACATTATTTTAAATATTATACCACCAAATGCTTGCTCACTGGAGCTATACACCCCTGAAGTATTTTCCCAAAACGTTTCAATGCTTGCCAAATCCTCGTTTCTATTGATGCAGTGATTTAATGACCATTAAAATGTTTCAATTAATGAGATTGGTACGACTTACGTTTAAATACTTGAACCACTTAAATACAAGGAAATTTTATCACGAGTGGATAGATCTGGTGAACGAACTGACCATAGAAACCATCTCGAAATGATGTAAAAGTTTCATTCCCAAACGCACGTTGTTCCTTATTTCACTCAGGATGGCAAGTAAATACGGAATTTTCCTTACATTCCTACTCATGTTCAACATAATTCATACGGGACATCCATCGCAGATCATTTGATAAATAATTGTAAGAGTGCCAACTAATTTGTTGTCGACATATTCATCATTTTAAGCAAGTTGCATTCTTAATTTCTTCCGAAAATTTTCGAACTAACTATATTAGACTTAATGTACTTTCTATCTAATCTCTTTTTTTCCCTTTCCACTAATACCATTCTTCCCTCCCGGCATATAACATTTATAACATATAACTACTTCGGTCACATCTCTGAAGAACGAGGCACGAAACCAGTTTGTTAGTGTTTTTCATCATTTAGTTTTAATTTTTTCCATGGTCAATACATGTGATAAAAAAAGATTTTCAAAAGTTTTATAAAAGAGGAGGAAAGAATTGAAAAATGGAAAAACCATAAAAATATAGATTATTTAGCATGAACGAGAATATATATATGTGTGTGTTTGTGTATGTGTGCGTAATGGCCAGCCAAATGTATAGTGACTGGATATTTAAACTTAATTATATTTTTGACAGTCACAATTCAAGTAAAAAACAATATACTGTTCATTACCTGATACAATATAGTGATGATCAAAACCTGTTCTTGATATCTTTTTTATTTATCTAGATATAATTGATCTGAGGGTTTTAGAGGGGAAATTGTGTAACAATTTAGCAACAAATTGTTTTAGGATCGATATCTTATACATTGGGAATATAGAGAGTGAATCGAAAAAACAGTTCTGTAATTTGAAATTAACACTTTGAAAGAAGGCCACCATACGAAGTTCATTAAAAAACATTTTGAGGGTGAACAGCCAAAATTTTTTTTTCAGATTTTTTCCAAGAAGATAACCATTGTATTGTTAGGAATTGGTTTGTATCAAATAATATTTTAAAGTCAGCAGAAATATTTCTTTGAAACTGATCAAAATGGCAGCAAATTAAACATTGTTCTCTTGCATCGAAGAAAGATCTATCATCAACATTTACTTGGATGAGAAAGTGCAGACCAAGGGAAATTTGGAGAATATAGTATTATATGTATAAAGAAACATATTCTAGTAAAAATAAATGTGTTAGATGTGGTAAAGATGGGTTTGCCACTAGGGGCCAGAACAAAAAGAGAGACTATGGAGTGGAAACACCCTGACTCTCTATTAAAGAAAAGGTTTAAGGCACAGCAGTCAACGAGGAAAATGATGCTGACAGTAACCCAGGAAAAAAGGACCCATCACTATTTTCTTGGAAAAGGTGTAACTGTAAACAGTGCTTCCTATTGCCAACTCCTTATCCATGAATGGTACATTGGTTGGTGGGTGTTTTATGGCATATTAACAATTGCCGATTAAGTAATGATAAATCCTGTTTATATATATATATATATATATATATATATATATATATATATATATATATATATATATAAACAATGTACAGCTCATGTGCTTGCATACAATTAAATGTTTTTACGTATTTACTAATAATTAATCTATACAATATTAACAATTTCTTTGGCCAGTAGATGGTTTTGAGTATTACTACTTAACATTAGTGATTTTATTGATTAAGTATTCCTATCTAATAGGAATGATTTTATACATCTGTATGATTTCAAATAACTCAATCGAATGGCCCTTAGTTAACAATTGAACAGTTCTATTTGAACCAAAATTGAGACTCTATTCCGAGTCCAATGTTTAGTTATACCATAAGAATAATTTAAAAGAATACGTTCAAGACTATCGTATAGCTGCATTGGATTGACAAGGAAAGCTAATTGATATGATTGGGCCGCTCTAACCGCTGGTCTAACCCAGGAAAGACCCGAATGGTGTATGGCATGGCACTAGGCCACTTTGACCTCTAGATTTTGGATGGCTCAGCAACCAAGATAACGTCCACCCACGACTAACTGGTAGCATGGTTGGGGTTGGGGAATATTTCTCTCGACAGATTTCTTGACAGTCGATGGCTTATTTACTGACAGAGCCCCGTATATATATATATATATATATATATATATATATATATATATATATATATATATATATATATATATGACAGAGAGAAAGAGACAGACACAGAGAGAGACAGAGAGAAAATGCTAAAGTTACAGTAATATAAAGAATTAATTGATTCAGTAATGGGAGATTAAAAAAAAAGGAAAAAAACAATGAATATATCAAAATACTATTTTCCGATGAATTATCTTCGTATTTTTCAGTGTAATTTCTTTTCAGAATATCTCTTGTCGATCGGCAAAGAAGATTAAAATGTCTTATATATTTACACATAATTGCTAGAAAGAAAACTTTCTATATATTAATAAATCATCTACATTTTTTTAATGAAATGGCGTTTGATAAATTAATTCACTTAAAAAATGGATGCCGCAAATTTTCCTTCAGAAAGTTTTTATGAATTTCTTGATTTGATCTCTTCATTTATTTATTGCACTTTTTTTCCTAAAGATTCAACAAACTATTTCATCATCTTCTTTCTCTAACAAATTAATGGAACAAGAACTTATTTTGATATTTTAAAATACCAGACCCTCGTGTGACTTAATGTTGACCAATAAAAGAGAAATAGTAAGAGAGACACAGAGAGAGAGAGAGAGAGAGAGAGAGATAGATAGAAAGAGAGAGATTACAGTTATCATTGATTTCCTAATGCTGGAAGTCTGAGACTCATATTTAAATGCTAATTTTTCTCCTATACCAAGAAGAAAATATTATAAAAGTGTTTATTCATCCCATGCTTCCTTTTTTGCCATAATCATGAGTATGAATCTTTATAATTTATCCAGTATGTTCAACTTTTTACTTTTCAGATTACAAAAAAAGTAAATCTACTGTTTTATTTCTTCCCATTACGAAACCGTCAATAACACTGGGGATTTCTGAGTAACAAATTTTATAAAGTTTTATGGTGCCTTAATTTTTTAGATATTATACTTGGTATATTCAATTCATTGAATAAGAACCTTTATTTCTCTTTAATAGCTCTAGTTTTTTACATAATGGACCTATAAAGAAATAGTCTCAAAAGGCTCAATATTCCTGTTTCCAAGGGGTTATAAGATTTTCTCGCACAGTAAGTGTCAGAATCCCTCAGATTCAGTTTACTACATATCACGGAACAAGGAAAATCCATATTTGTTTTTGTCAAAAGTCATACTTAAACTTTTTTACAAAATAAAAATCAGGTGATCAAAATAAGATTCAGACATTGTCAATAAAATTTGTATTGACTTGTTTAGTTGGGTCATTGTTTAAAAAAAATTAACCTTAAAGGGCTATTCAATGCAAAAGATTGCTTTCTTTGTATATATGCAGAGGAAATAAGGCAAAAATCGGTGGACAAGTGTGGTTTATTGGTTGGCTAGTTGTTTGGTTTGATGGCATAAAAAATCCTAGTGGTTAATTTAATGCAAACTCTTTTTAGTTTATATGATTTTATGTTTTAAAGTATTGGTAGATACAATTCATGTTTATAAGTTAACAAGGATACACAAGTTTAATTAACTGTTTCTCTCGACATATTTGAACTTGATTCACAGGCTTATGGGACATTTAAAGTATATTGATTTAATAGCAATTTGAAGTATACAGTCGTGATTTAATGACTCTAGAGCTTAACATGACCAATTCTCTTGACGTGATCAGGACTCTCTGATCACTCCAAGAGCCAAAGTAATAATCAAAGTTGATTGTTACAGATCATGGAACCACTTAGTAAGCGCTTAGACACTAGGATCTAACCTTCAGGCATTTAGAGTCACTACCCATTCCAAACAAGTGGCTACATTACCCCTCAGCAGAGGTGTAGTCGACGTATTTTACTGCCTCAGCTGACTTGACAGAACTTGTGCATTGCACCTTCACCTGTGGACAAGTTGTAAGAGTAATTATTTGAAGCTTGGAATCACAATGGTCAAGGGAGAACAGCAGAACCGCAGCGAATACTGTTAAATATACTTGGTTAACACAAACGGTATTCATTTATGTAATGAGAGTAAACGGACGTATCATGCTCTTAACTCGGTAATACAAACGTTAAACTTTCAGTTGATATGCATGTCCCCTCATTCGTTTATTTTAAAACGCTCCATGAAGAAGATGAATCATCCACTTCAGCAATAGACCGTAATTCTTAGCATGTGGCTGTAATTTTGAAAGAACCTCATCGGTAGCACAAGTTTTAGTCAAGCGGGATTAATCATCCGAAGAAATTAATAGACTTGTTGATGTACATTCAAGCAGAAAATAATTGCAGCCAAAATCAAATACTATTGAAAAAGTGTAATATATTTACAGCCCTTCTTGTCAGGGTATATGAATTTCATTTTTGTAAGAAATTTAAAGTTTTTTGTTTTTTTCTAGTGAAAATGGCCATATGAATTACTGTGCCAAGCGAATGGTGTTTGTTCATTGATATTTCTAAGTAGATGTTAAAGTATGTACTTCTGCACAACTGTAACAAATATGGATCAACTTCCAACTAAGATGATGGAAAAATAAAAATAAATACAATTAGCGTTTTGATGCATAAGATATCATACCGGTATCACTTGTGGTTAGCTTTGAGGATTTGCAGATGGCGAATTTTCTCCGAGGTCAGGTAAATAGGTGCACAAAATATCCCTGCTTTATCTATTTCTTGATTGTAAATCTAAAAATGAGCCTTTGGTGAGAAAACAATGAAGTCTAATAGAAAGTAAGTTGGTAGGAAAAAGGAACGTAATTACAGGAGAGAGATCATGTTACCATCACTGCACATCAAACTAAGTTCAATATAAGCAGTTTGTAAAGTTTCTAAACAAAGAAATACACAGAATATTTCCAGTTTTCATGAAGAAGCTAATGCATGTAGTTTTAAAAGGCTGCGAATCAGAAACCTCATGAAATATCCATATTTCTAAGATTCAAAGAATCATGCCGACGCAGATGCATAGTTTGTTCAATCTGGTTATATGCATTTTTCTTGGGAACTATAAAGCAGATAATAACTCTGATCTTATGAAGACCATTCAATCTTCTATCAGTCAACTAAGCATTCAAATGAGCATCAAAGTGCATTGCTTCCTCAGACACTTGAAGCGTTTCTCAGAAACCTTTGATACCTCAGTGAGGAAGAGAGAGAACGACTCCTCCAAAATTTTAGAACAATGGAAGAAAGATACCGGGTACATTGGTATAACAACACGATGGTGGATTACTGCTGATTGTCCTGAGTCAGCTCACAAACAAAAGTCTTGGAAACGTTGCTTTTGTGAGATGAATGATAAATGGATGGTGTATCAATGATGTCTTTCTGTGTTTTTTTTCACTTTTATCTGATTCTATTATATAATTTTCTTGTTACATTAAGTATGAAACCGTATTGTTAATCGAAAAGGCAAAAATAATAACTGGTAGCCGATGGGTATGCAAAATGGTTAGAAGCACAACATATTTTCATTACCAGAGCTGATAGATAAAGACTGATGGCATATGTAGAATCAGCAATCAAAATCTAGCTCATCATAATTATCATCATCATCATCAAATACTGATAGCACGGAGTTGCCTGACTCTCTCTCTCTCCCTCCCTCTCTCTCTCTCTCTCTCTCTCTCTCTCTGCAGGTCTTCTAGGCTGCATTTTGATCTTGTGTCCAGACAGAGCCGATATAAGTAATCTTTGATAGTTAACCAATACTGGCATATTAGCATATCATATACCTTCATTTTGTTGTACATCTGTTCATTTTTAATTATTCTTACTTTCTATATTAACATATTTCTGAAGCCAATCGACCATCTTCAATTCCGACTGATGAAATTGGCATTATTTCTTGAAGCAACGAGCATGAGCGACAAACTTGACATTTTCTACTTAAAATGAAATTTTTAAAAAAATTCATTTTTAATTTGATATCTCCTAGGAAAATGCGTTTAGATTGCAGTATCAGACGATGAACATCCATCAAGTTATAGTCTGTGCAGAAGTCTATTTTCCAATAAATCTTAGTGCATTATTTCGATTTTTTCAAACTGAGATCGTTGTTATTATTTTCGTTCTACGATATGTTTTTACGACACTAAGAAAACATCCTTACTAATATTACTGTTTCTTGAAGCACTCCTTTATTAGGTACGAAAATGAGAAATATGCAAAAGACAGTAAAAATTAAAAATCAATTTGGTGAAAGAATTTCATTTTACGTTTCTCTTTACCGCTTCAGCAGATGCATAGGGTTTTTGAATATGAAAAAGGAGTTACAACTTAGTCACCAGAGAAATAGTGAAAAGGAACTGTTTAGGAGTGTTTTGAATTTTGAATTAGGAAATTATATGAAAAGATGTTATAATTTTTTTCACATCAGCGTTAGCTGATGGTCTTTCAAGTCTTCTCAAGTCTCCAGGATTCTTCCCAAAATGCTGGGCGTTCTCAATAATGTAGTAGTTTAAATAGCCTCCGCTCGGCCACTTAATTCTAAGTCCTCCAGCCCCTTTGATAATCCTTTAGTTACAGTATAAAAAGCACCAATCTCAATTAGTATAATGGTCACTTTCATGTTCCACAGTTTTTTTTCAATTCCTTAGCAAAGTCGAGGTACTTATCCGTGTTTTCATTTTCTTTCAATTTTATTCTGTGTTCAGTCGGGACAACAAAGTTCTTAATTTTGATTTTTTGTTGTTGTTTATTACTAGGTCTGATCGTCTGCCCGTGATTAGGTGATCCGTTTTTATGTCAAAATTCCATGAGAGTTTACGTGTCTCATTCTCCAGGACAGATGATGTGTTGTGCATATACCATTTGTTCGTATGGTAAAATTTCAATTTCTTGCCCAATTCCCTGTGGATCACCTTGCCAACCCAGCCGTGTCTAGTCTTATAATCCTTCTGTGCCACTTTGCTGCCTTCGCTTATTATGTGATAGATCGCTTCGTCACTATCACCACATAACCTACGTTTACTATTTTGTTGTGTTTTATCAATTTTCGCTTTGATATACTCATTTGAAAGTTGTTCATACCAACCTTAGCTGATGATTATCAACCAGCGTCTAAGTGACAACAAGTCTCCTAAATTTTCTTTTCAATATTCTGGCCTTTAATTTGAATAATCTCCACCGGTCCTCTTATTTCCAAGTCCTACTATCCCTATACCAATACTTTGGTGATTGTACCGGGCGTTACGATTACAATTGTTACAACTGTCACTTTCATGTTCGATGGGTTTTTTTTCAGTTCTCTAGTAAGGTCTAGGTACTTATCTCTCTTTTTGCTTTCCTTCAGTTTTAACCAGCGGCCAGCCAGAACGGAAAATCCACTATTTGGCAGTTTCTAACTTTTTGACTGTCACAAGGTCTAGTCGTCTGTCCGAGATTAGATGATCCGTTTGTATCTTAAAACCCCTGAGAATTTTGTGCGTCTCATTTCCTAGGACGGATTCTGGGTTGTACATATACTATTAGTTCGTATGGTTGAATTAAAACTCATGCACAATTCCATGTAAATCACCTTCCTCACTTATCCTTGTCCTGCCTTATACACATTTTTGTTTTAATTTACGGTATTTTCTTATTATATGATTGAGCGTTTCATCTCTGTCACCACATAATTGACATTTGCTATTTTGTTGTGACTTCCATATTCTTAGTTTGCCATAGCCCTTCTGGTGTTGTTTTGTGCTTCTATCAGAAGAGATTCAGTTTCTCTTTAAAGGTTTCCTCTGCTTAATCAGGCCCAGGTCTTTTCGTGTGATATATCGTTTGTTTGTCGCTTGAAATGTCAATACATTTGTTTTTCCGCATACTTGATTTTCCGGGTTATTTTTCCTGTTGATGTTTTTTGTGTTGTTTCTGGTCTTTGTAATCAGTCTTACTCTGCGCTTTTTTATGTAATCTTCTGGCCATTACAGCTATGCATCAATTCTATCTTCAATGCTTTCAGTCCTCTTCCTCCTTCTTTTCCTGACTCATACGGTTTGTCTTGAGTCAGATCTCAGATATAAGACCCGATGCATCGTTATGAGTTTTCTTGTTGTCTGGTCCATTTGGTGAATTTTTTTCTCGTCCACTTTAAGAATTGCCCCGAGTATCTTACGAGGAGGATAGTCTAGTTACCAATCACTTTGATAAGATTTCTGCTATGTAGTTTGGTTTCTATTAGTTTTCCCGTTCTCTTGAGATATTCTTTTTTTTTTTTTTTTTTTTTGGTTTTTCATCTCCGCTTGTCTGTTATTGTCTGCTTCCAATATTTGCAAGTATTTGTAAGTTTCATTTTCTCCGAGCATTTTGATTTTTTGGGGGGGGGAGTTCTATTTCCATTCCTTTTGTTATTTTTCCTTTGCCGTTTTTCATTATTATCCTGGCGCATTTTTCTGAGCCAAATTCCGTGCCTATATCTTCATTGAGTGTATTAGGGTTTTCAATTCTTTTTTATTTGGGGCAAACAGTTTGATGTCCTCCATGTTCATTAGGCGGTAGACCTTTTCTAGTTATTCATGAAATTTGTATCCGTGTGTGCATTTCCTTTGTATGTGATTGTGTTGAATCACTATTATTACAAATAGTAATGGTGATAGCGCATCTCCCTGGAAGATCTCTCGCTCGATTCCTCTTCATTTGATCTTTCCCCTCCTACTGACCGTCTGACTCTCCAGATTTTCATGGTATCTTGGAAAAAATTTATGACTTCCCTGGATATTTTGCACATTTTAAGACTATTATCCAGCTTTGCGGAACCATGTCGTATGACTTTTCTAGTAAATCCACGCCATATATATTTTTTTTCGTCTCGTTTTGTTCTCCTTAAGGATTTTCAAATCAATGTATAATAGCTCTCCATTTCCCTCTGTTCTCCTTGTGGCATCCTTTCTATTTCTCGGGGAAAAGTCTGCATCTTAGCGAATCGTAAGTATCCTCCCTAATTTGTGCCGCTAGCATTTCCACAACATCGTTCGGCATCTTATGGGTCTCCTGTAGTTGAGGTAGTTCCTTTTTAAGAGTCTGTTGGGATCAGGGTGGTCTTTCCTATTGTCATTCATTCGGGTATGTCTGCTTTTTTTGTAAGCCTCTACTAATTTCGGTAGCCAGTTTGTCGTGAATGCAGGTGGTTTTTTTAAACGTATGACATCATGGCCCGGCATTTTCCACTATAGTACTTTTTTTTAAAAGTGAATCGAGGTATATTTTTGCCTACGATCCTTCGTTGAGTCCTTCTAACTCTTTTTCCCTGTTCCTTATCACTTCAGCTTTTCTATTGTTCTCTTCGTTAACGCATTTTACTCCAAAATTATTCTGTTTGCTTGTCATTAGCTTGTTGTTCTGCCTTCGTGAATTATCACCCTAATTGCAGGCAGATTTTTTTTCGCGGCTTTGGAATATCTTGTTTTGACAGTATTGTTTTATCCTGTATTGATATCTTTTAGAGTCTTCCTTCTTTCCTTCACCAGTAACTTCTGGTTTATTTCCTCAAGTTGTATTGTTTGTTTTTTTATTTGTGTCGCTTTTTTCCTTTTTGTCTCTCTATGTTCTAGCCTTTTTCCTCAGTCTTATCATTTTGCCCATTGACGTAGATTTCTTGTCTACATTCCCAGTCAAATTTCCCAACCAAGTTTTTGGGTTCTGTTTGTGTTCTTTTGTGTAACACCAAAATTATCACAGATTAGTTTTGCGCCTTCATAAATTAGTTGGTTTAATTCCGTGATGTTGATCGTTAGGTGTTGATAATTCATTAATTTTTTTCAATTTCAGCTTTTTCTCTTCTCCAGTCTTGGTTTCCTGAAGATCTGAATCTAATCTGCTTTTCAGATATAATTTTCTTATATCTTCTATAATCGTTTCTTCTTTTTGTGTTAGTGTTTGTTTTGTGTGGTTAGGGTGTGTTGTGTTTCCATTATTATTACTTTGCGTTTCATTTCGTTTAGACTGTTCTTATTTTTCAGTATTTGGTGTGTCGATTATTGTATAAGAAATGTTACCTTGATTTCCTATTTATTTTTTTGCATTGCTCATATTTCAAGGTCAAAAAACCAACCTTTCTTTATGTCCTAACTTGTTGAGTTAGTGCTTGGCTTGTTGTCCGAACTTTAGCCCATTCTTCCCAGATTTCTATCATTCTTTCCCTATAGCCTCTTCGTGTAGGTTTGCTTCTAAAGTAACGGTGAAGTGCAACTTTGTTGTCATCTCTTGTCCTTTTTCTGTGTTGGTGTCTCTTGTTTCGGTGGTTACTTAAGTTGTCGTTTATAGACCAGACAAAAGAACAGCTAACATTTGCAGGATGGCAATAGATCCCCCATGTCGGCTATTATGACACGCAGACTTATTGTCTGAGTCCCACGTTGGATTATGTTTTAATTTCTCATTTCTATTATTCTTATATTTCAATTATATCATCTTTATCATTTTCATATTTCAATTTTATCCTTTTTATTGCGGCTATACCAGATCCAGAGATTGTTTAAAATCTGCGCACCTGTAACTGATGCGACCAAGTAATCTTTAGATTAGAGAACTTATTAGTGGGTTACAAAAAAAAATCAAGAAATTATCTGCTGCTTTTTATTTCCTCGTCTATAGATGCCCTACTAATCGCTGGGTAGCAGTAGTGTCCTGCCTGAAATTTTTGGCCTGGGCGTTGAACAATGAAGTTCTTTCTAATGACGCTTGCCACTGACACAGCCTTTGGTTCAACTACCCTTCTTCACAACCACCATGCTGCTCATGCTTTCTGGTGGTATGTATTCAGTGAAATTATTATTATTATTATTATTATTATTATTATTATTATTATTAGTTTTTCACACCAGCCTTAGCTAATGGCGTCATTGGGATCTGCGTAACAGCAAGTCTTCTCAGGTTAACATGACTCTTTTCAGCATTCTGGCCGTTCTCAATAATGTCGTACTCTAGTTGGTAAACATTTCTTCACTGATTCGCAATTCTCTCCATCCTCTTACCAATCTTTCGAAACTGTTAAATGAGAGCCTATTATAATTGATCATCGTTACCTTTGTGCTCTAAAACTCTGCCCTCTGACAAGGTTCATGTACTTGTGTCTCTTCTCGGTTTTTTTTTATTTTCCCTCTATGATTCGCTGGTTCTCCACATTCCAAAAGACAAAAAAATTCTCTCGCTTTTTTGGTGGGGGATCGTAGTTGTTAAGTACTTCTAGGACTGGTCTCCTTGATAGTTTTAAGTTACCTGTTAATATCAAAAAATCCAATTGAATATTAGGCGTCTCAATCTCTAAGACAGGTTCTGCTTTTATCATATACGATTTGATAGTAAATTCAAATGCCAATATATTGCACAATTACCAATCCATCACATTTCCAACCCAGTCGTGTCTCGACTAAGACCCCTTTTGTATTGTTTTTTATGTGTTTAATCGTTTTGTGTCTATCACCGCATAACCTACACTTGCTATTCTTTTGGCCGTTATCATATTTACCAACCCCTACGCTCGGGCAGGATATGACACAAGGTCAATTTTTAAGCGGAGTTTACAGGTTTGAATTCAGAGTTTTCCTTCTCCTAGACTAGTTGCCTCACCAAGGCTGAAGAACCCAGTCTGCCCTACTATTTACCCATAGCTGGAGGGAGAATAATTGGATTCATACCTTTCCCAAGGGTATTAGTGCTATGTGAAATGTAATCAGTCTCGTCCAGGATTTGAACTCGTGTCGCCGTGTCCATTTCCTATGACGATAACTACTACACCACGGGCACCTCTTTTGGCCGTTATCAACCTTCCCGATAACATAATTGGTCCTTATGGCGTTGTTTCGCGCTACTATTAAAAATATTCAGTTTTTCCCTTTCGTGCATGTCATCTCCTGTGAGATTTTACCATTTTTCAATTGAAATATCCATGGAGTTGTTTTCCTTGTTTTTTGTGTGTATGTGTGTTTTTTTTTTGTTCTGTTTGTCATTACTGACCAATCTAATTAGTTTTTCTTTGCTCTTTTTAATGAAGGTCTTGAGTTTTCTTCTTGATGCATTCATGCAATATTCAAAACTGGCGAGTCCTTTTCTCCTTCTTTTCTTGACACATATAGACTGTCAATGTCATCACTCCAATGTAAGGCCAAGTGCATCGTTATCAAATCTCTTGTCCTCTGGTTAACTTATCTGAGTTCCATTATTAAAATGGTTCCGATTATTTTACCAAATGGATTGCCGAAGTGTTTATTCTTTTGATGAGATTCCTGCTGCAAAGCTTTGTTTCAAGAAGTTTTCGCGTTCGTCTAACGTAATCTTTTTTATTTTTTCTTTCATTTCCACTTGTTTGATAATGACCTCATCCAAAATTCCTAAATACTTCCAATTGTCCTTTTCTCCAAGCGTTCTGATTCTAACTTTAATTGATTGTTCTATTTCTTTCGTTCTTTGTCTTTTTCCACTTTTTATTATGATCATAACAAAATTTTCTGTGCAAAATTCGATTCAAATATCCTGGCTTGGTATAATCATTGTTTTTTTAATTCTATTTTTATTTATTTATTATCAGAATCTCCAATTAATTTTTCATTTTATGCAATCAGTGATTTCCCACATGTGTACATAAGGTGTTACATCTTTTCTTGTGATTTGGTAAATTTATAGCCCCCAGTGTATTTTCAAAGTATGGAAGTAAGCGTTATCGTTGCTATTACAAATACTAACGGCAAAATTGCTCTCCCAAGGAGATGCTTCACTGAATTTTCTCTTCTACTAATATTTTCCCTCTTGCTGTAAATTCCACATTCCAGTTTTGCATGGCTTCCGTGAAGTTTATGAATTCGTCAGATATTTAGTACATTTTAAGACATTTATTGTCTATGTTAGCTGGACCATACCATAGAACATTTTATGGTCAATTAACATCATGCCTGCATTTTTCCGCTTTGCTTTCTTCTCTTTGAGGATGTGTTGATCAATGTACAGAAAGTCACATTTTCCCCTTGTTCCGCCGTGGCATCCTTTCTTTTCTACCGAAATTAATCCGCGGCTTACAATCAAGTTGTTGATCTCTTCCCTAATCTATGGGGTTCGGATTTTTCACCTAATAGGTAATCACGTTGTTGGTCTGGGTATCGTTCCTATTTGGGGTCTTTCTGGGCCAAAATAGTCTTCCTTTACTCACCCATTCAATTATATTAACTTTTTCTTTGCATCTTCTTTCATTATTTTTTAATATCGTACATTGTTTGTACTGCTTGACCCTGTTCCAATATCTTTAAAGTCTCTCTCCTTTCGCCAATATCTTTTGGTTTGTCTCAAGTTGCATTGTCAGATTTGACCGTTATTTTGTTTCGGTCTCAGAATAACCTTGCTTGATTTCCTTCATTAGTTTTTTCGCTTGTTGTTGCAGTTTCTTCACCTGTCCTTCTATCCTAATTTTACATCCAAGTTTTGTGTTTCAATTCGGGTTCCTTTGGGAAATTCAGGTTTTTATCATTGACTTGTTTTGCTCCGGTATAAATCAGCTTGTTTAATTCAGTGATGCCGTCCGTTGGAATATTTGATTATAATTTTTTTACCTTTTCGCTTTCCACCAAAACCCTTTTCCAGCCTTTGCTTCTCTGGGATCTTCTTTTAGTCATGTATTTCTTCATTAATTCAAGGTTTATTTTGTCAATTTGTGTTAAAATTTGTTTTTGGAGCTTGTGTCTGTGGCATGACGGTGGTCAGCATTTTGCGTTTCACGTCGATCAGAGATCTCTAGTGTTTCAGTATTTTACTCTTTCTATTCGGTTCAAAGAATCTTCTTCATATTCTTTGATATCTACTTCTTCACATATTTCATGTACATCAACTTCAGAAAACAAACCTTCCTTTGACTTATTATTTTAAATCAACTGTATTTGGCCCAAATTACTCATACTATTTTCTCATACCCACTTTGTGTACGATTGCTCTTAAAATAACAGAGAAGTACATTTTTGTTGTCTTCTCTTGTCAATTTTTGTCTGTTGGTGTCCTTCCGTAAAGTAGTTCTTTTGGTGGTTGTTTATGTAACTTAAATGTGAAAAGCCAACATTCACAGGATACTGATTTGGTCCTCTATGCTGGCTATCAAAAGAGTACCGATCGATCATGTCACTCAGATCAATTATCTGAGTCTTATCTTGATCTGGATTTGAATCTGTCATTTTTCATTCGTCGTATAATGTGGCTATACTAAAACAAATGTTTTAGTTTTACCCGTGCTCCTGTTACAGATGTGTCCTTGTATTCTTTAGAGGGAGACGACACTTCAACGGGCCACAAAAATATTTTGATAAGAGGATATTTACAAATTTAAAATAAATAAGTATTAATTTAGGGCATGTCTATATAACATTGATTTTTAAATTTTTGGCTTGATAACATTTATTTTAGCTCGAAGAGTTCATTTTCTTTTGGAGTAACATTTCGAATCGATTTTTTCCTTTTCTCTTTTCCCGCACATTTTCAACTTTTGGGCGTAGGAATCTAAATTCAAAGGTAGATTACTGCATTCAAACTTTACACATATTTATTTGCTTATAAACACAGAGAGACATAATGAACTAGTCGGTGATAATATAGCTTAAAGTTATAGAAGTTCCTTTTTCGGCATTTTCTGTCATCTTCATGTCGGCACGTGCAGTAAATCCTTTTAATTATATTTTTGTCAGACATTTATTATTATTATTATTATTATTATTATTATTATTATTATTATTAAATTTGCATATTTTTCAAACCAACATTATCTTTCACCTTAGTCGCTTTAAAATAGCTCCAAGTATTACCGCGTGGAAACAAGTGAGCTCTGGTTTGTCTAAAAATGATAAACTAAAAATTATGCGCTTTCAATTTATATATATATATATATATATATATATATATATATATATATATATATATATATATAAACAGTATTTCGCATGAAATAACCCATAAGATGTTGACATGCCATAAAACCCAACAAATAAAACCAAACCAAGTCAGTTGGACCGCAGGTCTCTACAGGTCTCCAGGACTGGTCTCAGTATTCTACCCGATTGTAACAATGATGTCCCTAATACTCACTTTGATATCCAAATCTTTCTGTTCTATTTCCAAGATTTGAGGACTGTTCCAAACGCACAAACAAGAATTTATAAAATGTATATTCTCATATTCCTCTGTACTTTTAATTCTCTGGCAGAGTGTAAATATTTCTTAGATTTCACTCTGTGGTCCGCTGGGATGGTAAAATCCTTTATATGATAACTTCTTTTTTCTTGTTAATTCGCCCTAGACTATTTGGCTGGGTTTAGCTGATCCGTTTGCATTGTGCAATTGTATGGCTGGACCACTTGGAATTTACCGAAATGCTGGGAGAAAAAAAAACTAGATGGGAACAAAATAAGAACGCTAACTTTTATTTTCAACAAATCTTGGAAGCAGCACCTTCAAACAGCAGATGTACTGCCACTTTATTCTCGTCTCACTCAACATCCAAGGAAGATGAGCTTGATATGCTTGACACGATTGGAGGAGAACTCATCAGAAAGTTTCCACAGTTGACTACTACGCATGGACATATCAACATTGTCCTATCAACATTGTCATATCAGGTCCATTTAGACACTGAATACTGTCTAGTAGAACTACTAAAAGCAATGGATGATTGGAAGAGATGGCGAGTTAAAAATTGTGCAAAAATGAGACAGTTAAGTATATCCATGCCGTCAGTTTCTCAGGTTTTCATATTAGTATCAATCACCGTTGCGAGTTCTCCAATATTTTGTTTAATTTCGTCGAAATTAATCTTATTGTCTCTGTTTGAGGTTGGCTATTCTCAAATTTGTTGTATTAATTTGTGTTGTTGAAATTTTCAGTCAATCATTGTCTCATTGTTTTAATGAGTTATCTCTTTCATTGTTAAGTGCATTCAAGTGCAGGACTGTCATTTTATATGATATTAGCAAGAAACTGTTTCTTTGTTTCTTTTAAGGATATATTTTTCACATTCGCTATTATGCAGGGATTAAGTGTGTATCTGTACATCTAATCCGTCTTCGTCATATGTTGTTGGCTCGAGTTTCTTTTATTCTTGATTGTCGGTTGATTGTATAAAATAATGCATAGAATTCTTCTTTACACTTTTGCCCATTTTCCTTTTTTTCTTTAATTTAGTATTGGTTATTGTGAATATATTTTTGGGCTGGATTGGGATAATCCTGGTTCTGATGACGACCGAAATGAGTTGAGAGTTTTGTTCCAGTTGTTGACTTTTTGCACTAAACATGGTTCATCACAAAGACACAGGACCCTTTTTATCCATCGGAAGGACAATGCTGCGTGTGCAATAAAATTGGTTTTCATACATGGTTTTCTTACATTTTATTTTTGCTGCCAAGGGGTGGTTTGGTTTCTCAGAGACAAGAAGCATCAAAAGATAATTTTATATGTTTTTTTTAATATTGTATCGTCATATTCATTTATTATCAATGAAAAATTCTTATTACGTTATAAAGTATATAATCATCATCATCATCGTGTCGTGCTGGTAGCACGGATATCCCTGACCCTTTCTCGCCACTTTTCCCTATCGTTCATCGCCCCTGGCAGGTCTTCTGGACTATATCCCGTATCCTCACATAGTTGCTGAATGTATGTTCGTGCTGGTCGTCCTGCTTTTGCTCGGCCATATGTGGGAGTCCATAAGAGTACATCACTTATGAGTTCGTCCCTGCTTCTCCAGCAGTGTGCTGCATGTCTGGTTCGTCTAACTTGAATAGTTTTCATGATAGGAGGCAGATGGCCGTACAGTTGGTGTCTTGTTGGGTGTTGCCGCCAGGACTTGTTCAAGATTGCTCGCAGCATTCTTATGTAATTTCCGTCTAGCTTCTTCTCTAGTCGTTTTGTTAGAGTCCATGTAGTGCATCCATATAGCAGTATCGAAAGTATATAATAATAATAATAATAATAATAATAATAATAATAATAATAATAATAATCAAACAAGTGGAAATAAAAAAAAAATAAAAAATATCTCAGGAGAACTAAAAAAAATTACTTGATACAAAACTGTCAAGCCGAAACCTTATCAAAGGAATTTATAACTGGGCTGTACTCCTCATTAGATATTCGGGACCCTTTCTCAAGTGGACCAAAGATGAAGTTAAACAAATGGACCAAAGAACAAGAAAACTTATGACCTTGCATAAAGCATTACATCCCAGAGACGACGTTCATAGACTATATGTATCAAGAAAAGAGGGAGGAAGAGGACTTGCCAGCATCGAAGACAGCGTTGACATCGATACAACGACTCGAAGACGATATACAAAAACACGAAGGAGGACTAATTACAGCCATTAGAAACGATACTGATAACACGATGGACAACAGAATGACAATAACTTGGAAATAGAAATGCGAAGGAAAACAACTCTATGGGCGACTAATAAACAACATTTCACACGACAAAACCTGGACGTGGCTAAAAAAAGGAAACTTTAAGAGAGAAACGGAATCTCTCCAGATAGCAGCACAGAACAACCCCGTATGAACCAATCATATCAAAATAAGAATAGATAAGACGCAACAAAATAGCAAATGTAGGCTATGCAGTGACAAAGATGAAACCATCAATCACATAAGTGAATGCAGCAAATTAGCACAGAAGGAATATAAGACTAGACATGGCTCGGTGGTCAACGTGATCCACTGGGAGATGTATAAGAAATTTAAATTTGGCCATACGAACAAATGGTATATGCACAACCCAGCACCTGTCCTAAAAAATAGCACACATAAACTCCTCTGGGACTTCGACATACACGCGGATCACCTAATCTCGGCCAGACGACCAGACCTAATAATAATAAACAAAAAAAGAGAACTTGCAAAATTGTCGACTTGGCTGTCCCGGCTGACCATAGAATAAAACTGAAAGAATTTGAAAAAAAAGGATAATTATCGTGACCTCGTTAGGGAATTGAAAAACAATGGAACATGCAGATGACAATTATAAGTAAAGTAAAGTAAAGTAAGTAAATTTGGCGACCATAGTCGAGGGTAACCCGAAGGCTCCCTTTTCGATAGCTACTACACCAAGGTGTAGGGGAGGGAGGGCGCTATTCCTTCCCTGGATTGCTCTACTTTACCCTTGATCCGTACCTTATAATGCTGAGTGTTAAGCAAGGAGGCATCAAGTTCCATTTTTTGAGTCTTTGGTATGACTCGACCTGGGATTGAACCCAGGTCTCCCGGGCCATTGGCGAACACTCTAACCCCTAGGCCAATGTCCGGACATGACAATTATACCAATTGTAATTGGTGCGTTTGGAACAGTAACTAAAAGATTACTAATGGAACTGGGGGACTTGGAGGTTGGCGGACGAGTGGAGACCATCCAAACAATTACATTATTGTGAATGGCCAGAATACTGAGAAGCGTCTTGAAGATTTGAGGAAACTAGCTGCCACTCAAACTCCAATGAAAGACCATCAGCTAACGCTGATGTGAAAAACTCTAACGAGTAAATTATAATGATAATAAAGCGAAATAATGGCTTTACTTATAGAAGGAAAATGTGGTTGTTGGTGAAGCTGTGAAAACGATAAGAATGCATTGTTATTTTCTGTAGTTTGGGTTCCTTTTCTTATACTATCATATCTGTTTACTGCTTAAACAAAAATTGAAATCACACATATATATCACACTACCCCCCACATCTCTCTCTCTCACTCACTCTCTCTCTCTCTCTCTCTCTCTCTCTCTCTCTCTCTCTCTCTCTCAATATATATATATATATACTTCCAGTTTTCATATTCATGTTCTAGTCTTCAGACTGTTTTGTATTGAAAATGCCGGAAACTTTCTCCTCCGGCACTTTCTATCCCAATATTATTTTTTCCTTAAAATCCATTGAATTATTTCCTTTTAAATATCTGTGATAATTTATCTTCTGTGTTTACATGATTAGTATTTTTCCCCAAATATCTGTTTTATGTAGCGTTTGTTCTCATAGATTTTTTTAAAATTTTGTCCGTGATATCAAAAAGTTGGAGAAGATGTAAACAGCAATATTCAATATATTTTCTCTCATTTGTTCTTACCATCATCTACTCTATCAGTTTCCTAGATGCATGTCGTTTGTAGCTTTATAATTACTTGCTTACTGAAATCGTATCTTCACGTATTTACGTTTTCAAATAATTTTCTATGCTGTTACATTCTATAACGTTTCATGAAACAACTATTTCATGAAAAAATTTATATTGTGATAGATTAAGCAGGATTATCATCTAAATAATCGGGATACATGATTTTCCCAATTGTAATATCTTCTAATCGTATAATTTTCATAAGGTTTTCTATGTCAGTATATTCCCACTTCTTCCTATTTTGTTGACGTTACACATCCCGATAATCATGATGATTTCTCTCCTTGGTGATCTCTTCTGAGAATCTTAGATTTATAAAATTCCACGCCTACACAATCACTTAGAAGTTAATTAAAAAGAAAATAAAATACATTTGGTACTTCATTTATATTTCTTTAACTCATCGATCTATTAGCATCAAACTCCAATATTATTATCATTTTTTTATCATAAATGATTCTATATATGTTCACATAAAATGAATATTCTAATTATCTCTATTTCTCTTAAAAATTATAATGCTGATCTCGTAATTATTTAGTAATAATTTAATGCTACGTTATGTATCCATATGAGCTTAGCAGTAATTTGTATTTGTATATGAATCATATATATAAAAATTCTTGATAAGTTTAAATGTGTCTCAATTGGCCATTTTTTATCGTGAAATTATCATTCTACAAGAATTTACAAATGTCTAAAACAACAGCAATTACATGAGTTTTATAAAGCTGTGTATACTTCATTTAACTCCAAGCACCGTATACGAAAGAGATCACATTTTGCATATACAGAAATATAGTATATCGTAAAAATGATATGTTTTAGCAAATTGACGTTAAAATGCGTTGATAATAATTCGCAGGTTAAAAGAATATTAGATTTTTGAATTAAGTCACACTGGTCATGATTTTTTAAAGTAGATTTTAAATATTGAATATTTTACAGGTGCTTGTATCTATTTATTCCCAATAGATTATTTTAAAAAGTTTTACAAATGACACATGGCACAGAATAGTTCAGTATTGCTAAGCGCCACCAAATACGGCCTTTGGGCGCATATATGTCAAACATTGTTTAATATAATAAAACATTATTTAATATAACTACCTTAACAATCAGTTCTTGATTCTATAAAGATCCCAATCAGCGTCATCGTCGTCCGTTGCAATCGTAAACACTTATAGTACAAACTCTGAAACCATTAAAGGTACTCCATCATTTTCATCGACAAACTCTGGCAAGAAACAAAATAGATTTTTGTATTTCTTTTTTTATTCCTTCTTCTCTCTTTTAAATAGACTTGTTTTTTGGGGCTAGCGTTTATTTTTATCTTTTTTTATTATTCTAAGACTGAAAGAAGTTTTACTTTTTGCTTTGTCCTAAGTTAAGATTGATCGATTTCGTTTGTCGCTTCTTCGCCAAGTTATTGTCAGTGATTTTTTTTCTTGTTGGAACTTTCAAATCTTACCTTGTAACGGGCTGCGGTTTACTTGAGACTCGTTTTTGGAAATATCATATTTTTATGGCTTAGGTTTGAGTTATGTATCTACAATGTAATATTCCTTTAAAAAATGGTTATTTTCCTCTGCCATAGCTTGAAGAATATTGTAATCTATCCGAGCAAAAGAATGTTTTCTTAAATTCACATTAAAAATGTAGTTACTAAACAGAAGGGTATATGTCTTTTCTCTTCTAAAGTTTAATTAATTTGGATATGGGTTGAAGTGAGGTTTCATGGCACGGATATATTCCTTTTCGTCTGATAGTTACCAATGGCGAAAGACAATATCAGCTTCCCTCATTTTATATATATATATATATATATATATATATATATATATATATATATATATATATGGGGTGCACGTGTGTGTGCGTGCGTGCGTGTGTGTGCGCATGTGCGTATAACTTTCCCCAGTTACAAGATTTTCTCAACAAATGTATATGCATGTGTATATGTGTATGATTTTGTACGTTTTTTATATATTTTCGAGTGTATGTATTTGTGTCAGTGAACTATAATATTCATAAGTCTTTGATGAAACAGACAATTACCATCTTTTTACTTGGTTTTGCGAATTACAAGAATAGCTTTAACCGAGAATCGAATTTTATTGTAATCAATACAAAACAACCATTTGCTTATGGCTTGTGGCTTTGAATAATATTTACTTTTTAACAAAATCAAATTACGAAGGAAATAATTTGAAATATTGTTCAGTGTCTAAATAAAATAATAAAATGACCATCTCACATTACTTTGAAGAACTGTCAACCTTGTGAGTTAACTTAGTCACTTCTGCTCAACATTTTTAATAGCATCTTCAAACTTAGTCAAAATGTGTTTATTCAAATACTGATAACTAGCATTCTCTGTTTGTTATAGAAAATAGTAGTCATAAGTATTTGAACAAATGCATTTAGTATCCTTAAATATACGTTCTCCACGCATATGCCATTTCCGATTTTGAACGCTATTCATTTTCTTCAGATATATAATTTTTTATTTATTTCCATAACTTTCACCAGTTTGCAGAAATGCATTGTGTATAGTAATATCTATTGTAGAATTATGTGAAACATTTGAAATATTAGGTGGGATGGCAATGTCAGCAAAACGTGTTTGGTGTCTGGATGGGTACTGTTTAATTATTAGGAAATACTTCTTCATCTCACAGGCACCAGAAGAATGTACATGTTTATTTATGAAGACTACATCAACAAAGATAGAGGTTAATTTAATGTCGACGAAAAGCATGCCCAATGAATTAAGTCCAGAGCGAGCTCAGACATAATTTCATTGTGACGTCATGAAAGCAGAAAAAAGTTTTTATTTCTGTATCCTTTCTTTTAAACTTGACCTTCTGTTGTTTTGGTGTCCATTGCCTGAAGAATATTCTTCTCATTAGTATTTAAGATTACTAGATAAATTAAAAAATAAGCACAAATATACACCAAAAACTCTTCTTAGAAGGTGGCCGCCAAAGAAATTTGAATGAAATAAACACTTCTTTTTCAAGTATTAATATTTTTTTTAATATAAGCCTGACCATATTTAATCATTTCTGTAGATTGAAGACTGTTATCATTTAAGCTGCTTTTTTTTAAGCCAATTTTCTCTGTCATGTTAGATAGTTGACGATAACAGAAATAGCCAAATCGCATTTCTGACATGTTTTAATCAGTATGTTTTTGCCTGATGATGAAAGTATAATTTGTTTTTACATGAAAATACGTTTAAGCATAAATAGTTGTTTTACGAGGATCATTTGTGGTACTATAGCTTCACGACACCGAGTTGGTTGCTGGTCTCGTGATTACCACATGTGTTGACTGGTCTTTCTCTGTTTCTTTCCACGCCCACGTTGCTTTCAGATCCGAGGAAAGAGAAGATCGATGTGGTCCAGTCGATGAAGGTTGGAATTCGTATTGGAGAGAAGAAAAGTTGCCAAGCAAATTTTAAAAAATGACGAAAGAAGCGTTTGTTATAAACAGTAACAAACGTTTATTTACACAGTTGTTTAAATAATTTTTCATCAAACACCGCGAACTGGGGGTGAAAGTAGTTGACTGGCGGAGTCTTAACTGCAATTAGGCAGAGTCAAAATGGCAAATACTATGGCAACGGATTTGGTTCTTTAAGCGGCTAAATTCTGAACCAACTCGATTTTTCGCTTTGGGTGTCCTCTATATATGCGCTCGAATCCTGAATAATCAGTTTCTGATTGGTCAGCCAATGGGGACTGCCGACCAATGGCTATCATCGTAAAAATCCCCCCGGTTTGCCTATAATTGGTTTAGACAATCGGCCAATCAGCCACAGTCATCGGGAGGGGCTACAAGGAGCATTTCTGTGGTTGGCTGACCAATGATTTAGTGATTCAAGGCCTTGTGCCAAATTTGGTGACGCCAACCTAAATTGTCCGCCATCTTAAAAATACATCTTTTTGTTTATGCTTTGAAACCCGATGACTCTTTTGACAGCTCTTGCAGGTGTGCGGATTTTTATTTTTTGGGGACAGATTTATAGGACAAGTTCTGATCGGATCTCAAACTTTTTTGTACTTAATCACTTGGTATTTATTTTATACACGATTCTCAAAAAATACTTGGACACCCAAAATGAATTTATTTTTAATAAAATACTTATTATCATGATTTAATTAAATTAATCATCATTCAATAAAAATAACTAATTTAATTTAATTAATTTCGCCAGCCAACTCCTTGACATTTAAATGAAAGTGTCATCCATTAAATAATTTTCCGGACTTTTTTCGTATGGGAATTTTTATTGATAGTACACACATGAAACTCTGGTCCCCTTCGAAGTAATCCCCTCCAGTTGCAATGCACTTGTAACGTTCCAACATCTTCTGGAAGGCCCCATGGAAGTCCTCTTATGTCAACATGTCAATTACCTTCGTCATAACCTCTTTCCTCTCCTCAATTGTATCATAACCACAGCCCCTGAGTTTAGAGAAGAACCAACAGTCATAGGTGCAAGATCTGGACTATAAGGAGGCTGAGGAACTGTCTTGATGCCCATCATGGTCAAATAGTCTGTGACAAGGATAGAGTTGTGGACTGGTGCATCGTCCTGGTGGAAATGCCACTGACCCGATTTGAAGAGTGCTGGCCTCTTCCGACGGAATCTCTTCCTGAACTCCCTTAAAACATCAACATAGTAACTCTAACCCTAACCCTAACACTTTGGCTAATCAACTCTGGTGTATTGACTTCCTTACTCCTCCCATACCTCTCATCATCTCTACCTTCTTTGAATCTCTTATGACACTCAAAAACTGATGCTCGATTCATGCAATATGCTCCAAAAGCAGTCGGAAACACTCCATACGTTTTTGTGGCATTTTTTCCAAGTTTAAAACATAATTTTATTGCATATCGTTCTTGTAAAGGGTCCTCACGTCCAGATTGCGTTTTTGAAATTCACCAGCAGTGAAAATCAGGCTTTAGTAGGGTGTATTCCAATTACTGCTGTAGCTGTTCATTTGAACCTGAAATCATAAAAATTAATCAATCATCTCATAAGATGTATAGCAATAACGTAGTGAATTTTCAAGAGTCTACGACAATTTTAAATGCTTGTACAAAAGAAGTCTCGAAACCTATTGAATCCATCACTTTTGTACACTTGACCCAACCCTTTTTTATTGCGTAAACAGATTTTATGCAATGGCCTTTAAGGTACAATATTCTAGATTTCTGATTTTTGAAAAATCTACTTCCTTATATTGACATTCATTTCCTGATTGGAAACGGGCGTCGGCGAAGCTGCAGCGAGTATTTTAATGATAAGTTGTTTTCTTTTTTAATCTTATGGGGTAAATCATAGAACTGAAAGATTTATATAAGATTCTTCAAAAATTAAATGATATGTATGGATTTCGAAAAGTCCTTTATGAGAAGTTTCATTATCTCAACAATATAAAAATATGAAAATGTGTAAGTCTTTCTAATGCATAACTGCCAATGTAAGGGATTTATAAGCTCAGAATTTTTGAACGCATTACTTTGAACGAATTTTAGACGCATTACTGAAATTCTTAAAATTTGCAAATTTTAAATTGAGTACATGGATTGGACAAAAACATTATCGTAAGTGAATTTTATAGATTGATTTTTTTAATATATATATATATATATATAGAGAGAGAGAGAGAGAGAGAAAGAGACTGACAGACTGACAGACAGACAGAGGCAGATTAATAGAGACAGGCAGACAGAGAGACAGATAGAGAGCACTTACAAATTTCTCCAAAAGGATGACTTAATAACCAAACATTTCAGAAACCCGAAACCAATTAATCAACATTTTACCAATAATTCGCAACTTATCTCTCAATAGAACATATAAATGTCGTCATCAATTCACTTGAGAAAATACATTTTTAAAATATCATCAATTAAAAATCATTAGAAACACTCATACCGCTAAATAGTAAACCAGCCTGCTTTTCTTTACAACTCAAAATATATAAGTAACCCACGTCAGCCAGTAATCTCCTCAATCAACTGACATACAGCAAAAATAGCAAAGCAACTTAAATGCTACGTACGTACACAATTGAGAGCCTTGATATGATTACTAGCATTAAATCGTTTTCCCCAATACTATATAAGTAACAATGTATGACTAACCACGGAAATCACATATGAGGAATAAATGTTAACCCTTAAAGAAAATTTTGATACAAAACCATAAAAGACCCATATGCAGAAACAATATCAACACTTATGAAATATTTACCAACACTAAATAATCTCCAATTTAATGAAAACCATAACCAATAAATCGAACTTTGTGACATGAATATATATATATATATATATATATATATCTGTGTGTGTGTGTGTGTGTGCGCGCGCGCGCGCGCGCGCGTGTGTGTGTGTGTGTGTGTGTGTGTGTGTGTGTGTGTGTGTGTGTGTGTGTGTGTGTGTGTGCAAAAATATTTTGTATATGATGTGAAATTAAAAGAACGACATATATGAAGTATTCTTTATTTACAACGGAGATGAAACAAAATGGGTCAATTTCCTCACTAACATAAAAATAAACCACGATTCTATTAAATTTCACCACGAAAAATCAACTTTCCACATAATTCTTAGACACCTTGAAATTAATGGCGATGAAAATAATTCATTACAAACAACAATATACACGAAACGCAGAGATACACCTGGTTATATCCACTCCAACTCCAGTCATCTTTCGGTCAGTCTAGCATGCTCCCAATCACTAACTATTAATTGAATATGCTCTAATAATCACGATATATCAACAAGTTAAAATAAGATTTAGCAGTACCAAAATTATGTTGATTATCAAAATTACTGAGCTATCACCATCCTCATGACTGAAAACATTTTACAATTAAAAAAAAAAAATTTAAACCGCATCCTCTTAAGAAAAACATTGCAAAAAACCTTTCCAAAGTCTTAATAATTTTTGTCAAATCCAAAAAGTACAGGCCAAACTAAGAAATATACTTTGAGAACCACTGATGCTTGCGTAGCGTAGGAATAAAACTCACTCTTATTAGAGGGATTAAAGACAGACTCAAAACAATAAAATGTACCATAAATAAAACTCTAATAGAAAAAAATTACATTTATCTTTTTATATTCAGTCGCTGCTCTTAGGAAGTTAGGAGTATATGAAAATGACCTTTCAATTTTACTATAATTATTGATACATAATTAAATCCCTCAAATATAATACAGTTCTCCCAGTAGGACAACAATTCTACCTAACGGATCATAAGTTTAACTTAGAAATTAAATACACAATAATTGAGAAGTTTAAAATGTTTACTAAACGTTCGATTTTAGAATTTTAGAAAATCGTGATGATAGCTGGATATTAGGTCTTGAAACACTTACTATAAATGAACTGAAGAACAAACTGTAACACCAAAACAATTACATTCAAGCTCTCTAATACTTAGATACATGTTGCAAAATTCTTTCTTTAAAAATTCATTAGCTTTTAGTCTGACCTTCTTAGTTAACCTCTTCTAAATATAAAGCAAAAATAAAAATTTGAAACTATTTATAAACACATGTAAAACCGAATGTCTAAATTGTTGAGTTTTAAATGTTAAGTTTCGTTTACACTTGAAGCTAATCGTGTGGCATTCATATTTTTTTTCAGTTTTGAAATGTAAACCGTCATTAAATAAACATCCTTCAATATTCGAAAACTAAAGCCTCCCGGTATTTTTTGCCAACGTTTATACGTCTTCTCTTTTATTCATTGAATATATATATATATATATATATATATATATATATATATATATATACGATTAAGTGTGTGTGTATATGAATAGGGACCAAGAGCTACGTCATGCGGCTATTATCGTCTAAAGAATTTTGCTCATTAAATCTAGTTCAAATCCTGGACGAGGTTGCTTCATTTCAGTTTCAAGCAATGCATTTGAAAAAGATATGAACCCTTCTTTTCTCGTCCAAAATATGGGTAAATAATAGGGCAAACTGGTATTTGAAGGCTAGGTAAGGTAACCAGTCTAGAAGAATGAAAAGTAATGTATTCTACACCTGATCTCACCTAATTTCAGTGTAATGGAAGTTTTCTGTGGTCGTGATGTTGTTTTTAGGACATTCACACACACACACACACACACACACGTATACAAAACGTTTTGAAATGTATTAGCTGATGAGTAATGTCTACATAAAATATTTTCCTAATATTAATACTTCATTATCAATACTAGAACCACTTTTTATCAATTTGAAAGCGTTTATATATGTGGTCCTATGCTAGTCACAGAGCCCAATGTGGTGTGACTACTAGTCACAGTATTTGTTGTGACTGTTGTATTCATGACTACCACATTTGCTTCCGACTGTTTGCTTTTGTCAAGTCCTTCCGTGCCCACGCTGTGTTTGAAAGATCCACGAAGGGAGGTTGATGTAATTCAGCCGGATCTTCTGATGGCTAGGTAATATGTGTTGCTAGATTGTCTTGCAACTCAAATAATAAACAGAAAAACCTGTTGCTAAAAATTTAACAAAAATGGTTTTATTGAAACACTTTTGTGAAACAATAAAGCAACAATGTTTGCTTTCCTGGCAAATAGAATAATATTAAGAGAGAAATGTGACAATTAGATGCGGTTCGTATGATTCTAATATCTCTAAAAGTCTGGGACTTTGAATTGTTATAGCCGGAAGGTTGTTCAGAGTGCTTCGGGTCTAGAATTGAAAAGTTTGGCAGTCTCAAGTTGTTTTCTGGTCCCTTTTCTTGTTCTCTCTGATGACCCGTTTTAACATCCTATTTTTATAGATCAATATCTGGATCAAAAAGGTTTCTGATTGGTTGTCCAATAAAAGACAATCAGGAGTCATATTCTCATAGGTCAGCCAATCCTAGTTCAGGATCATATCTCACAGGTACGGGAAAAACCCTTCTCAGACGCTTTGACCAATGGGAACAGTAATGGGGTTGAACCAAAAACTCCCAGCCTCACCCAACTGGATGAGCCATGCCCAGCTCACCTTTATTTATAATTAAATCTCCTTTTTGACATTGATCTTCAAAACAAGGACCAGAAACATACACTGCACTAAATGACCCTTCCTATCATTATGATCGACGGATGTAGTTGTCAAAATGAAAATTAAACAAAACCCGTCGACCCTCAAAACGAAAAACAAGCGTCTCGCACTTAACTGACCCTCAGAAACAATCAACCAGCACCCCCAGGTCAATGCAAGCTTTGAACAAAAAGATACTTATTTTAAGGATCACTTTTTTTTTAGATGCACATTAAATTTCATATATATATTTCAATTTTTATGCATTAATAAGATATTTAACCCCACGTAGTGCCACATATATTGGAACTATTAGTATTTTATGAGTTTAATCTTTTCAGTAGTTCCATTTTACATGTTCACTATGTTGATTTAATATAGTTTTCAGAATAATAATTTTGAAGAATTTCCACAGGAACATACAGTTAACTGTTATCACTCTGAATTGCTATTAAATGATTCTTTAACAATTGGCAAAGTGCAAGTAAACTGCATTCTGCCCTTGAAAAGAAATGATGATATATTTGTAGGTTTCCTTTAACATGTACAATCTGATGATGATATAACAGCATTGTATTTCTTGCATGTTAAAAAAAGAACAGTTTATTCGATAATAAAAACAAATCGACGTTAAACAGATAAAATTTATGTAACACTAATTTATTGTTGATTTTATGAACATACGTAAGTCGAAATATTGTCCAGTTGGCTGGGACTGTAGAAAACACCGATTTCACTTCTGCAGAGGGGTAAGACTCCCCACAACAAGTGTCCTAGATATGACTCTAAACAATCTGATAGTGAGCTTCCAGTAATGCAGGAACTTTAGGGAATGCGGAGTAACCCTTCATTGTCATCGCTCCCAGGTTCACTCTGACCCGATGTCGTAGTACCTGACAGGGTCTTATCTATGGGTTGAATAGGACTGAATTGTTTACTAATGCTAAACTAAATTGTTTGAAATAGAAATGTTTTGAATTTTAACTGAATTGTTTAGAGATTTAACTGTGTAAACAAGAAACTATACTCTTGTTTCAAATTTAATTCGGCAATAAAGTGTTTATATGCCGTAAAAAAAAAAACTAACCAATAAGTCGAAATTACGACTCAGAGAATCATGAAATTTTATGCCTTTCTTCACGAGGAATTGGAACGTCTGTCACAGATAAATGATATTTATAATATATGGAAAATGTTGGAAAAATAGAATACCAGTTTGATCTCAATTAGCTGATACGATTAGATCTACCAATTTCAATGCTTTTTAATTTAAAACAGCAACTAATGATTAAAACTCTTCTGTGCTCTTACATTTACCCACTAAGGCACCCACACAGATACTGGCATATATATATATATATATATATATATATATATATATATATATGTGTATATATGGAAGGTATATAGGTATATGTGTGTATGCCGGTGTGTGGAAAAATTAATCAAGAGTAAGTCAGTCTATGGAACTGTACAAGCATGTTTAGCTTTATTATTCTGTAAAAATAATCTCATTTCAATGCTATAGCTGAAATATCTTTGCCACCTGTGACCAGCCTTAACAATGGCAAGTGACAGCTAGAACAATGAAGACTGTAACGGTGGTCATAAGTACAGTGGTTGTTCTGTCGGGGTAAGGGGCTATGGGAATGAAGATGATTAAGGCTGGTGGGTTTAGTATCTGGTGATATCTGCGGATTGTTTTGGGTATTGGACGGTGCAGAGCGCACACTTAAATTAAATGACATAACATCTAATTAACTCAGCTCAGGATGGATCCGCTTTTCCTCTATTTTGATAAATTACTGTCGAGAGCGAGGAGACAGGAACAATCTGAAGCAATTTCATCCGTGCGGCCCGGGGTATCGGTTATACGAAATTAAAATCAGTAATTTGATGGATTGTGTATGCGTGGCCTGTGTCGCTATAAATGCATTCGATTCGGTGAGTCGATGTGTTTGAGCCAATGCCTTGGAATATGGATCGTCTATGGTCTCGATAAACTGACAGGCATTTATCTGAAATAGTGCGGTTGTGTACATTCATGAATATTTCTCTATCATAATGAATATGAGTGTGTGTGTAAGCATAAGTGCATGAGTGAAAGGGCAACAGAGAGAGAGAGAGAGAGCGTCTACAATCTGCTATATTCATGTATTTGTTTAAATAACGCACTTATCTATTCACATCAATATTTTTATTTAATAGAAATCATTATCATCAAGGTTGTCTCGATATTATAATTTTGATATGTCTTATGTCTGGATCAATCAATAGAATACTCCGATCACAGTAAATAATCATTTTTAAATCATATACCATTTAATGCAAATTCCAGACCGATTTACTATTGAACAATTATTGTGTATGATATTCTTTTACACTGAACATTATTTCTTATTAATTCAAATTCTTGTTACAACGGAAATAACTATGAAATTAGAATTAGAATATTTGAATACATCATATATAGATTGATAATTTTTTTGATGGTCAAGCGTTCGAATTTAAACCTAACAGGATCAAGGTTCGTAGATAGATAGATAGATGGATAGATTTCAAAAATCTAAGCACAGCTATGTAATGTCCCAGACAAAGCAATGCAGTAACTTAGGAAATTTCAAAGGTTCTGTAACTTTAATAGTCGAATTAGTTTACACATATATTTAATTACTATATGAAAAATGTCATTGTTTTCATGATTTTAAAGACTTCGATTTAATGCAATCAGACATGTGTGAGGCATTGATGCTATCAGATTCTTGACACATACCAATGTGACTTTTCCATAGATTTTATAATTAATGGATAACATTTGTTTTTGTGTAGTTGCTGGGTGATAAGTTAGTTTCACCATCGATACAATCTCTCTATCTGGTTATGTTGTGATTCTTGTGCTGGACAGTGTATTTCTTCAATAAATTAATCTTATACGGTTCAGGCACTGTTTATTTTCTTAAAATGCTAAAGAAAAACGCAAATGTCTCAGACAAGTTGAAGTACTTAATAGAATCAATCTATAATAACCAAGTGTTAATAATCTCTAGCTTTATCTAAAGGATAATCTAAACTGTTCCAAACTGTTCAGTCTCAGATTGCCAAAAACATGTACAGCAAGACAAAATTTCAGAAGTGATCTCAAAGAATAATATAATTGACAACTAGCCTAATTGTCTGTAAAAGAAATACTTTTCTTAATTGGTTATCGTCAAATTCTTGTAGCCTCCTGATAGTTGAAAGCTGCAGATAGTATTTCCATTGGAAGGCATTTGAAATATTTAAAAGGTCTGCAATCAAAAGTCATGCTCAAGGACAGACAATCAAATAAATCACGAAAATTAACGCAGATATTCAAAACTTCAAACATTTTTCTTATTGACCAATCGCACCTGAGATGATATATTTTGCTTTATTTCATTTTTATTAAATTGTTTGTGATTTTTTACAAACCAATTCCTTTTTCATTTTATGCTGGTTACTTCTATATCCGAGCATAGTTTCAAATCTTTTTGGCAATCAGGTTCAGGTTTGCCATTAACAACTGTTTATTTTTATATTATTACATTTTAACCAATTTTTTTCGTTGTTTTTCATTTTCCTTTTCTTTCTCATCATAAAAAATCCGCTTGGAAATAAATCTTCTGAACAAAGTGTTCAAATAAAAGTGATAATTTTGAACGTTTATCATACCAATTACTTTCAAGAGAAATTACTTAAATTCAAATAACTTCACGTAAAGGTATTCAGAAGAGGGTTTATTATCACGTAATTCGTTATCTAATAATGATGATTTGATAAAAATGTACCAATGATCAACTGATGGAGCGATTAGTTTATTTTTTTTAAATAATTACAATATAAAATATATAAATAGGAAGTGACATAGAAATTAACGAACGCTTTCAATATAGTTACAAAGAGAATAATAAAAAAATAACTTATTATATTCAAATTATACATAATATTACATATATTTACACTATATATATATATATATATATATATATGTGTGTGTGTGTGTGTGTGTGTGTGTGTGTGTGTGTGTGTGAGAGAGAGAGAGAGAGAGAAAGAGAGAGAATTTGTATGTGTGTTTGTGAGTGGGTGAATGGTTGATATTGCACCTACACATACTTCAGCGTCTGTATTTGTAATTATTATATTCAGACTGATTTTTATTTCACAACGTTTCAGCCGATGCGTACTTCAGTCTTCTACTGGTTAATCATGTCGAACTCAGGAACCTACACTGAACTTCAAACCAAACCCTTTAATTAATCTATGAGAGTAGATTGTCTTAATTTCATTAACCATCACAGGGTCTAATTCTTAAGCTATAGTAAGTACCCATTGTTATTTACTTGAAGTCAGGATTAAACCTGAAACATCAAGATGAATCTTTATGAATAAACGACAATATAAACCTTGCTGGGCTTTATGACATATCAAGCATTGGATTTGATTTAATGCTAAACCCTCTCTCTCTCTATATATATATATATATAATTCATAAATACATTTTGCTGACACATTTTTTAAATAAGTCTGCGCTAATTTATTTTAGCACACAGTTAAACAGTTTCAAGTATTTCTATCAAACACGAATAATTCAATTTACTATTAATCCTTTGTTTGCACACAGTTAAATTTTTCCAAGTATTGTTATATAACAGTAACAATTCCACATCAATCATTTGCTTCCCACAATTAAATAGATATACATCTTATTTGTTAGTAATCTGTTGGTCATTTCATTTTCAAATGAGTTTAAACTGATTTGTTTGCACACTAGTATTGCATTTGTTTTTACACAGTTAAATAGCTGCAGCTATTGCTATTTAACACAAATAATTCACTTGTCTTTAATTGGAATCACTTTGAGATGTGGTTTCTTAATCTGAGAATTGATTTTTATTTATTGCGGACTTTTTCCTCATGTTGGTAGTTTTTGTGCTGTTTCTTCTTTCACTACGTTTCGGCCAAATTTCACCTTTGGCCTTCTTCGGGTGATTTACCGCGACCTGGCCGGCTTGGGTAGGATTTGAAACCGCTATCTTCTGACAATGCTCACCTGGAACCGCAGAGACTCAACGCCTCTATCCGCTGCGCCACAGGCCCCGAGGGGCGATCAACATGAGGAAAAGTCCGCAAAAAATAAAAATCAATTCTCAGAATAAGGAACCTCATCTCAAAGTGATTCCAATTAAAGACAAGTACAAAAAATTCGGTACGGACCCGACTCTGGAAGAACAGATAAGGATTTATAAGACCAAAAAATCTATCCTTGATCGCCCTTTGGGGCCCGCGGCACAGCGGATAGAGGCGTTGAGCGGTTCCAGGTGAGCATTGTCAGAAGATAGCGGTTTCAAATCCTACCCAAGCCGACCAGAGGTTTACTTGGTCAAAAACGTGGAGCGATAGACAACAACTATGGAAGGCAGTAATTACCGGGGATACGGTTACAAGACTCAGCATTCCTATCCGAGGTCGCGGTAAATCACCTGAAGAAGGCCAAAGGTGAAATTTGGCCGAAACGTAGTGAAAGAAGAAACAACACAAAAACTACCAACATGAGGAAAAAAGTCCGCACTAAATAAAAATCAATTCTCACAAATAATTCATTTCAATATAAATCTGTGTCCACAGTGAAGTTCTTATAAGTATTGCTATTTAATTCTAATTCTAATTCTAATGAACAGTATTTACTTATTTGTTCTCAGTCAAATACTTCCATGTATTGTTATACTATAGCAAAATTTCAATTTAGGCCCACAGTTAAAGAGATTCAACTATTGATTTTAAACACTAATGATTCTATGCAAACATACTCATTCGTTGGCACACATATAAACGGTTTCAGCTATTACTATGTATCACTTACAATTCAATGAAACATCAGTTATTGATTTGCACACTGTTAACAGATCAGACAGTTCTATCTATTACGATCAATTTGGCATGAGCCATATATTTGTACACCGTTTAAACGTCAAAGAGTTCTATTTGATATATTTATAGGAACCTAACAGGAGCTTTCAATCCAGTCAGAGTGGATTTGGGAGCGATAACAAAGAAAGGTTACTTGACATTCTCCGAAGCTCCAAGGCTGGAGCCTCAGCATCAGATAGCCTTGTGTCATATGCCGCACACTCATTATTGAGATGCAGTCGGTGTTTTGTACAGCTGAGGTGGTGTCCAGCATGATTAGAATTGCAATTTCCTGTTATAAATCTTACATGTACTTGGAATCCAAGTAAAATCAAACTCGTACACATGTTGTTACGATAATATATATATATATATATATATATGTGTGTGTGTGTGTGTGTGTGTGTGTGTGTGTGAGTGTGAATGTGTGTGTAAAAGCCTCACCTTGCCATTCCAAGAGAGAATCAGAATATAAAAATATCAAGAAATACAAGTAACTCAGAAAAATTATTCGTTATCATGATACCACAGTTATGACGCAAATACTAAAGATACAAAATTTACATATTTTTTCAAAAGTGAATTGACACAAATCTCACAAAACAACAATACACATACACAATTCAACCATATTCAATTTTGTTTTTCCTATTAGATATATGCTACTTTTCCTAACCCTTTTAAGAAAAAATTATACCCAGAATCCCCACTTCAAAAGATTTTTTTCTTTTCCTAAGGAAAACAATCGAGAGAAGTTTGCAGTTGCATAATAGAATTTAAAGAAAATCTTTCATATTTTCAAAAATTCGCGCCATATATTTCTGCTAATTTATTTTTATTCTACATTTTCTTTTTCACGTAAAAGATTGAGTGATAATTATAGCGCATTGTAATCCATGATAGAATTATTTATGGGTCTGATTTTTAAAAATATATATATATTTATCTTTCAGAGAGCTTATCGTTGACAAATGTCTAATATTTATATCAAATTCCACTGTTGTTTTTTGTAAAAGGATCAGTATGTACTGAATTCTAATCAATTTTTAATTTGTAATTCACTATTTTGTGTGTTTAATTTCACGATGATAATCTATTATTTTTGAAAATAATGCTGCATACCGTTTGAAGAAAACCCTGGAAACAATACATTTCTAAACAGCAGATCTGCTGCCATTAACCACACATCTCACAGATTACTCAAAGTAGATAGGTAAGACAATCGGGGCACAATTAAAGAAACAGGAACCAACCCAGTTGTGACATTTTCCTATGGACTCCTACACATAAAAATACAAGTGTAGGCCGACCAGCAAAAAACTTATATTCTTCGAATCTGTACCATCAATGAGTGTTATGTTGACGACAAACAAAATGGCCAATAAGTGCGGATGGCGAGAAGATGATGATGATGATGATGATGATAATGAAAGATCAAAGTAAAATTATAATAGTGCCTAATCTTGATTAACATAACAAAATGTCGAGAAAGTATATATTAATTTTGTTTTTTATTTATTTTTCTCACTTAAAAATCAGTGAACATTTTTATTATACTTGAATTTGAATAATGTTATTTTTTTTCTGAGTGATAAAAACACATTATACAATACTGGTTTTTTGCAGATTTTAGCTGCACTTAAAACAAAGCGTACAATTTCTCAAGCAAATTTATGTGGCGGAAATGTTTTACTAAATTCATGAGTGCTATATGCAGTTTCATTACAGAAGATATCACCAGAAATTGTCAATGGAAATCAAAGTTACAATCTTTGGTAATATTCTAAATCATTTAAAAGCATTTCATGGTTTGTAATTGATGAATCCTGAAAAAGATTATTTTTGAGAAGTGAATCCAATCGTTATCAGGTGTCCCATATTTGCGGCCTCGTACTTAATTTCATCTATAATCATTTTTGGATCATCTTGTCGTTATTTAATTGTTAGCAAACTAGTCTTATAAACCAATTACAAATGAATAGTGATTTTCATTCCCTAGAAAATTACTATTTGTAGCCTTGTACCAAATCTAAGGTTTACTTCATTTTAGTGTGTGAATAAATTGTGTCATATGTGTGACTCACATACCATTACTAGGAGTTAGCTGCAACCAAATTCGCTCATGTGCAAAATGAAATTAATCTTACTAACTGACCTGTATGCCAAGTTGTAATGGAATAGTCAGCTGGCTTCTCTGGTAGATCCTTAACAAGTTTGAACCTCACTGAGTATTACATAATTGTGGCCTTGTTTCAAACTAATTTGAGTTTAGTAATTGACTATCAACATATATATATATATATATATATATATATATATATATATATATATATATATATATATATATTATAATTGTCAATTTGACAATTGTATGTCAATATTTGAGGGTTTTTAAAAATGCATTTGCCTTACGGTTCAACTAGATACTTAAACGTATTCCCTTCCCGCTTATTCTTTTGAAGAGAGCATGAACCATTCTCTTCTCTCCTTCAACTATAGGAACACTATTTTTAGTGCTCGTAAAGAAACCAGTCTAGCAGAAAGAAAACTCTGAATTTTAACTAGATTTATCCACCCCAGAATAAAAATTGACCTTGTGATACATTCTGGTCGTGGCAAAGAATTCAGATAAATACATTCATATTGAAATAGAGATGTGATCTTTTAAAAATGAGCCGCTTTCATTTTCGATAAATGCTGACATCAACTATCGGAAGTCATTGGGTGTATAACCACAGTATTCAGCATAACAAACTCCTGAAAAGAAGACAAAGCATCACTTAGACTGAAAACAATACATTAAGATAATAAACATTTTTTTAAAAATACTGAACATCAAGTACACTTCATTCATGAGAGGACAAAGCAGTTAAAGACTGAGCAAAAACGAACGAAAGCAGACGATTCGTTTATAGGTTTTGCTGAGAGTCCATTTCGAACATGTTGGGCATCCATCATTCAAAAAGAAATTTTCAAAAAAAACAAAAACAAAAAAAAAACAAAACAAGTAAGTCATCAGAAATAATAAAACAAAGCACCTATCGGCAAAGACAAAGTTAAAGAAAAACTATTTGATTGATTACATGAGGGCAGTTGGGAAACAATGGGTGAGGGGAATAGAAAATCAAAACAAAAACAAAAAAGAGAAAGAATAAATTAGGAAATAATGGGACGACTGAGTGACAACGATGAGAAAGGAAAAATAATATGAATAGAGGAGGAAAACATTAGAACTTTAAGAAACCAGTGGAAGTGAAAGGAAGAAAGGCAAGTAATGATGGAAAGAAAAATGGTTAGAAAGTAAGGAACAAGGGGAAATTAGCGAGAATGAGAAAAGAGATTTTGAATTAGAGGTAAGAGTAAATGACCAAGATAAAAGAATAGAATAAGATAACGAAACAAGGAAGAAAAGCAATACAAAACACTGTTACGTAAAAAAAAAGTATTAGGCGCTCAAGTCCAAGAATAAGCGACAAAAATGGAAAGAAAAGAAACAACCAAAAATAATGAAGATAGAAAAGAACCAATAGCAGAGAGGAAGCTGGATTGAGAAAAAACTCACAAAAGCAAATGCTATTACTCAACTGTAAGAAGCAATAGCCATTTCGGGTAGCAAATACAAGACGATATAAAGATGAAAAGTAATAGTGTGCACCAAAACAGAGTGAGTTTGCAAGAGAGAGTTGAATATTTATGGATTTGACCGTTTTTCCGTGAGAAAAGGCTAGACGCAATATAAGTATAACGTTGAGAATAATTTCAGTGGTAATTATAAATGATTGTAAGAATATAAATTCCTGGCTAGAAGAACTGAAAACGGGGGACGGGATGCAGAATAGAGAAAGGTACATGAAGTAAAAAGAGAATTAAGGTAAAAACAAATATTTTAAATTTAAACAAAGAAAGAAAATACTCTTAAACTGTTTGTAGGGTTAACTCACAAAATCATTGATAACATTTATTACCCTCACTGTTTTCCAATTGGATGAATGCTTCTGAAAGATGAATATTGAATTGGACGCTGTTTTAATACAACTGCAAGAGATGATCGCAAAATATGAAATAAACGTCGTAGAAGAGTAAAGACAATAAACATGAGACTAACGCCCTCGACTGAATTCTTTAATATGTTGTATTTATGTATATTTTTTTCATAGTTTACGTGCTAGTCGATATGGAAAATTATAAGATTAGAGAATATGAGTAACAGAGGAAATTATTTTGATAATAAAATCAGTGTTGTTGTGATAATGATATTTTACTACCTATAACTCCATACAAGGCATCAGCTGATCTTTTTGGGGAAGTGTTGTCTGCTCTGATTCAGGTCAGTTTAAAGATTTTTTTTCAAATATTTGATACTGACATCTGGAACGGCAGCGTAACTCTACTTTCAAGAGATCAGACTTTTTCTTTTCAAACAAGAATTATTCCTCTTTTCTACGCATACAATCTACATTGTAATTCACACAAATACAATATGATTGCAATCCCCTCTGAGAAAAACAAAGCTTCATTTTTATCCAATAAGTTCTTCTCTCTCGAAAGTGTATTTCACATCTGTTTTGATTCGTTTATTCATCAATGAAATCTATTGTTGTCATATCAAGGTGTCATCAGCCGGATGTGTTGTCATAATGTTATTACCTGACTGAGATATGTCACTGTAAACAGAATCGTTTATTTGAAATAGAATATACCGTTGCCACTGTCGGACGGCAATGTCAGCTGAGTAGGAAAAAACACAAACACCCGTTTTAGCTATCTATTTATTCTATCTCCGATCAATCTCTGAACCGGTTGAATCAAGAAGGAATGGCCAACTTACACCACATTGTCAGTTTCTTTGTTCTTATACAAACACAACCCTTCGCATATCTTAGATCCATTCCTCGTTCTCCGTTCTGATCGAAAGTTTGTCTACCCACACTCAAGCCACCAAATAGAAAAAAGAAGACGAGTCACAAAATATGTTATATATATATATATATATATATGGGGTAGAGACCGTCGAAAAACGTGTTGGTAGGGAAGAAAACCGAGAGAAAAAATATATATTTACAGAGGTTCACAGAACACTTCATTTCCACCTTTGGTGGTCGACATTTAGATAATGAGCTCAGCAAGACCAAACATATCATGTCATTACAGGCTCACAATCAAAGATGAACTCTGTCAACTCGTCCTTCTTTTGATAGCTGGCCTTTTTTGATTTATCTGTTGATGCCCCGGTACGTTTGGTTACAACGCAACAGTAATAGGAAATTCAATGCGTGGATTTTTTTAAAAACGTAAATATTAACAGACTCCATTGTCACAGTTTCAAACTGAGCGGCCTGTCACCCACAAATCATATATGTATATATATATATATATATATATATATGTGTGTGTGTGTGTGTGTGTGTGTGTGTGTGTGTGTGTGTGTGTGTGTGTGTGTGTGTGTGTGTGTGATTTGCCGGTGACTCAGTTTGAAATTGTAAATTGAGATGAGAAACATATGTTCTGAGAAGTGAGCGAAGAATAGCAGCCACCCAGAAAAATTTGGTGATAAAAACGACCAGATAGACAGTCAAATCGGGTCAAAAAAGTTCAATGATGCCAAACTTTTAAACTTTCATCTCAAAATAATCTCAAGCACCTTTCAAACAATGCCTAAAATATGTAAAACTCAAAAGTGGAGGGTGCTATATTGTAGAAGGATGTGTTGTTATTGTTTATTTGCTTCCTCCCAAGTACAGTCACAACAGTATTTATTTATTTCTAATGACTGCCAGAAACCTACACAGCATTATTTGGCAATAAATTGCCGCACCTCAAAATATGTACTGAATGCCTTACAAATGAAAATTGCTAAAACCAAATTAAGTATTAAGAAAAACAAAACCTCAATCATCGTTTATGTATTTACATTATAGAGAAAAGAAACATCTAATAACTACATCTAATATAGAAAGATGGCAAATAAACAAAAGCAATCGAAATCTATATTTCAAACATTAAAGCAATAAAATATGTATTTTCAATTTCAATTCGAAATATGTTTAATAGAAACAGCATACTTTGAATGATAGAAAAATGTTCTTGGTATTCTCTTAGATAATACTAGACAGCCTTTCATTGTTAGCCTCTCGCTGTAACAGTCGTTCGTTGTTAATATTTGTTTAGGAAGAAATTTAAATCACATATAATAGATCTCTCCGTTATATCGAGAATTAGGAATATTAGAAAATGACTGTCAACGCACACACACACACACACACACACGTACACATGTATGGACACATACTCATACCACACACATATATTCTTCTATGTATGTATATGTGTAAGTAAGTAAATGGAATGGGTAACTCAGGATTAAAAATCAGAATGTATTGTAGACCTTAAAGCCCGAAAAAAGGAAGGTTGTACATAAGACAGAGATAACATGACAATAAAAAAGACTTGCTAACACATAAAAGATAGCAATGCGTCTATGAAGGAAAACAGAACAGTTTTGTCAAACTATTGGGTTAAGATAGAAATACAATGATCACTTTATATTACAGAGAAAATAAATAGATTTTGATTCACAAAATAATTTAATTCTTATCACTCTGAGTATTCGGAGTCTTCGTCTTCATTGTTTTAACAGATACGTCGTTTAGCCTTCTTCAAGTGTTTCATGTTGCACTCAAGAACTCACACAAAACATCGAATTGAACTGGTTGTGTAATCCACAGCGTAGATTGTTCTAAATCTGTTTAGGTATTACGCTATTGTAAATATTTTTGTTATTTAGCTTTAGTTGCGATTGCACCTTACTTGTAGAGATTGTCACTCTAGTAACGGGTATGCCCTGATCTTATGTAAAGAACTCTGCCCACTTAATAAAAAAAAGTCTGTAATTCCTCCCAATCATTTCAACCAGATACTGAGTCTAGATGCAGTAAGCCTGTTTACGAGGTTATCAACTGATGAGACACAAACAGTAGTAAGGGATAAGCTGGTTGGAGATACCTCACTTGAGGAACGCAACTGTATCCCGAAAAGATTCAAATGATACGAAGACCATGTGATATCAGATATTTAGAAGTGGCACAACTCTTCGAAAATATGTCTTCTGTGTCAAGCCTCCAACGGAATGCAACACGACCAAGAATTGCATGTATTCCATCCTATGCAGTTGTGATAAAGTATACTAAGGCTAAACATGCCACCCATTACACATGGCGCAAAGGATATATGCATTTGGTTTAATGTGCTCCTAGTTGAAATTATCAGGAGGTTGCAGGTTCAATCTCGATAACCGGTAAAAATAGAAGGAATACTTACTAGAGCTTAACACTTGTAACCGGCCATATTTGACATAATAAAAAAAAATCTACTTCCGAAAATTAAATAAACGGTTCTGTTCAAAGTTCTGCGTGAGTCAATGAATTCGATATTAATCTCCAGAAGAAGGCCGAGGGTCACATCGGTCGAAACAGTGAGACTGAAGACAAAAGTTTGAATACTTTGAATGATAAAAAAAGTTTATCTCAGAAATTTGGAGAAAATAATCTAAGATTAAATCAAACAAAATAACCTGTATTTACATTAGAAAATATAAACTTCGGATTTCAGTGCAAATTTTGATAAATAATTAAATGAATCATGAAGCTTAAATCTTAGATAATTATTGGAAGTGGCATCCCATAAAAGATCAGTTTTAGAATCACTTACCTCCGATTAACAAATAAAGACATGTTTGCCATGACAGAAGAACTAAGAACAAAATTATAAGCGAAGCTTCTGATCGGCTCCTACACTTGGATACACAAGCAAAAACGTCCATCCATTAGTTATGTGTGGACACTGTATGTCGTCTAGAAGACTTAAGAAGAGCGATGGCAGATAGATTTGTGGAATCCACGATATCAGTGCATAATGATATTGACGAAAATTATATTGACCGACGACTTTCACTGGTTTTGGTTTGGTTTTATGGCATATCAAATATTGTTGTTTATTTAATGATAAATCCTCTTTTTACATTATGTATTAAATATATGATTCGTGAACACATTTTGTACACGCACGCAATTAAAGGATCAAACTATTCTATTTCTAACAATTCAATGCCAACAAAGCTAAATGGCTCTAAGTATTGCTATATATCACCAATAATTTAATTAAATGTCAGTCAGTTGTTTACACACAGTTAAATGATCAAACAATTCTGTTTCAAACAATTCAACCGATCGTAAGTTATTTGTTTGCACTCAGTTTTGATTTCAAACAGTTCTATTTGACCCATAGGTAGGACCCTATCAGGTACTACCACACCTGACCCGAGTGGATCTGAGAGCGATATTAGTGAAGAGGCACTCCGCATTTCCCCAAACTCCTGCATTACTGGAGCCTCACTATCCGATTGCTTAATGTCATTAACAGGACACTCTTTTGGGGAGGGAGTACCTCTCTGCAGTCGACTGGCTAACTTTCAATAGGAATCAAATAACAAATTATCTGTATAATCCTACACAATATTATCCCGATTTTAACAATGCTTAAGAGTGCACATTTCTGTCCATCCTTTAATCATCCTTTAATCTCCATTTCATTCAATCTTTTAGATTGCTGCGACTGATTAAACGTATCAACAAGGAATACATTCTCATATTCGCATTCCACATATTTTTTGTTTAGCATGATATTCATCCACGTTTTCAAATTTTTTGAATTCGACTTTATAATCGACTGAATTGTCTACACCCACTGTCAGATGTTTCCATTTATTTTTACAGAATGATTAGCTCTCGTATCCTGTCCTTGACATATTGATCTGTTTGAGTTGCAATGTTCGAGGGAACTTTACGTTTTTGTTTTCCAAAACTTTATTATATTTGTTTTCATGGTCGAATATTGACAGTTTACACAATTCCTAATTAATTTTTTTCTATCATGATTATTGTTGCAACTAGGTGAAGTACGCGTCTATGGAGAATTAAATGCTATATTTGAGTTTTCACTATTTCATAATCCTTGTTGATACTCAAATTTTATTGATATAATTGTCACAAGAAAAGATAGAAAGTAATAACAAACACTTTTTACAAATATCTGAATTCTAATATTATTTATAAAGAGAATATTGTTCGATAAAATGTTCACAGAATTTTATTGATGGACAGTAAAAATAGTCATAGTAAAGGTCATCATCATCATCATCACAAGTTTGGTCTGTGGGTGTGTGTGGTGGGGGTACTCGTGAGGGAGGTTTAATAATATTCTGGGACTGCTGCTTCTACCGTTACTTTCATTAAATTTTCGATTGGGTTTCGTTTCTTGAAATGCGCCTACAATATTTTAAATCACTGATCAATTGAATTCTCTTTCAATATTTCAGGAAATTTCTTCTTTTTTTTTTACTTGATATGTTTGTAAAACTTGCCTTGTTTCATGGTAAATAGTTCATTATTATCTTCTTTTCTGCATGTCAACAACTGCTAAAATTTCAATAACAAATTTTATTCAACTATATTTGTTTTTTTTTTGTTTTGTTTTTTTTTGCTTTTCGTATTTATTTTTGTTTTTGTTCTAGTTTTTGTTTTCAATTTTGTTTTCGTATTGTATGTTTGCAAGAGTACATGCCTCAAAGGAATTTTAGCTTTTTTTTAAAGTCAGTTCAATTATATTATCATTATGTTTTTAAATTAACAAATGTGAATCATATTTAGTCTGTAATTCGTCGCAAAAAAATTGTTTCTTTGCATAGTGTACATATATACAGACAGAGACATAGAGAAATACTGAGAGAGAAAGAGAGAAATACAGAAAGAGTCAAGATCCACAAGAGAAAGCATGTTAGTATTGTATATATTTAAATTTGTAAGTGTCTCATTGTTTAATCAACTTTTATCTATATTTTTATACAAAGTATATTTAATCCCACTTGGTCAATACACACACACACACACACACACACACACGTATGTGTGTGTGTGTACAATCTTACATATATATTCAAAATGAGTGCATATTGATGGGTTCCCAATATTTTTCCATACCCATGTTTCTTAAACACGTATGAGATACCGTATGTTGTACTGACCAGGTTTCGAATTAGTCGTCATGGGGAAGGGAGACAAATAAATGTTAATACAAGAGTAGTGACAATCTGGCATTTTTTGTACTTCATTTTCATCTTTCTTTTCTCATTTGCTGTATCGTGTTCGCTAATTAAAAAGTGTATTTGACTTATCTCACTCTGTTTGTATTTTTTCCTGACATTTATTTTTTCTCATTTATTTTGTCACTTCTTCCATGATATACGTGTTTTGCAACATTTATGCTATAAATCTTAATCAGGAGCCATATGATATGACCAGAGTAAGCTGATTTCAAGCCACAATTATTTTCTATTGCAATGAAAACAAATACAAAATTTGTTTATATTTGCAGCGCTGTTGCTAGGCATGCATTAATAAAATCCAGTAGAAAAAGGGAGGAACAAGGCTTAGCTGTGTCATCAGGCACAAAGGATAAAAATCGTTTCCTCATTTTGTACCGGTAACTATATATATATATATATATATATATATATATATATATATATATATATGTGTGTGTGTGTGTGTGTGTGTGTGTGTGTGTGAGAGAGAGAGAGAGAGAGAGAGAGAGAGAGAGAAAGAAATAACGAGAGAGAGAGAGAGAGTTTATTGGTTGGTAGCTATTTCGACATTATGTAAGACTTGGTTGTAATGACATCAATTCAAATAGAAAATGTCAAAAATCCTTTCTGCTTATTTTCTTAATTCCTTTTTGTAAATCGTTCTCTATATTTACACCAAATGTTAATAGTGCTATAATAGATAATTGCACTTAAGAGAAAAATACTTTAGAAATTTCATGATTATTAAAGTCAACATTTTCTTTGAAATATTTAAAAAAGTAGCGAGAGGAATTGTTTACAATTAACTTAGTAATACTTATGAAATTGATTGACTCAAACGTTTTATTTTATCTCTTTACTCAGTTATAATTCGATGGAATTATTTACCCATCTACAACTAAAAGTAATTGTATAAACAAAAATAGAAATTTTTTAATCAAATTTTTTGGTATAAAAATCGTTAAATATTTCTTCTGAATAGATAAAATTAAATTGTCATCGATTAATAATGCCTTGCATTAAAAAGTCAAATATCTAAATATTTCTCGTGATTATCTCTTGATGAGTTGTATTTCCCTGTGAAGAAAAAAAGAATTATATTAAAATGTCGAGTACAACAAAAATGTCTCTTACATTTGGCAACTCTACATCAAATAGCTTTGAAGACTAAAGATGATAAAGAAAATAGGTTTCAATGATTTAAATTTATGAGGGCATTCGCGATCGTTTGCACCACAGTGCTTTATTGGATTTTTCGTCTGTATTGTTTTCATCTTTATTTCTATTATATAATGTCTTTTATAAATATTACTTCTCCAACAATTCACGTTTCTGGAATAATTCACAAAATGGGAGAAAGCGACTCTACAGATACTATTTTATAGGCTTCTGCTTCGAGGATTTGTTCAGAATATCATGCAAGATCTTCGTTTAATTCTAATCGCCCTTTTTCTCTAAATGTCTTATTAGTGTCCAAGTAGAATAACTAAACAGTTATTTTAACAAGGAAAATGTAAATTCTATGATATATATATATATATATATATATATATATATATATATATATGTTTACTTCCTTATACCAGTGTAAAAGTCATGAAATCCATTATTCTTCCAACCATGGGTTAAATAGTACCACTACAAGCTTCCTCCAATGATGTCTTTGAGGTTGAATAACCCACAAAGATTTAAATGTCATTAAATAACGGAACGAAACCAAACAAACCAATTATAACAGAATTTTATTTTTAGTAAAACATACTACAGTCTAAACGAATGTTGTTCTATAGTATGTATTGCCAAAATCTATAGTATTGAAAATATTTGATGAGAAGAATGCAACAATTCAGTAATAAAAATAAAAGTGGATGTATAAGTGGAGTGATTATTTTGATCGGATATAAATGCATATTTTCAGTAAAATGTGTCAATGCTATAAAAAGTTGATATGAATAATGCCTAATTTACGCATTTTGATAGTATAATGTTCAAATAGAAAAATGCTGCGTGCAATCCTGAACAAGTCCTGGCAGCAACACCCCACAAGACACCAACTGTACGGCCACATGCCCCCTATCACGAAAACTATTCAAGTTAGGCGAACCAGACATGCAGGACATTGCTGGAGAAGCAGAGATGAACTCATAAGAGATGTACTCTTATGGATCCCCACACATGGCCGCGCAAAAGCAGGACGACCAGCACGAACGTACATTCAGCAGCTATGTGAGGATACAGGTTGTTGTCCTGACGACCTGCCTAGGGCGATGAAGGATAGGGAGGAGTGGCGAGAGAGGGTCAGGGATATCCGTGCTGCCAGCACGATATGATGATGATGATATTATAATGTATTGTTAGGGTTGTACGTATATATGGGCAGTAGTGTATCCATGCAGCACAAATATGTTTGCTTTTGCAGCAGGATAAAATTGAAATCACAGTTATTTCTACAATTTCCATACAAGGTAGTATTTCTGAGATATTCCGTGATTGAGCTGTACCTCTATGCTTGACAAGATCGTCACTTTAACTACACGTTTATACTACGGTTCCTTATTCTTTTAAAACTTTCAGTCATTTTCTCTTTTTCTCTGTTTGAGTGTGCGTGTGTTTTCATTCAACGATAGAACAGAATATCCCGTTTATTGATCTACATTGAAGTTGTGACAGTTCAAGAAATCTCATCAACAGAAGTCATCAGCTAGAAAGACAAGTTAATGTTGTGGTTTGAAACGTGGTTCAAGTCGATCAGATCCGTGTCTTCCGTTAGAAATAGATCCAAACAATGCTGGCTGGAGACTGCAAGAAACGTAATATTGTTCTTAGGTAAAGTTGAGCTAATGCTGCATAAGAGTATATACATCTCTATGCAATACATAATGACCATTTATCTTTATACTTCCATGTGTCCAAAACCGCTTTTACCTACTCAGGACCAGATATGGTTTGGGCTTTTTATTTAATGGCATATCAACATGTATGGGTTATTTAAAGCCTTAATCATTCTTATAGAAGAAGAGTAGTGGTATTATTGGGCCTCTACCTGGGAGATAAGGGAGTTCATACTTTTCCGATGAGTCGTGATCCGAAAGCGAACGCAATATTGTGATTGGAGTTCGAACTCGCAAACTACGTTGCTACGATGTCACCAGGACTTTCCCTTGGATGTGGGATATCAAAAAAAAACTTCTCGGTTTCTTGGCCCATTAACTACTTTAGGTCTATATATCTAAAAAATGACAGGGGATTTATATATGGGGCGTCTGATTGTGAGGGTAACACAACGAGTTAATCTTTATGTGTCTGGTTCACTTCTCTAACAAACCTTATCCATATAGCAGCATGTATCTTCCCGCTAAATGAGGCCGCTTTTATCGAAGAAACCAGTTGCTATAAATGAACTTCACTAGTTTTTCAATCATTTTGGTAAGTGATACACAAAATGTGTCTTCTGTAGGAACGGTTGGACCCTATATTTTACCGAACATTGTCCCAAAAATCATATATTGTTTTCCAAAACGCACCTCTGTGCTACCGTCCCCTGCCGATATTTTTTTCTTGCAGCATCCAATCAATAAAAATGAAATAATTGGAACAGGCTTTCCTGCGTACATTCCTCCAATCATGATTGACAGTTGTTAGGAGGCAAAAGCTATTATGCTTGCAACATGATCATAATAAGTTTGACCATCAATGTAGGTAAAGTACTAATTTACGCCTTCATATATTGCCGCCTTCAGTGTGAATTTGAAATATAGAGCTTATTACATTGTACAATATGGCATTTACGTTATTCAGCAACAGTGAAAACCTCATTTAATCCTCCAACTTTTGTCAAAATATACGGAATATTCTCACAGATAATAAAATAATAATATATAAAAATAATAATTAAAAACAAATACAGATCCTAGAACAATATGCATGAAATATATATTCAAAAAAATTAATAAGATAGCATTTAACACAGACACCGTTATATTAAATATTTCAATAACTAAAAATCACTAACATTATAAGTAAATATTTTTCCAACCGAAAGTTTCCAAACAAAACGCTGAAAACGTCCCGACTGACAACTTAAAAACTAAACGTAACAAATAAAACACAAACATTAATGACAATTAAAAGTAGGGTTGAAAGTGTTTGAGCAAACGATATGGGATAATTCCTTTACTATCTTGATCCCGACACTAGAAAAATAGCAAGAAATAAAATAAGAAATAATAAAGTGTCCCATCGTCTTTAACAAAACTTGAATATATATATATATATATATATATATATTGGACTATACTAGAGATTATATGTATGAATGATGTCTATCTTAATCGCGCTTTCTTTCCTTGACCAGCATTCCCTTTGCTTCTTCCTTACTTCCCCAACGTTTATTTCGCCTTTTCTGCATGTTAACTGTTAGCAGTTTCGATCTTGCATTAGACGTTTTATGCTTTTGTATCATACTGAATTAACAGTCACAGTTTTCTCTCTTTTTCCGCTTCCAATAAGAATTACCGTCTTCATCGATATATATTTATCGACTGATAATATCTGATGTCGAACCAGTACGATATAGTCTCACTTCTTTTAGTTTTATCAAGTGAAACTTTGCTCATTCCATTCGGATTTATTTTGACAAAAGTTGCAAGATTAAATGAGGTTTTCACTGTTGCTGAACAACGTAAATACCACATTGTACAATGTAACATGTCACGCTGATTTCATTTTAGACTTGTTCCATATTGCTCTCAGCATTCATGTGTAGTTGCCGTCAAACTTTTTCTCCATATGTTTAGTTAGCGTCCATATAGTGCTTTAATGTGTCTTTATATATATATATATATATATATATATATATATATATATATATATATGCCTGTGCGTGTGTGAGTGCGTGTGTGTGTGTGTGAACTTCAATAAGTTTAATTCCTTTAATTTTTACATATCGATTGAAGCGGCAAAACCTATCTGGTACCGATAGCGTCGTTTATGGAATCCACAAAAGGAATAGGTCAAGAAAGGTATGTGTTCCAAAAGATGACAACTTCATCAGCTGCAAGGAGCGAGTGTTCGCTTGTATGAATATATTTAAATACCTAATCAAGCGCTTAAAACATTTGAACAGGGAATATATATATATATATATATATATATATATATATATATATATATATATATATATATATATATATATATATATATATATTAGCTACTGCTACTCAACACGCAGGAATAAATATCAAAAAGCCTTAAATGCAACTACTACCTACCTAAAAAAATATATATATCCAACATCCACTGATAGAATTTTAAAAATGACAATATCTGATCAGAAATTTTGGATTTTCTGTGATTCCAATCTTGATAACCTCATTGTATATAAGAATCCTGATCTCTTTCGATTTGGCCAGAGGATGTAAGTTTGATCTTAAATTGACTTCAGCGATCTCAATCCAACTTATCTCATGGTCACTTTCAAATCAAACTAATCCAGTTGACTAACATTCAATTCCCAGGGTTAAATTGTCCGTCCGCCTATTAGATGCACATAAAATGAAGCAAAACCTGGGTCTATTAGTTTTTATATATATATATATATATATATATATATACGTGGTGCATTCAAAATGTTTCCAAATTTTGAGATAACATTTTTTTAATTCAAGAGTGAAATTAAAAAAAAAATCGTGACGTCATATTATGCGAGCAAGAAATTAGTTGAAATCAAAATTAGGGAAGAGTTCACTTTTGGTAAAAATCAAAGTAAATCAAATTTTGAAGACGCTGAAAATTGAGGAGGCGGAATTGATTATAGAAATCCAAATTAACAGAAAAGTGATACAGTCAATAGCTTCGTCAACAACCACCCCTTAGATCAGGGGAATTCATAAAAACAAAAGATTTCTTGCCAAACAAGAGACTAGAGGGAGAATATCGGAAAGCAGCTACTAGACTTCGTCACTCTCGGCTCAGTCCTTTCGCCAGACTGCCCAGGTTGGAGAGGCAGAGATAAGATAATATGAAACTTAAAGGACGAAACAAATCTTGTAATAATACTATGCTTTAATAAAAACACCAAACACGTAGAGGTAAAAAAGAGAAAAGAAATCAAAATAATAGGATATTTTAGAGAGAAGCGCAAACCGGCTAACAGACTCTGAGTTCTGACCTTTTACAAGACTTCCATGTGTATAGAAAAGCGAAGGGAAGGAATATAATAAAACACTTTGAGGTAGACAGAGGAAAAACCAAAACAACTTTATATTTTTAGACACACTTGTACCAGACACGTGAAATTAAAGAACAAGGGGAAAGTAACAAAACATCCAACTAAAATCGCTTTGTACCAGACAATAATTATTGAGAGAATCTGAGAGGTAGAGATTGAGAAAGACAACACAACCACCATTTTAGATTGCTTTGTGGTAGACTATAGAAATCTTGAATATAAAATCTAAAACTACAAGGGACCTTCAGTAAGCTACCAGACTTTTTTTGTACAGGCATTTAGAATTGTTGTAGACTCTTCAGTATGTTATTGCTATACATCTTATGAGATGACTGACCAATTTTTATGATTTCAGGTTTAAATGAACAGCTACTGCAGGAATTGGAATACACCCTACTAAAGCCTGATTGTCACAGCTGGTGAATTTCAAAAATGCCTTCTGGACGTGAGGACACTTTAGAAAAACGATATGCAATAACATTCTGTTTTAAACTTGGGAAAAATGCCGCAGAGACGTATGGAATGCTTCAGACTGCTTTTTGACTATCTTGCATGAATCGAGCATCAGTTTTTGAGTGACATAAGAGATTCAAGGAAGGCAGGGAGTCTGTGTGGGATGATGAGAAGTGTGAGAGGAGTAAGGAAGTCAAGACACCAGAGTTGATTGGCCAAAGGTTTAGGGTTAGGGTTACTATGTAGAGGTTTTAGGGGAGTTCTGGAAGAGATTCCGTCGGAAGAGACCAGCACTTTTCAAATATGGTCAGTGGTATTTCCACTAGGACAATGCACCAGTCAACAACTCCATCCTTGTCACAGCTTATTTGACCAAATTGGGCATCAAGACAGTTCCTCGCCCTCTCTATAGTCTACACCAGTTCCCTGTGACTTTTGGTTATTCCCTAAGCTCAGAGGCTGTCGTTATGATACAATTAAGGAGATGAAAGAGGCTGTGACGAAGGTCATTGACACGTTGACACAAGAGGGCTTCCAGAAGATTTGGAACGGTACAAGTGCATTGCAGTCAGAGGAGATTACTTCAAAGGGGACTAGAGTTTCATGTGTGTACTGTCAATAAAAGTGCCTATACGAAAAAAGTCTGGAAACGTATTCAATGATCCTCGTAGATATATATATATATATATATATATAATCAGAAGAATTGTGTTACAGCGCCTTTTTTTTCTGTGGTTGTCCAGTCAACTATTACACTCACACTTATATCAGTCATACAGTCACTGCTCTCATACACTTGCTTCACTCATACAATTACAGCACAGATACAATAAATGTTCCTGCATAGTTATTATTGTGGATTTTAAAAATGTCATACTCACTCCACCAACACATTTACCACTCTCGCACTACACGTCCATTCTCGAACAGTGCGAGTCATTTAACACATTTTAACACTCACTGCACGCGGATATTTCCTAGAGTGTAAGTACTGCAGTTTTATAGTCAGTGTTATCTCACACTCACTGTTGCCACGCACTTACTGGCTTCGTATGATTTTTTCACCAATACAGTCACTGAATACAAACGGTCATTGTACTTGTAGTTATACAATCACTCTTTTATTCACCACACTGGTACATTCACTGTATTTATACAAACACACCATTCGTACACTTACATTGCACTGTTCGATAAAGTCACAAAGTCACTCACAACTTCAAACACTCAATTTTAAACAGACATCACGAAATGTAAAACATAAAGGTCCCTTTGTCTTATTTGATGAAAAAAAACCCAATTAATACCCGAATATTCTATACATCTCGGACTTAACATTAATTGAGAACTTAAAACAGATCCAATACTAATGTAAGTATTTATATTATTTGACTTTTTATTTATATTTTGTGAATTTTTTTGATAATCACCTTATAATATATATGTTCGGGTATACCGGAATATAAACACTGTTGATTGCTAAACACGAAAATCTGTCAGATTCATCAGTGGAACTCCCATTATCAGCTAACTTTAACACATCCATTAAGGCATTTTCACGCTTATCACTTTATTAAGTTTGTGACACAAGGACTTAATAATGTCTTTGGAATTTGACATTTAACCCAGAAAATAAGTCTTTAACAATAATGATGGAGACGAAAAAATCTAGGAGTGACCATTTTCTTCATTTTGATTTTTTCTTTTTGTCAAAAATGACTGAATTTTACAGCAATATTTTTGAAGGAAAAAAAGAAGAAGATAAAAACAAGTTCCAGATAATACCTGGAAAGCTAAAATAGTATTTTTTCCGTCGCTGTTGAACATCTTTTTGCTGAGATTCGGTCTACAGATATTAAAATTTACTTTAAATGTGTCATTTTTCTAAAAAAAACAAAAGCACGTAAAATTTCCACGGTTGATGATATTATCATGGGGTATTAATGAGGTAAGAAAAAATATTCGGCTTTAGTCATAATTTAATCGATTATCTAAAGTCATGAGGTCGCAAAAGGCTGTATTTTTAGTATATTTTTCAAAAGTTACTCCTAATCAAGGGAGAATTTATAAAGAAATTATGGATGAGGATTATATGTTACTGTAGGCTTCCAACTTTGTATATATACAGCGCCTTAGCCATACAATCAAAAGCACTTGTTACGAAAAAATTGTCAGTTGACACAAATTGTAAGTCTTCGATCCTTGTAAATTTTGTTGTGTTATATATATATATATATATATACATATATTTATATGTGTGTGTATATATATATATATATATATATATAGCAGAGAGACAGACAGACAGACAGAAACAGATATACAGAGAGACTGAGAGAAAGTGATAAAGAGAAAGAAACAGAGAGAAATCCAGAAAAGACATAGAGACAGAGAAAGAAATAGACAGAAACAGAGGAATAGATAAATAACGTACATTGAAATAGTCTATTTTGACGCGTGTCATACATGTAATTGCTACTCATTTATAAAATATCACATTCCTATAATGAGCATGTAATTTTTCTTTAATTTCATTCTTTCTTTTATATATATATATATATATATATATATATATATATATATATTAGTGTGGACTAATAATTCATCGGCCGAAAAATTCAATTTGTGACCGATGTCAACAACGATGAAAGAAGCGGTGATTCTGTTCATGGTTTATGCTTTTGTTCTGATTTCTTAGTTATAATTTTCCCGTGTTCAAAAATGTGCCCATATATATATATATATGTGTGTGGTGTGTGTGTGTGTGTGTGTGTGTGTGCGTATTAGGCAACTAACATGGTCACGCTTCTTCCCCCATGCAATGCTTGTTTTTCATTGGCCATGGTTTATACCCTGGCAATGCTTATTTTCCATTGTTCATGGCTTACACCCTCACATTTTTCTCCTTCTGTTTCACGCCCACACAATGTTTGTTTTTTTAGGTTGTCACTTTATCGATTTTATCTACGACCACATGTATCCGTCAAATTCATCCGTTGGATTTTTAAGATATATATATATATATAATATATATATATATATATATTATCAGGCCTATACAAGTACACTCCAACTCTTTTTGATAAGTTGATTCTCTTTAAAAGAGAATTAAAACAAATCAAAATAAAGAGTTAGAAAGAGTAGTATACTAAGCAATTATAAAGAGGAGCGTCGTAGGATATTTTGAAGAATTATCATAAGCATTTTCAAAATGAGAATTATCATAAGCATTTTCAAAATGAATTACCGGAAATTGGTCTAAAAAGAAAAAAGTTCCCAAAAGAATTGAAAATATACTTTACCTCAAAAGTCATGAACATTCTCTATCATTTTAACTCTCGCATGGATTATGTTTATGTCAACCAAGTACGTCAGAAATTTCCATCATGTACACTAAAAACAACCCGAAGTCCAAAAGAAAAGTCAAAAAGATTAACGTCATTGTAGTAAATATTAATTTGTATTTGGAATCAATATTCTTCTCTCCACGGGGCAATAATACTTCGTTTTCCCTTTAGCAATTCACGTCAGTCTTTTCTTCCGTAAATCATATCACTGCAAAGATCAAAATCGGTTCATATCTTCCTCTAAGCTAAGCCAAAGACAATCATCACGGATACACAAATTGCGTGGTAATTCAAGTGTTTCTTTATCGCTACTCTTGAGTCTCGACACGTAACAGAAATATTATGACATTAACTGCTTCTCTCGTCTCACAAAATCACAGTGCCAAACAAAGACGTAATACTTGATCGCATTTTTGAGGAGGTACAATTTTGTTGATAATATATCCAACTAACACTACTTTTGACCAAAAATTGCCTGAAGCCTCTGTTCTATATTGTAAATACCAATAAATATGTATTGTGATTTAGTGATCTCAAATAAAATAAACGGGATTTGCTAATGCCTACAGGTATATAAACGATTTTTCTATACAATTAAAAATTGGGATTTGTTCAATTATTTCATTTTATAAAGAAAGATATTAAAAATATTCCCAAATAAAAATCTAATCTCATCCAATTCAAACGGATGTCTGTTATTGTATTGCCTTAAAAAGAATGCTTATAAGAGACTGACGTAAATAAGCCCATCTTTGTAGAAAAAGAGCCGTGGTATAATTTAATACATAGTGGCGAGGATAAGGAGGTTCATATATATATATATATATATATATATATATATATATATATATATATATATATGATAATACTGCAAGGCTTTAAATTAAAAGGTATATGATATATCAATGAATTACAGTAAATGATGCAAGCATATTTTAAAGGGTTGTATAAAGAGTACTCAACCCCATGTATATACTGTACACCATTATACAAGTCAGAATTGGGTAAGTCCTTTATTTGGTCAACTTTTTATTCCCAACAGTACACACACACACACACACATATATATATATATATATATATATATATATATATATATATATATCATCATCATGTCGTGACATCCGCACGGATATCCCTAATCCTCTCTCGCCACTTTTCCCAATCGTTCATCGCCTCAGGCAGGTCTTCGGGACTACATTCCGTATCTTCACATAGCTGCTGCATGTATGTTCGAGCTGGTCGTCCTGCTTTTGCTCGGCCATAAGTGGGGGTCCATAGGAGTACATCACTTATGAGCTCGTCTCTGCTCCTCCAGCAGTGTCCTGCGTGCCTGGTTCGTCTAACTTGGATAATTTTCGTGATAGGAGGCAGGTGGCCGTATAGTTGGTGCTTTGTGGGGTGTTGTCGCCAGGACTTGTTCAATATTGCTCTCAACATCTATGTGTAGTTGCCGTCTAGCTTCTTTTCGAGCCGTTTTGTTAGCGTCCAGGTGGTGCATCCATACAACAGTATCGACATGATCGCTGCTTGGAAGAAACTGCGTTTCATTTTATCGGTCAGGTTTGATTTCCATATGATCGATAGCTTATCGATAGCTGTCCATGCCTTTGTTAGCCGTGTGTCGATTTCTTTTTCAGTTGATGAGACACTGCTTCCTAGGTAGGTGAATCTGTCAACCAGTTTCAGAGAGGTTCCGTCTAGTGTGGAAATGTCGCCTGCTTGATTAAAGCACATATATTCAGTTTTGGGTGCATTGACATGGAGGCCAATACCTGCGGCGGCTCGTTCCACACTAAGCAGTAGTGTTTCAGCTTGTTGGGTGTATTTGCGAGTAAAGCTATGTCATCGGCGTAGTCGGTGTCGGTAATTGTTTTTGCGGGGTACCTTCTGCTTCTTTTCTTTGTCAGCTCGAAGCCGTGATCTCTGATTTTATCGATCGACGTTCTAAGCACGTAGTCTAGACATATGATAAAGAGTTATGGGGCTAGTGTATCTCATTGTAGTTCTCCTGCTACAATGTCGAAGTATTCTGTGTCTCTATCTGGTGAACGTACATTCACGTTGGTGTTTCTATAGAGAATCATTATATATATATATATATATATGCATTTGTGTACGTGTGTGTAAGAGAGAGAGTGAGAAAGAGACAGAAACAGAGAGAGAGTTTTAATCTACCCCTCACAATAATGGAATGTGCACAACGACTGGGTTTACAGCATCAAGCTCATGAATGTAATTTGCAAATGCCTGTGTGTTTTTGTGCATATATATATATATATATATATATATATATATATATATATATATGCACACAACACACAACCATATATATATATTATAAAAAGTATATATAACACGAAATAAATTCCCAAACTAGAAACTAAAGAAGTATTGATACTAAATTTGACGTGGTTTTTCAAATAAGTATGGTAATTCCCTTGTACAAAAAATCGGTGTTCTAGAACACTTAACACTATTTATTTATCAATTTAAAATCAATGATATTAATAAAGCTATAAGTAGCATGCTGCACCTAGTTATGCTTAACAGTCATCGAAAACGGACTTTCAGCGAAACTTAATAAGGAATATTTTTTAAATTTTACATTTATTGTGATATAAAAAACTAGTATCAGTTATTTAACTGTATTTAAATGTGCATAATAAATCATATAATTGGTGATGATCAGGAATCGTTTAATATTTACCAAAATTTTAATCCTTAATAATTGCTACATATATATACTTTACTCCAAATATTAGGGATTTTAAGTTATGCCTGTGATTAAATATATGGGTTAAATTGCAATTTCAATAGGTTGTGATTTCGAGGAATTTTAGTGTTTGGGATCCGCTTTTTTTCTTTCTTTTTTTTAAAATCTAAATTGCTTTACTCTGGCGTCTCTTCATTTTATGTTGAATATGTTTCACTCTTTTTAATCTTTGGAGTATACTTACAAAGGTTACTTATCTAGAGTTTGGTGATTTTCTTGGAAAGGAAAGTATTCGAAAATGTTCGAAAATACAATGACATAAAATTAAATGTCTATTTTGATTGATCAATCATGTAACTTTCTCACCCTAATTGAATCTATCACCGCTTGTTGCAGTGATACCGTTCGTTGCAGCGCCTGTCCATCACACCGTATAGTTTGCCATTTTAATCGCTTGTTATCACCAATCTCCATTGTAATATCAGTATTATAATTGGATCTTTTCTGGCAGTTATTATCCTCTGTGTTTCTGTCTTCACCAGTAAATTTTCACTGTAATATATCAACATATTTGTATTTCACTTGCAATGGACATCCTTCAACGCGTAATATAAATAAATTGAAGAGAATCCAAATCATCGTTATAACTTTTCATTTGGCGTCTTCGTTTGAACAAAAATAAATATTTAGAAAACAACCAATAGTTGTGCGTAAATACAAAGTCAGTCTATTAAGTAATGTAATTGAGTAAAAATATGATATCGACATAAATATAAATCTCGTCTTCGTCTTCTTCAAAATGGAAGCGACACACAAAGAGAGACGTAGTTTTAACTTTGTAAAAACAGTGGAAGAATTCTTTAACTGATGCTGCCTTCAATCAATTTGTCACAATCCATCGAGTGTTCTTGACAGTTCCTAAATGGTGACTAAGAAGTTGGGCCTTGATGGTAGTCCCCATCTTTATCGCATTCTCCTCGTTTCTGGACAAGACCGATATACCAGAATGATTCATTATCTTAGTCATACAAAAGGTCTTATAGTACCCAAAAACATGTGATACAACACATGTCAATGACCCTATGTTAATTTGTTCGGTTGATTCAATGAAAATTTGAAATCTAATTTGATTTTGTGTTCCATTTTCAGGAAACAATAAACCAAACACGTAATTAAAATTAAGTAGAAAAATTAAGATTGGTTTGGTTTGGTTTGGTTTTATAGCATATCAACCATTGCAGGTTATTTAATGTCTCATCCATTTTATACTTATAGACAATTCTATTTCAAACAATTCAGTTTAGCATAAGTACACAGTTTAAAAGTCAAAAACAGTTCCTTTTCAAACAATTCAGTTTAGCAAAAGCACACAATTTAGTTCTATTTAACCCATAGATAGGACCCGACTAAGTGTTACCACACCGGGTCAGAGTGTACTTAGGAGTGATGGCAATGATCGAGTACTGAGCATTCCCCAAAATTCCAGTATTACTGAAGCCTCACCATCATATCAGGACACTCATTGGAGGAGTCTTACTCCTCTGCAGAGATACAGTCGGTGTATTTTACAGTCCCAGCCGACTAGGCCAAAATCTTCCTTATCCATATATATAGAATGTGATCGTGATACCGATTTCAGTTGGTGAATTTGGAACGGGCTCCAAGTGTTTGAAAAAGAAGTTGTAGAAAATAGAAATCAAATCAAGAATAGAGACCATCCAGAACATAGCACTATTAGAATATTTAAAAGAGTCCTGGAGAACGGAAGAGATTTGCTCTCAATCAGACGTATGTGAAAAACTGGTGTGAAAAGCTCAAAGAGAAAAATACGGCACTTAATATCAAATATTCCTGAACCATTCTCTTTATTCTTCTTGCTTTTCTTCGTTGACTGCTTTTCTTAAATATTTAGTGTATCTCTTTTGTTAAAACTCCATCAAAAGTACGTATAAACCTCTGCCCCATATTGAGTTCTATTTGATCTATTAGTTTTGGCTAATCAGTTCTAGACGATCGTATTTGGTGATCTATCAATCTCTGAGTTTTTTCATGATTTCACCTTGTGTTCGCTTAGTTTTGAATATAGGTCACAAGAATAAGAATAAAAGCTACAGAATTATTTTCTTCCTTATTGGATTCCTTTAATACTTCAAAACATGTTTTAAGAAATTCGCCCAAATAATAAAGAGCAGATGGAAAACATTTGCTCTTTTCTTCTTCTTCTTCTTCTTCTTCTTCTTCTTCTTCTTCTTCTTCTTCTTCTTCTTCTTCTTCTTCTATGTTTGACTGTTATGATTTTCGGGTTTGATACTTTAATATAAAGCTTTTTTTAAAATTTTTATCTGCTTCATATGTTATGAATAATTTTCCCGTCTTATATGACAGTTGATTGTAATGCAGCGATGCATTCTCCCACAATCAGCGAATCTGAGCAACGAATAAAGATCTATAGGACTTCTTTGTCACAAGTAGGATGTAATATAAAGTCAATTTTTAAGCGATGTATAGCTGGTTTAAATTTAGAGATTTTGCTTTCTTAGACTGGTAGATTTACTAAGCCTAGAAATGCAGTTTGTCATACTATTTATCTACAGCTGGTCAAGAGTATATGTTTCCCATTAGCACGAAGTGAAATTATGAAATCACCTTCTTCATGAACTGACCCAAAGCTGGAGTAGCGTTGATACCGCATCAATTGGGTTCTATTCTTTAGCATCAAAGAGAAAGTTCGAACAGAATTACACAAAATCCAACGTTGCCATTGCTCTACCGATTAACTGTTGTACGCATATTTTTCTGGTGTTTAAATGGAAAGAAATGAGATATTTTATTCCTAAATGACATACATCCTGTTGCTGGGGCTTAAAATACTCTGACTCTATCCTTAACAGAAGGGCAAGATTATTAGCAACAAAAGAAAGGTGTATGCTAACTCTATCTGGTGTGGTTCTAGTTCTGAAGATCTGGGGATATAGATTTACCTTGCATTGCCATTACTCCCAGATATACTTTAACCCGGTGATTTAGTATCTGTTAATATCTTATCAATGCAATATATCTGCTTAAAAATTATTCATATTGGATTGGGCCATGTGCCAAAAAAAGCTTAGTAAACAACAACTCAGGAAAATGAAATTATGATCGTACAAAAATATTCTTCACTTAACTATGGGTATAAAATAACTCTAGATGAACTGATAATCAGTCAAAATCAATCAATTCAAATGACACTTCATCTCCTGTCATTGTCACTAAAGTAATATTCCAAAATATATTCTAACCCAGTCGGCTGGTGTTATAGAATACATAGACTGCATCTCTGGAGAGGGGTAAGTCTCCCCAATGAGTTGGCCCAGTCGGCAGAGGCAGTAGAATTCACCGACTGTATCTCTGCACAGAGGTAGTACCTCCTACTTCAACAAATTTCCTGGCTATAGCATTAAGCAATCGGTTGGTGAGGCTCCGGCATTAGGGATTTGGGGAATCTGGAGTAATCCTTTACTGTCATTGCTTCCAGGTCAACTCTGACCTTAAGTGGTTGCACCAGATAGGGTCCTATCTATGAGTTTATAGAACATCCTGTGAGGAAAGAAAAGGCTGATGTTAAATTGTGACTGTTATACAGCAGTACTGGAAACCATTTAAATGTGTGCGAAAAATACCTCAGGCTCGTTTAAGAATGTTATCTACAAAATGTGTTTACAAATCATATAAAATTAATATATATGTATAAACAGGATTTGGTATTAAATAACCTACAATAGTTGATATGCTATAAAACCCAACCAAATCAAATGAAAATATATTCTCAACTTTAAAATATTGGTCAAATTCTTGTTTTTGAAGCCATCCTTTTTTTTAATTAATTTTTTAAAAATCTTTCGTTTTTATTTTTATTTTATTTTTCTCATCATTTCTATCATTGCAATTTATTTTTTAACATTTCTGTTGTTTAAACTATCAAACAGAACTCCATAATTTCAAAGGATTTTTTAAACATTGACTTATCATTTTTGATCTTTGGAAAAAATACCTTGTGAAAGATGGATAACAATGGAAATAATTATTTGCTGACTGGCGTTTAATTTGTGGTGTACTTGCTTTTAGGCGATACTTTTATTTCTATGTATGTCGTATTTACTCTTTTTTTTTTTTTCGCTTTCCTAATAATTTTATGGAGTGCATTCTAATCAGTCTAACAGTTACAATCACTAACGTGTAAAATCGCATTTAACTTATCATAGTACTGGTTCTCAATATTTACCTATCCCCTAGTGATGTGACACTAGATCAAATCTTTAAGCACGAATGCCACCTCAAGGGCAGTGCTTAAAATCGCTTGGTCATCGTCGGAATAACCCCTTTTGAAAAGCGCCATGACCCTTACCCTTTTAAACGATGCGAGCTAGTGAAGTCTGAGGAGACAGCCCATTGGCAGGAAACGAGACTGGTACTTTTTCCTCATCACTTCTTCTTTCTTCTCTTTCTCTTTGTTTCTGATGATTTTGAAAATCTTATATATGGAGGCGCGCTTGTGTAATGATTATTGTCATAAGAAATAAACACGCTATACCGGGTTCAAACCTAGACAAGTCTGTTTACATTCAGATGTCACTAACATCCGTTTGAAAGGTGTGCATCCAACTTTTCTTCCTCCAGTTTTTGATAAATAGTAGGATAAACCTAAGGTCCATGAATACCCTACTTTACCTTCGTAGAACAACCCACGTAAAAGAAGAAAATCCTTAAAAATTGACCTCGTGTCACAGCCTACCCATTGCGAAAATGTTAGATTAAATACATATAAATTCATGACATGATACCCGTCAAAAATTATGGCATTAATTAAGAACATCTACGTACCCAATCATCAGCTCTATATTTTCAAAGAATTTTAATGTTATGAATTTTCAATTATTTAGAATTCAAAATAACTTCAATCAGCGAAATTGTTTAGAAGAGCTAAAAAATGTTTACACTCTTTTTATCGTAACATTGTTTTGTTTTAAATCTCATATCTTTCCTGTTACAGTAAGAGGATCGTTAATATAAACGAGGATTTCAAAGGAGCCGTCTATGACAAATATTTATTCCAGGGTCATTCTTATAGGAACTGCCGCTTTCTTAAATAATAGAGAACACAATGATGGAACTACGTCAGATTGCTTATATACGCAATATCTACCACGTGTCCTCGTGGTGTAATGGTTAAAGCGATGAACTGCGGAATCGTAGTACGCGAGTTCGTACTCCAGTCGCGCTATTATGTTCACTTTCGGGCAAATACCCTTGGGAAAGGTATGAACCCCCTTATTCTCCCTCCAGCTATGGGTAAATAGTAGGACGGACTAGGTTCTTCAGCCTTGTTGAGGCAACTAGTCTAGGAGAAGGAAAACTCTGAATTCAAACCTGTTAAACTCCGCTTAAAAAAAATTGACCTTGTGTCATATCCTGCCCGTGCGGAGGGGTTGGTAAATAGTACCACGTTTTTGGTGGGAGATTTTTTTATTTATAAATTTCTCTCACTTTTGGGGGAGAGAAGGGGTGATGATTTTCATCTTTATTAACATATAGGTTATATAATGTTATTTGTATGTAGGGGAGGTGATTGTTTGAGCATGTGAATGGGGAAATGATTTCTTTTATTCACATCTGTAACGGGCTGGTTTGTGTATGGCACGCCCCAAGCCTATTTGCTGTGGTCTGTTGATTGGTTGCTGGCCTTCTTCTTCTTCTTCGAGAGTGTGCTGTTTTGTTTTTTCCAATAAAGTTGAGTTCTCCCACACTTGCCCATGCACCACTATTGATGCAAGCAGTCTTTGCTCTAAGAATGTGTGCAAAGATTTTTTTTTATAGTTTGATGCAGGAGCCGTCTGTTGTTTCGGTACATCTGTCCGTTTTCAGATTCTATCGACCAGTCAGTCACTTCTCATTCTTTCGAATAAGGGTTAGATGGCTGGACATAGACAGAGTTGTTTCTCAGATATTTCTTGATATTGTGTTACTTCTGCACTCTCTCTAGATTCCTGGGGGAGGGACTTGGGAAATTTGATTTTTTAAAGGAAGGAAAAAATGATGACGATATTTTTTTTAAATTTCAACTTTATTTTTGGGTTTTATTCCTAGACTATTAGAGAACAGTCGCTTCTCTTAGATAAGGCGTTGAAAAGTACAAGTCGTTTTCGGTGGTGGATACGTCCAAACTCGATATTTTACAAGTATATGATAAGTTCATTCGGCGCTTTTAATAAAGGCTGCCGTTAACAAAGACAGATGCGACTTGTAGAAGGTTAAGCCTGCATGCTACTAAGTGGACACTTTGTTTTCCACCCACCAGCTGGAGAGAAGTAGGTTTTTCCAGTCTAAGTGATCACTGCAGAATGAGGTTGAGTTTCATTCTCGAGTCTGATTCAGGCATGCGCAGTTCTAACTTCCTTTCAAGGGCATCCGAGAACTTCGATACTTCCTGAATTTACTTTCTTTTATTTATTTAATTTTTCTTTTTTCTAAACCGTACCCCTCCATACTTCATCAGCAGAGTAGGGGTAGCGGGGAGTTAGCAGTGCTTTTGTGTCAAATATGTCGACCAAAAATCTCTGTGCCGGGCTGATATTGAACTTCTCAGTTTGTGAATTTGTTGAGTGAGAATTTTTTTATTTGCTTTAGAAACGTTCATTGCATTATTACGTGCAAATTCATCCCTCATGTCTTGGCTCTGTACTGCAAGCTTTTCAGCAGCTCTGCAATTGTCTATGGTCTTTAGAAAATTAAGATATTTAAACTATAGAAACTTTTGCCTTGTATCCTGATTCCTCACACAAATAATTTGCTTCCTCATCAGAAAATCCCTACACTTATCACAGAATTTCAAGTCTTTGACAGAATCCACCAAAAATTAAAACAACTGTGAAACGATTCAACCATGTTCTGTTTTCTCTGTCGAATCAAAAAAAAGTTCCTCGATCACATTAACGACACCAGTTACATACTCTTCCAGAGCCTTTATAATCTCCTGGGCGATCCGGTCAGTCTTGACAGTGTCAAATTGTATGTCTTCATGAATTTTTATGGTACCATTGCCCAGTAAATTATCGAAAATGGTAACTTGTCTTTTTTTCAGGTCTACTAGTCAGTTTATTCAAAATGGAATTGTTCGTCTCCCGTCTGCAAAAATATTGTGCACGTCTCAACTTTGAAGCAAAAATATAACGTCCAGGAAGTCTGTCGTGTAAACCCAAAACACTTATCGATATGCAAGAGGATGTTGCTTCATCGCTAACCCTACTGCACAGGTAAATTGATTAGTGTGACACAATACGAGTCAGGTGTGCCCACCAGCGTCCGTAGAAACAAACTCATTACTTCATAAAAATATTCGCTAATAACCGCTAATAATAATGCATCTTATTTGTATATTACACCTGAATAAAAGCCGTAAACATCAAAAACGGGGTCTTGGAACCGTCTGCCATTATGCCACGATGTGTACCATTAGTGTAAACGAGGGCGAAAGCAGAGCTGACCATGAAACATGTTTATTGCAAGATAATTCTAATAGGAATTATAGCTCCTCAAAGAAGAGGGCTACACAACAGGGAACACAATAAGCGGAATAAGTCAAGTTGCTTATATACGCAACATATTCCCGGATAAACTTTAACTGAATTTTGGAAAATTATCGCTTCATCTAATATCTATTTATCTATTTATTTATTTTGTTTGCGAAAATCCCATCATCTTATTAAGTAATTAACTACGGTATTTCAGATTATGATTTTTTTTTTTAAATTTTTAAATTCATTCAGTCTAACATCGCTCCTCTCTCATGTGATTGCTCAATTGTGTTGCAATGTTTAATCTCATATTTAGTAATTGCTAATTAACACTTACTAGGAAGGTGATCTATTTTTCCTAGAGAATGCTAAGGTCTGATTTGGAATCGAAACTAGAGTTTGCTTTTGCGATGGCCGACGACAAAGTCTAAGAAAACACCGTTTGACTCTGTGGGGGGAGTGTGTGTAACACTACTAAACTACAAAAAGAATTGTAAAATTAAAATGTCTTTTTTCTATGATTAGAAACCGGTAGCTTTTTAAAGACGGGGAAGCGTCTCATAGTTCCTGTACAATAATGTCTGCGAGGCATGGTGTTGCTGATACGAGGGAATTTGGTCAAAGAGAAGGTGTTGCCGCTACGAAGGAATTTCGTAAGAGAGTGTTGCCGCTACGACGAAAATTCGTAAAAGAGGGAGAATGTGTTTTAAGACGGCGTATTTATAGAAAAAATCGTCTTATCAGTGGCTCAAGACGCAGGACTTGAATTTTCGCGCGCCGACGTAGTTGTAAGCATATCACGTGGTCCTCCTGGCCAATGGTTTCCCGAGACTGAACATTGAGCGTCTGCCATCTTTGTGGGAACAAGTGGCATACCACCCAAATTAAATTATAGGAGTGTAAAGTCCTATATGCCCCCCCGCAGATTGATAAATATTGAAAATATTTTTCAATATGTTCTCTAACGTGGAGGCAATATTTACGTGACTGTTGACTTTATGAATGCAAGTGTTTTTTTTTTTTTTTTTTTTTTTTTTTAGCGTGGGAGTTACTTCGCACTTTATTTGGCATTCCTTGTGGGCACAAGGTGAAATTTTAGTGCTGTTTTGTGAGTAGAACAGCAAGTACGCAGTGTTTAACTCAATTCGCTGTAATAATGTCTTACGTATCTTGTGTTAGGCTCATTTTAGGATGTGTTGATATTTGAAGTTGTGGAAACTGTCTTTTGTTTGAGCATTCCATGGAGGTTGTGTTGTGTGCAGTTGAATGAAGTGACAGGCGAAATTCTAGCTAGGTTGTTTGTGTTTTTCCAAAAAATTCGGTGTTTCAGCGTGGCTCGTGGGCACGTATTAACCAACGCCTCGAATTTTCTTGTTGGTGTGCACAATTATATAGCTATCATAATTCCTGTTGTGTTGAAAATTTTCGTAATTGAAAGTTGTGTGATGGAATGTTGCGTCAGCTTGGAACAAGTTTCCTTCGGAGTTTTTAGTTGTTGGACGTCTGAGTATTCGTGTTGATTTTTTTGAAGATTTGCTTGTCTTCGTTTTCGTAAAATCAAACTTTCAGATGTCTTAGTTTTTGTGATTTGTTTGATAACATTGTATCCGGTGGGTGCTTTTTGGCTTCGTCACTCTGACACTCACGGATAGTTTGTCGAATCATGAAGATAGTAAGTGAATTGGCTTGCATTTTGTTGGTATTTGTTCAGAAAATGTCGGGAAATTTTTTTTGGCTGGTGGAGAATATCGCGTAGTCCTGTTCTTCCTTGTCGTTGTGAATGTCGTCCCAATGACAAGTTTGGTAGTAGTAAAAGAAGTGTGTATCGTCTACTGACCAGTCTGGTAGCAGCAGAAGATAGTGTCTTTGGTGGCCAGTAAGATTGGGTGGGCAAGTCAAAAGAGTGAAAGGTTGCCTGATTTTTGGTAGTGGGGAAAGTGAAGAAATATGCCTCGTGTCAAAATTCCTCTCCTCGTGTGCTGTGAAATAAATTCTGCCGTCCTGTTTCTGTGTAAGAGTTTTAGCTTGGAAAATTTTGTTTAAATTTTTGCATGTAATTGTTTTATATGAAATTTTCTAATGAGATATTTAAAGAATTTGCATGTGTTCGCCGCTCTTATTTCCAAAAGTTCACGCGCCGTGATAGAATTTTCATGTTGTCTTTGAAATGAGTGAAATATATTCTTAAATGTTTCGAACGTTTAGGAAATTTTGTATACTCATTTTACGTCGTTGGGTTAACATTTGTGGTTAAGTTTTCTCTCAAGAAGTAAGGTTTCAAATGTTTAGGAGGTAGTGTAGAAAGAGTTCCATGTGCTGTGGGTGTATTTAATTTATCTTTATATTTTGGTTGTGTGTTCTAAGTAGGGGTTATCATTTTTACGCGTTGTAATAATTTTTTTGTGCTGTTTTTTAAAATGAGAGCTGTTTTTGTTTTTATGTGTGGTTGCGTGCTTTCACTTGTCGGAAGGTCACCAATTTGTGGGGGGAGTGTGTGTAACACTACTAAACTACAAAAAGAATTGTAAAATTAAAATGTCTTTTTTCTATGATTAGAAACCGGTAGCTTTTTAAAGACGGGGAAGCGTCTCATAGTTCCTGTACAATAATGTCTGCGAGGCATGGTGTTGCTGATACGAGGGAATTTGGTCAAAGAGAAGGTGTTGCCGCTACGAAGGAATTTCGTAAGAGAGTGTTGCCGCTACGACGAAAATTCGTAAAAGAGGGAGAATGTGTTTTAAGACGGCGTATTTATAGAAAAAATCGTCTTATCAGTGGCTCAAGACGCAGGACTTGAATTTTCGCGCGCCGACGTAGTTGTAAGCATATCACGTGGTCCTCCTGGCCAATGGTTTCCCGAGACTGAACATTGAGCGTCTGCCATCTTTGTGGGAACAAGTGGCATACCACCCAAATTAAATTATAGGAGTGTAAAGTCCTATAACTCTTGACATTTAAAAATTTTTTATTGTTCTTATACAAATAAAAATGTTCTTTCCTTTTATTTAATATAGACTATAAAACATTTTTAAAGAAATGTTGGGTTCATTTTATCACTTTTATTTACTTTAATTATTTTTATCGCTTCATAATTTTTGTTGAGCGTTTAAAGAAAAAAGAAAAAAGAAAAAAAAAGTGTTTTTATAAGCGAAACGTTGGTCCAATAAACTGCTCAGGCGCCAAATAACTATTCAAAAATATTTTTAATGATATAAAAAATACTCCGGGTAAATATATGCTGAAAAAAAGATCAGATACTGAGGTGATTATTTCGAGATGTTTTCAAACTTTAGTGAAATACTCATCCACTCGCTCTGAAGCCAAAACAATGACACGAAATTTATAGATAGAGAATGCCCTTAAGTTTCTGTTTTATTTCCTTTTTCTAAGCCTTCAAAGACCATCATTTTTTATAAACTTATTTGATTGAAACAGAAAATTACAAGAAAACAAATGAAAATGCTGATTTTTCAAAATTTTGAAAATGTTTCATTTTTTTTAAATACCTTAGATAAAAAAAAGCAATTGAAAAATAATAATGTGAATCCTTCAAAAAATTGCTTGCCAACCATTGAATAAAAGAAGCAAAATAACACATTCTATAAATCATTAAATCAATTTTGTATTTACCGGTACTGAAATTTTTTGGTATTAGTCACCTAATCCAGCTTTGAAGTTTCAAATCATAATTTTTTTGATTTAAACGAAAAGACAAATAAATTTAAACGGATTCTATATAGATTATAATTTCCTTTATTTTTTATGCGATACATTTCTGTTTTGTTTTATTTTTAATTTCTAAGATTGTTACTGAGCATATTGGATGCAGAGAGATTATCTAAGCATATGATGAGTGCTTATTAGGAGAATTATATCTTCCCTTTGTCAGCAGGTGTTAAAATATCTCGACTATATCCCCCTTCAAAGGAGTAAAATCCACCCTATCCCAAAGTAAAATAGCTGATTTTCTAAATATTCCAATATGTATGCTTGTTAATTATTGATAGTGTTCCTACAGAGTGACTCTGCTTAAATGCCCGAGTCTTGAAATTCCTCCTTTGGGATTCTTATTTTAAAATTTCATCAAAATTGTATAGTGATACATTTTCATTAAAATGAATGATCATTATGAGATAGCATTTATTATTATTATTATTATTATTATTATTATTATTATTATTATTATTATTATTATTTAAATGGTTTCATTTGTTGTTCACAGAGATGGATAAAAATGGGATGCTACTAATGACGGTGTTAGAAATGCAATCCAGTCATGATTATTATTGTTATTTTTCATGATGTCGTTATTTTGTTACTATTACTAATAATATTCCTATTTTTAATCTTACTCTATTTTAAAAACATCTCTATTGCTTTTAATATTCTTCTGAATATTATTACAACATTAGAGAGCCATTAACATCTACTGATATTGCTGACTTTTTGAAAAGAAATATAAAGCTAAAAAAAAGTAGAGGAACGTGATTCGTTAAAGCCATTGGTATCTCGTTACTCCGAGTCGAGCGCCGAGCTATAGGACGCTAAACTCACAATGCAGTCCTAATGAAATTGCTATTCATTGTCTATTCGAGAATATGTAGCGTATATTTAAGTTTTCTACTTCCTCCAGCTTTTTTAGAGTCTGTATAATATCAATTATTTGTGTATCTTTATACTTCGTACTTATCATGTGTTCATACTTCTGTGTCGATGTATCTGCGCACGTATATTGTGGTAAAAGTCTCAGATTCTGCTCAGAATATTTATATGCTCATATAAATAGATACACAGTCACATATATAAATGCATATGTAGGTAAATATGTGTGTGTGTGTGTGTGTGTGTGTGTGTGTGTGTGTGTGTGTGTGTGTGTGTGTGTGTGTGAGAGAGAGAGAGAGAGAGAGAGTAAACAGACTTTTACAAGTAATCATATTTATACTATATTTATAAATCCAACGGAGGCACCCACTCACACACATATGCACAGATAGATAGATAGATAGATAGATAATTATTTCTATGTTTGCATATATTGTTTATGTTTCTTATCTTTTATAAAGTTATCCAAAAGTAGTGGTTTTTGTATTATTGTAATCATATGAATGTCATTTTGATGCTGAACTTCGCTTAATCTTACAAACACTTTATAAGTAAACGGCAATATCTATATTATACGCACATAAGCATGCATTAGTGAATGATATTCTGAGTATTCAGATGGGTGATTCGCGTATGTGACACTCCTCACTGACGATGGAAAAAACAAATGTAGGACGAATCACCCGAGATGATTATGATAAATAAAACATCGGAATCACTAGTTTTCTAATTTAGATACATTTCGCATATACAATATGAAGTTTGAATTTAAATATAATATATAATACCAGCATAAAACATTCAATGTTTGCTTTGTCAGTCACCGTTTTAATATATAAACTCCATACTTATGCAAAAAGTTGTTATTCGTATATGTATAAACGACTACGTTTATACATATAAGAATAACAACTTTTTAAAATTTTATATTTAAAATTGTGTATTTACTTTTTAGCGATAAATACATGACGTGAGTATTTTGTTATATTATCAATAAATAATGTACTTACTGGAATTCCTGATGTGAGTAAGGAACTAAAAAAATATTTACGCATCTATTTCTTTGTTTATTATTGATTCTATTCTATCATTTAGGGCCTATATTGAATTAATCAATGAAGATATTCCCACTCGTCTATGACTGTGGAATACCACAGACTGCATCTCTGAAGAAGGATAAGATCCCCTCCCCTAAAGAGTATTTAGGATATGAAAGTAAACCATCTGATGCTGAGGCTCCGTACGTAGAGCATTAGAGAATGTGGAGTACTACTTTCCTTCAATTTCATTACTCCTAGGTCCACTTTGACATGGAGTGGTAGTATCTGTTAGGATCTTATCTATGGGTAAAATATAACTAGTATTTGACACTAAATTGCATTTGATGGTAAAGTTCAAGTCCTGGGGGCTTGGGAGAATAAGAAGTATACTTTCATTACCATTACTCTCAATACAATGCTTGAAACCATTTTACTGTGTGCAAAAAATCGGCAATGGCTTGTGTGAAAATTATACAAATCACAAACTTTTCCTCAACCATCATCTATCTATCTATCTATCTATCTAAACCTCTCCCTCTCTCTCTCTTTCTCACTCTCTCTCTCTCTATCACACACACACACACACACACACACACACACGTGTGAGTGTGTGTGTGTGTGTGTATATAAAGATATTTAGGGAGGTATATAGAATTTTATCAAAGAAATAAAAAGATCTAAAGTTTTATTCATGATGGAACTAAAAGCATAGTAAGCAAAAAATAAAATAGGAGACAGCCTAGTCGATCGGTTTCGTCCTCGCTCAACAGAACAAGATTCTACCGTGTAGAATAATAAAAAAGGTAAATAGATATTTATGATGGAAAAGAAAAAATATATTGTATTGGTGACTATATCAAAATAATATCAAGTCCGAGCAGACATCTCATCTGTTTGCAGAGACCGTTCTGCCGGAAGAAATATGAATAGTCTCCAATAATTTCAGATGTAATGAAGAGTGTGACTAATTCAATAGAGAGAAAAATTCCACACTAAACTTCCGCACTAAATTGAAGACCTGTTTGTATTCCTGCCTTTGGTTAGTTCTTATATAGCACAAACCGCAACAACGTCTAAACAAGAAAATAAGAGAATTATTATGATGAGGGGGAAGGACATCTTTGCGGATAGATGTCAGAATGGGTTAAGTGTGAAAGACCACACATACATGGGCTAAAAAATAATACCGCTGTACAGTTTGTAAGATCTGCTAAGTAAAATCTCTCCTTAATTCCACCCAGCCAAGGAAGACGTAAATAAACTGGACATTTTTGTATTTTGTTTAATTTTGTTAAATTCAGTTATTTTATTAGTAATGCCTGTTGGTACAAAATTCAATGGAAAATCATTGTTGCAAAGAATGCAAGATGAACTTGATTTCAGCATAAAATGTAAATTCAGAGCAAATCATTAGGGTTCTATGTGAAAGGGTCTTAATTAGATTAATGTTTTGTTTGAAGGGGTAAAAGAATCCCACCGAGTATAATGACTCGTAAATCTAGGTTTACGATATATTGACGTGATATAACGTAAACGAATCCGACGAGCAAACACATCTAAAAAGGGCAACTTAAAATCAGTTTCCTTATCTAGTATAAATCTATGGACTGGATGGATCTTAATAGAGTCAACAAAAAAAAAAAACAAAAAAAAAAAACAAGTCCGTTTCAGTCTCATAATTAATAAGACAATAGGTATCGTCAACATAACGAAAATAATCAACCGACTTATTTGGACTGGATAGGAAACTTTTTTCATGAAACCCCACAAGATATAAGCCAAAGCAAGTCCTAATGGAGACCCCATCGTGGGCCCATCAATCTGCTTGTACATGATATTGTCGAAACTAAAATCTCCCCATTCGTCATAATAGTTATCTAATTTAATAGTTTAGGCGAAGTTACGGTTCATTTTACAAACGAAGGACTAGCCAAAGGCAAGATGCTAAAATCAAACATGTCCTTACGAAAATGCTTAATTCTATTTGAGGCCCGTTTGATAATCTTAGGAATACAAACGGGTCATCAATTATAGAACACCTTATGAAAAATCGTGACTATGCTGAGAAGTTTAGTGTGGAATTTTCTCTATATTGAGTAAGTCACTCTCTTCCTCTCATCTGAAATTATTGGGGACTATTTATATTTTGTCAAGCAGACCGTTTCTCTGCAAACGGAAAGTCTGCTAGGACTTTATATTATTTTTATATAGTCTCTAATACAATATTATTTTTTCTTTCCCATCAAAAATATTTCCCACACTTTTTTTTAATCATTCCACGCGATATTTTCCTCGATTTAGCTCTGTTGAGCAAGGTCGATATCGGTCAAATAGATTGTCTACTATTTTGGTTTGTTGGTTGTAGATTATTTAACGCCAAATTTTTAAACAGACAATCACTTCTATTTCAAAAGCTTCTGTTTGGCATCAGTACATAGTTTAATTGTCAAAATATTTCGCTTTCAAGCTATTCAGTTTGGTTAAAAAGTTCTAATTAAAAAAAAAAAATCAGTATAGCGTAAATACAGTTCCAATGTCAAAAACTGTTCAATTTCAAACAATTCGGTTTTGCATAATTATGGAATTTATATACTAAAACAGTTTTATTTCAAGTAATTTAGTCTAGCATGAGTACTCAGTTTAGCTGTCAAAACAGTTCTATTTCGAGTAATTCAGTTTAGCATAAGTATGCAGTTTATTTCCATTTCACACATAAGTAGGACCCTATTAGGTGCTACCATTACGGGCCAGAGTCTACCTGGGAGCGATGGCAATGAAGGAATACTCCACATTTCACTAAGCACCAACATTACTGGGACCTCACCCTCAGATTATTTAGTGACATATCCAGGACACTTGTTGGAGGGGGTCTTGCTCCTCTGCAGAGGTGCAGTCGATGTATTCTACAGCACCAGCCGTCTTGGCCACTCCTATTTTTTTTTTTTTTTTTGCTTTTAATACTTTTAGTTCCATCATGAAAAAAACATTGGCTCTTTTTTATTGCTTTGATATATATATATATATATATATATATATATATATATATATATATATATATATATATATATATATAAGAATAAAGGATATCGATTTTCAGCATTTCAACATATGCCGACATCATATTAACTTAAATTTTGCTAAATTAATTATTCTTCGTATTTCACTTTACCTTTTCAATTCTATGTCCTCACTAAAGTGATATGAACCAGGTAACGAAACAACTGTATGAAAAACGTTAAATTTTCTTCAGTCATCAAATTAATCATAGGGCACATCTGGATTTTCAGAAATTCTTCACTTCTATTTAATCAATTGATCGTGGACACAATATGTAAACAGTTCATATGCACGCTTCTTATGTTCAAAGAAAAACTGCGTTCCAGTGAAATCTATTTTTTAAATTCTAACCATGAATGATCTATCAGCTTTTGATTTTTTTTAATACAAAAAATGTAATCTTTAATTTGAGAATGTTTTTAAGTAATTTCTATATGCATTTAAGAAATTGATCAAATCAATAGTTTTCCATTGAACACACAATTCATGCAATTCAATTAGGTCTCCCATCAGTGGTGGTTAAACTACGATGACTCTATCCTCCTATAGAGTGGGTTGACCTCCACCCGAAAAAGAAGATCGGTTGTGCATATGATGAAGAGGCTCTATTCCTGGAGATCTGAGGAGTGTTGATTATCATTTCATGGCCATTACTCCAATATCCTCACTGATCAAGAGTATTAGTATTTGTAAGGGTTTTATCGATGAGTCAAATAGACATGTTTACAAATATTCATATTCTATAGGACCGTGAACTAAAATTCACCCTTATGAAATAAAAATAAATTGTGGGATTTAATATTCAATGAATACAATTTCTTAACCTCAAGGCTTAAAATAACCTTGTTGAAATGTGAAAATCAATCAGTCAAAATTCTATAATATTCATCGACATTATAAAATCAAAAGAACTAATTAGAACACATCTATCACCGAAACGGGACATTTTAGTAATTCTAGGAAAAATGACCGAAAACTGGACATTTCATAAAGTTGACTCGTTTACTGTTGGTAAATCCCTAAAAGGGTTAAGTTAATGAAAATGATGACCTCTGAAATTCTGTATAAATCTGGTCAAAAATACCTTCTTGAATATTTCAATGCTTATTTTTGATTGAAAATTAATTCTAAATAGATATTCTCTGATTAAAACAACTGATTAATCATCATCATCATCATCATCATCATCATGTCCCACTGCCAGCATGGATATACTTGATGCTCTCCTGCCACCCTACTCTTTTATCCAACACTCCCGGTAGGTTTTCAAAACTTCATTCTGTATCGGCACAGAGCTGTTGTATATAGGTTCTAGCTGGTCGTCCTGACTTTTCTCGTCTATGTGAAGGGGTGAACAGGAGTATGTCGCTCATGATTTCGTCCTTACTTCTCCAGGTGTGTCTTGCATGTCTGGTTCGTCTAACTTTACGTGATGGGTTTTAATTGGCCATCATGCAGCTGCTTTGTGAGGTGTTGCCTGCAGGAATTGTTCAATATTGCTCGCAGCATTCTTGTGAAACTGCCGTCAAGCTTTTTCTCCACACATTTAGTTAGCGTCCATGTAGTGCATCATTATAGCAGTATCGACACGACCGCTGCTTGGAAAAAAAACTGCGTTTTATTTTATCGGCCAGGTCTGACTTCCATATGATCGATAGTCTATTAATAGCTGTCCATGTCTTTGCTAGTCGCGTGTTGATGTCTGTCTCAGTTGATTAGACACTGCTTCCTTGTTGGTGAACTTGTCCTCTAGTTTCAGAGAACTACCATTTTTCAAGACGTCACCTCTTTGATGTGACATGTATTCCGTTTTGTCTGCGTTGGCATAGAGGCCTATGCTAATAGCTGCTCGTTCCAGACTGTGTAGCTGGGTTTCGGCTTTGGCGGGAGTACTTGTCAGAAGCACTACGTCATCCGCGTAGTCTGGGTCTGTAATTCTTTCTGCCGGGTATCTTCTGCTTCTTTCCTTTGTCAGCTTGAAACCGTTGTTTTTCATTTTATCAATAGACGTTCTAAGCACGTAGTCTAGACAGGTGATAAAGAGGTATGGGGCTAATGTGTCTCCTTCCAGCACACCTGGTACGATGTTGGAGCGGACTTTTACTTTCGTGTTTCTATATAGCATCTGTGACGGTTTCTTTGGAAAGGGCGTAGGCAAGTAAAATTTGCTCCATCTTCCATCTGTGTATAGAGTGAAAGGCCTTGGAGAAGTCAACAAATAATACTGCTGCCTCTAGGTTTTTTGCATATACACCGTCTGGAATTCGATGGATAGTCAAAATTTGTTATGTCGTGGATCGATTAATCAGAAAGCCATTTTGGTTCTTCTTAAGTATCTTCTCTATTTTGGTTTCTATGCGGTTGCGTAGTAGAACAATGTAGAGCGTGGCCGCTATGGATGTAAGGGTTATACCTCGGTAGTTCTTGGCTAATCCGTGGTCGCCTTTTTAGGGAAGGGGAGGACGCATCCCTTAGTCCATCTGTCTATTGTGTTTTGATTATAAACTGCATTATAGTGTCGGAGCAGAATGTCGTCGAATTCCCTTCTCTTTCATACTTCTGTGGGTATTTCATCAAGCCCCGCTGCTTTTGTATTTTCAATTTTTCTTAGTACTGAGTCGAGTTCCTCTTGCGTAAACTGTCCAAGTTTGATGTTAAATTGTTTACTAATAATTCTCGTGATTTGTTCATGTATATCTTTTGGAGGGTTTCCGAGTAAATTCTTGAAATGTTGTTTCCATAGTTGTATTTCTTCTTGTTGGCTGGTAGTTTTCAGTTTAGCTTTTGATGTGCTAATCCATCTGCTCACGTCGTTTACCATTTGCCATGCTATCTTAGATTGTATATCTTCAACCAAGTCTCTAATCTTATTGATCTGATTTTGTGTTTATTATGTTTGTTCTTTTAGATATATGATACAAAATTCATTTTGTGCCTTTTTAAGTTTCAGGGCATAGGACCTTAGGATTCATACGCTCAGGGACTGGTTAGGCATGGTGTTAAACTGTTAGAGGGTTTATCTGCTCGCCTTTACGTCCACCATGCTGCTTCCCATATATTTCGAAATAAAAATTATCCCCCCCTTTTGCCTGTATTAAGTTTTAACTGAGTAAAAGTCCACAATTACTTTCTTTTTTTAAAATTTACCCACCAAAGTTGGAAAATACGTGTATATCTGTATAAAAGAAGAAATATTTAGGAGCCGAGGTGACATTTGGAATACATTGACTATGTTAAACATGATACCAAATTCTTGGCAAATCCACTCCACCTTTGGCAGAGTTCAAGTAACGGCCAGATATATATTGTCTTTTACTATATTGTCATTTTGAAATGCATGAATGATTTTTTTTTATTTGTAAAATCAGTGCTGTATATCATCTGTGCTTTAAATGTAAAAAGCCAAATATTGTAATTCCAAGTAACGGTTGAGCCTGGTCAAAAGAAGCTAATACTTTTGGACTTTATTAGAAATTGAAAACCAAAGGTAGACAAAGGTTAGAATAATTTTGGGAAGTTCTCTGTTCATGACGAAATATTTAGAGACAAAGAGAAATTATAGAAACTGAATAACTGAATCACACACCCCACCCCACGCGCTAAAAAATTCGTTACAGTTTAACCTGGTCAAGAGAAGCTAATACTAATTGAAACTATAACCGTTACGTTATGTGTCCAGTAGGATACATAGTATAATGGTTATTGGTGTTGGTTCCGTAATTTTTTAAAGAGACAATCGTATGGAAGTTGCAGGTTCAATCCTGACTGTAGGCGAGTAACAATACAGGAATACTTAGCACTTATACCTGCTTATGGTTAACAAAATCGGAAAACGCAATCCCCGTGGATTAAATAAAGGACATGATTAAAAGCTCCGTATAGGTTCACAAGTTCGACAAGCATTCGAAGGAGCCCAGAGGACATATCGGCCGAAATGTTGTGAATATAACAATAAAGATAAAGACAATAGTCCGAAAACCCTGAATGATAAAGTCACCAAGCTTCGTCTCAAAAATTCAAACAATTAATTTTTTTTAGAAAAAATAGTCTAATTTGAAATATTTTCAATTTTTTCAATTGTTTATTTATTTGTTTATTTAGTCTTTTTTTCAATATATCATATTCATGAATTTATCCATTCACAAATGTGTGAATAAGCAGTGAAAATACTATTTGAATAATGATAATAGCTAATTTTCATCAGATCTTTAAAAATCGTGGTGTAATTCACGAACAAATTTATCTTCATGCAAAACATTGCACGCAAACGTTGTTTCCCTGAGTAAACAGCTTTTCAAATTGAAAATTCTCCACTTTTATTAATTCATTAATTTTTTTGCTTCAAGAAAAAATATTTTAACATGTTATATCAGGTTTTTCTCCAATCACTCTTCTTGCCAATGATACAAAATTTAATACATCAAAATTATTTTTTAACAATTTCGGTTTTCTTTTAAAATATCGTGAAAGTTTCTTTATTTTTTTTATACTTTCACCTGTAATCATTTACAGGTATTGGACACAGTCAAACTTAGTAAAGTTGATACATTATGTCAAGCAGTGTTAATTAGATAATTTGTAGAATTCAATAATATTCTATAATATTAATTTAGTTGTTCTTAAACTTTCCATTTCTAAGAACCACTTTCATTTAAAAGTATTTCTATAAAAACCTAAGTCTGAATAGGAAAAAACTAGTGCATAGCAGAAAATGTTTGCGCATTCACTACCTAAAACTATGACATGGAACATTGTTCCTGAATAAAGTATTTTAGTTCATTACATGAATGCACAATGTACATTAATTAGGTGCATTTAACTCTAACTGTATTCAGTGTGTTATAAACCTCAGCTATAGGCATGATTGAAGATATAAAAAATTGGCCAAATAAGCGTACAACAAAAAACTGCAATAAAAAAAACCTAGTTTATTTCGAAAGTTTAAATCTGTTTGAAGTGGGAAATGAGAGAAATCTATCGTTGACATCCTTTATTTGTTTTACTCGATTTTTTTGTTTTGCTTATAAAGTTGTTTTGCATTAAAGCACAAGAAAACTTTCTTAAGGTGCATTGAAAAGAGGGAAACTGATAACTGCGATAATCACAAAGTAAGAAAATATGCATCAATTTAAAAAGTTGGTTTGATGAATAAAAATTAATAAAACATGATTAAGTGGAGTAAATTTGATGAACAATTCAGCATTTTGATAACAAATGAATCTTTAGTCATCATTAAACGTTTAAGGTTATTGTTTGTGGATATGCCTAAGAAAGAAAAATCCTAATAAATCGTTGACGCCGCCAATTCCCAGATTCATATGGTTAATTTTTCAAATGAGTTTCTAAATAGCATTAAAGCAAGAGTAACTGTCCCGTATAATCTGATCCAGAATCTTCATTCATCGATTTTGCAACTGTGTAGACTCAATTCCTTTAAACATTGCAACGACACAAGATGTAACATCAAAACAATGATGACCCTTAACTTGGAAAATACCGTTATGCCAGGAAATTTTGCTGGAAATAGATGCTTCATTCCAGATTGTTTATAAGATAAACTGACTTCCTCTTTGAATTTATAGGGCACTATTTTCTTTCTGAATCAACTTTTGTATGCCCAGCTACACTCTTTCATGGCAATAATCAGTGAAATTCAACGAAGTGAAATCGTCAGATTCTGACATTTTGCATAGCCAGTCTTATGACTCTGAAGAGTTAGAAGCCATAGTGGTCCCATCTTGATGCTCCTTACAAAGGGTAAAACTAAGATATTGACTCAAATTTGTCACAATTCCATCTTATTATATTTATAAAATACACGCCGATAAAAATGAAAGGTACATTTGTTAATATATATATATATGTATACGTGGTACATTAAATGAGTTTCCAGACTTTTTTGTACAGGCATTTAAAATTGTCGTAGACTCTTGAAAATTCACTATTGTGACGGCAAATTGGACTAAAATCCCCAAAACGGGACTTTATTTTCGCACGTGTGAAGACGGGGCAGGTTGGCACTTGATCCCCTATGGAATAAGTCCTCGTTCAGAGTTTTTCTCTCAGGCATATAAGAACTGGCATATTAGGTGAGGGATTAATTTAGAGCCAGACTGACCGCCGCTGGCAAAGGGGTTCCAAATTTCACACTATCACACACCCACCAGGCCGCTAAACTTCTTTCCCTTAGATAACAGAAGAATACGGGCCTATAGGTCTTAGTCGTAATAATATTAATATTGTAGTAGTCGGCAACTCCAGTTTCCCGTGTGATATTTTAGGAATTAATAGGACAATTCTAAGCAAGATAACATAAGGCGAGTAGAAGCTGAAAAGAAGCATGAAATAACAACATAGACCACATGGTAACATAAGAATACATGAATTCCTTTACTACAGTTATATACACCTTTCAAGGTGTCAAAACATATAATAATTGGACAGTCCACGAATATAAATGTCTTTTCTTGACTTTTATCTTTCTTCAAATTGAGAGAGAGAGAGTGGTAAACGAAATTTGGGTATAAAGGAAAATGGCCCCAAAGTTACTTATCTTTTTTTTTTTTTTCGACGGGGTTCCACTGGAATTCTTTTCTTCTTTCACGGGCTAATAGACTTTGTTCTATTTTTTTTTACACTGGCTTGAAGAGCCTGGGGTCCTTCGTGTCTCAGTAATTCTTTTGTCTTCCACCCGGAGTAAAATGGCTATGGTTCGTCCGCCCGCTACGAAACCTGCTCAAAAACTAATTTCTAACTATTTACTTCCGCTGAGGGGAAGGGATCCCCACTTCCGTTTTGAGGTCCCAGCCAATCATTTGGCTTCTCTCTTCTCCCCCTTGGTGTCCGGCGACCTGGGTGAGGTCATCAAGTACCAACATCTGTTTATCCCCTCTGTGACCCACATTCTCTCTTAACGGTCACTTTTTTGACTGCTAGATACTGCTAATTCAACACGGGAGGATAGTATTAGTCTTACCTCTTCGTCTCCGTGGGCTATCACGTGACACTATGCTATTGCTATACATCTTATGGGATGACTGACCAATTTCTATGATTTCAGGTTTAAATGAACAGCTACAGCAGCAATTGGAATACACCCTACTAAACCCTGATTGTTACAACTGGTAAATTTTAAAAATGCAATCTGGACGTAAGGACACTTTAGAAGAACGATATGCAATAAAATTCTGTTTTAAACTGGGGAAAAATGCCGCAGAAACGTATGGAATGCTTCAGACTGCTTTTTAACCATCTTGCATTAATCGAGTGTCAGTGTTTTAGGGCATAAGAGATTCAAGGAAGGCAGGAAGTCTTTGAGGGATGATGAGAGGTGTGGGAGGAGTATCGAAGTCAATAGACTCAGAGGCTGCCGTTATGATACAATTGAGAAGATGAAAGAGGCTGTGACGAAGGTAATTGACACGCTCACACAAGAGGACGTTTATGGGGCCTTTCCGAAATAGCTTTAACAGTCCAACAAGTGCATTGCAACCGGAGGAGACTACATCGAAAGGGACTAGAGTTTCATGTGTGTACTATCAATAAAAGTGGCCATACGAAAAAGTCTGGAAACTTATTTAATGATCCTCGTATATATATATATATATATATATGTGTGTGTGTGTGTGTGTGTGTGTGTGTGTGTGTGTGTGTGTGTGTTGGAAGGTGGATGTGTGTTTTTTTTCGATCAATGTCTACGGCCGAATGTCTAAAGCCATTACTGCAGTAGTGCATGCATATATAAAACAGTCCAGTTTCAAATTACTTCGTTTAATTTATTAAGCTCTTTGACTATACATACATATACACTACTACACTAAGTTTACGATAGATAGATAGATAGATAGAAACTCTTATGTGTTTATACGATACAATGGAAAAGGAAGCTGACTCGAGATTGTAAGTATTAATGGTATATATTTCGAAGAATAACTTACTCTGTACCGCCTAAGTTAGTTGATCGATAACTGTTAAATTAATGGTTCCTATACCATAGAGTCGCTTGAAGGATCTGAATATTGATCTGTGCAAAGCGACCCTATGACCTTCACTATTTCACTTGCCATTGACTAATTGCTTATCAGAAGAAAACAAATATTTCCTGCTACAAGCATGAAGAGGACTATATCAAAATCATTATTTTATAGTTGATTTCAAGTGAATTCTATTCAGTCATCATACCAGCAGATCTGAAAAGCATTCATTTGTTGGACTTTCTTATTCCTTTTAGTAAGAAGGAATATTTTTCCTTTTACTTTTGGCAAGTTTCAATCAAGTTATGTTTGTTATATCGTTCTTTTTCCTTTACATTGTAATAATAATAATAATAATAATAATATGAAAAGAAAACCACATTTATAAATTACATAAGTATTACTTTTTCTAATAACTGTTACACTGTTTTTTTTATTACCATCAAATTGAATATGTAATATTAAATCCAAAATGAGATTGGGTGAATATGCTTCCTAAGAGCTTTCTTCCTAAGGTAACTGTGCATTACTCCGACTTGAGAAATGTAATTGCTTCCAGTTGACTTCTCTATGATTTAAAAGTAAACCAATCCTTCTTCAAATTTCGTTTCCCAGCACCATGTCAAGTGAGTCCAAGCAACACTGCTATTTTACGCACCGTTGAGAGAGACAAATTTGTTTTCTATCCTCTATATTTCACTCATATTCTTTCTCTACATTCTACTGATACTTTTGGTTATGATGTAGTAATTATTTAAAACCAGTTGTTTGCCTTAACTCAAGGATTAGAAGATAAAACTAGGATATAAGAAATGAAAATGTTTATATTAATAATTGTAAATATAATTATAGTATATAATTTAATTGCTTACGAAACGTAAAAAAATGAATCTTAAATTGTCGTTAGTGTATGAATTACAGCGTAATAATGTATTCAACAGCAAGTGGAATTCAAACTTTTCCACTAAGTTTACGTTCAGAGAATTTCCCTAAACTATGATTAACATCATCAAAAATAGATAGAAATAAAGAATTCTGTATACTTTTTTGTTACCGAATTAGTGAATAAGTCTTTCCCTGAAGAGATGGGATAATGATCAAACATATTAAGGAAGATATGTCGAATAACAGGAAAAGATGATCAGGTATTTAGATATTCCAGTTTTACAAGTACTCTAATCTACTTGGTAATCCTGGACAGAACGATTAAAATGCAGTATCTTAATTAACATGTACATCTTTGATGGAATAAATATTCAAAATGTTATATTTTCTTCGATTTTAATGCTACTTTTGAAGGTGGATGAAAAGTCACTAAGATAAAAAAAAAGTAGACAGATGTAATGAGTGGTGCAATGTCTTTGAATGCATGAATACAATAGCTATTATGAAATAAAATTGGTCACTTAAGGGAATAAGATCTCTAGAAAAACTTCAGATGAAGTTTGTAGTTTAATCATAACTGACATTCAAATGAAAATTAAATGATTACAAAAAAGGAGAAAAAATGCAAAAATCTCTTATGATTGTTCCAAAACAGATTTTTAACTAGCTGTTTCTTTTTCTATTGTTACTATAAAAAATCATTTCAGTAATAAATCTGCTTATATTACATATATAACCATCTTTTAAATTCTATATAATACGCGTTTCCTTTCTGCATAAATCATTATAGTTTTTAAAGAATTCAAAAAATGAGATAAATAAGATGGCTAAACATTTTTATGGGCTTGAATTTAGGATACACTTCATAAAATATCAAGGATTCCACTATTTTGCTTTCGTAATAGTGGGTGTTGGTAGAAGCTATGGATCAAGTGCAGAAAAACGAAAATAAAAGACAATTCTAGAATATACAATCGTATGGCCGTCCTTATTGTAAGTTTCTCTTCGAAAAAACTTAACTTTTCAGCTTTTGTCGGATAGACCCTAACTATAGTTATATGGTCGGCAGACAAGAATTTTGCCATTGGTAAGTTCCTGATTTTATTCTGTATGTTCCAGCTATTAACCCCTCCTTGATGTTCTGCGGCACAACAGTTTCGTTTGTTTGTTTCGGTTTTATGGCATATCAACATTGTAGGTTATTTCATGCCATTTTATACAAATGAACAGTTCTATTTCAAACAATTCAGTTTAACATGAATACACACTTTAATTGTCAAAAACATTTCTATTTCAAGCTATTCAGTTTAGTGAAACAGTTCTAATTCAAACAATTCAGTTTAGTATAAGTATAGTGTTTGTTTATACAGAGTTAAACGTCAAAACAGTTCTATTTCAAACATTTCAGTTTTGCCTTAGAGCAGTTTCAATTTCAAAACAGTTCTATTTCAAACATTTCAGTTTAGCAAAAGTACACAATCAAAATATCAAAACAATTCTATTTCAAATAATTCAGTCTAGTATATGTAGGCAGTTTAGTTCTATTTAACCCATCAAATGGACCCTCTGAGGTGCTTTCACTCCGGACCAGAGTGGACCTGTGAAAGATTCCAATGAAGGAGTGCTCAACATTCCTCAAAGCTCCAGCGTTACTGGAACCTCACCATCAGATAGTTTATTGTCATATACAGAGCACTTGTTTGGGGGTGGGGTATAACCTTCTGCAGATGTGCAGTCAGTGTACTTTTCAGCCCCAGCCGACTGGACAAACAACAATTTCGTCTGACTGCACTATTTCTTTGTTCTAAGGTCAACAGCTCATTACTGCTTTAACTCTAATAGCAACGATACTTGGCCTAGAGGAGCTTTGTCTATATTCAAAGGCCAATCGCTAAGGACTGCTATAACTCGAACTGCTAGCTGATCCCAGCTTTAATTGGCAACGCTTTTTCTTTGTGTTTAACGGCTGACTATTTTTGATGACTACTCACTAAACTCGAAGTGCCCTGTTAAATATATGAAATTTTGACTTTCGGAAAAGAAAATCCTTTTTCCTCTTTCGACAACCTAAAACCAAAAGATGTAAAAGAAATCAAAGTCTTGTCTGCTAACTTTTGATCGTAGTAGCACCGAGAAATTTAGTTTAATATTGACATGAGAAAAACAATTCTCATCGAGAAACATCTATTCAGTTACCAGCAAAAATCTGCCCATCTCTGTAACTTGTTTAGTTACACGTTTAACACTTTTATACACATACATCCATACAGATAGTATCCGACACATACACACATACAAACATATGCACTTCCAATACGCATACATGCAAATACAGATAAGCTCATAGCAAAAGACATATGCGTTATAGCACCTAAATAAGTGCAGCCAGAGACAGATGTGTTTCTAGTGTCAGATTTATTTGACTGAGTATTTTACAAATAAATGTTTATGCCGATGTGATTAAATTGTAATATTTTGTAAACATGTGTACGTGGAAATATACACATGATTTACTTTTGAACTCTTGTGAATATCGAAATATACACATAATATAATTGTTGACACATCTATATATTCCCCAATAATTGAGGATTTGAGTAAAAAGGAATTAATCATTGTGAAATATGTTTAGGTTTTTGCCAGACATTAATTTCAAATTCTATAACGTTGACAATAAAACTATTTCTAAAATAACACTTTCGTTTTTACTTAATGAGTTCTTTTAAGAAATTTCCAAGGTTGTTTATACATATATCTTGTAAACATAATCAGCTACGTATGTATGTAAATGTAACTGCTGCTTTTAAGATGTTATGTTAATGTCTGATATTAATATATTATCTGGATTATTTATGTTCGACAAATATAGATTGACAAGGATTTTTGGTATATATTCAGACCTAATATATACAATTAGGCAATTGTTATATATATATATATATATATATATATATATATATATATATATATATATATATATATATATATACATGTGTGTGTGTGTGTGTGTGTGTGTGTGTGTGTGTGTGTGTGTGTGTGTGTGTGTGTGTGTGTGTGTGAGAGAGAGAGGTAGAGAGAGAGAAAGAGGGAGAGAGAGAATGTGTGTGTTAGTGATCTCCAACGCTTGAAACACACGAACGAATTGCGATTTATTCTATCCATGCTACGACGCGGCAAACTATCTTTTTTTTAAATTTCTTTCTTTGAATGGACAAAATGTGTTCTTTTCCCATTGTTTATACTTAAAGGAAATTTAACAAAAGAAATGAAATTTTTAAATTCACTTATATTCCTAATCATTCTAAGTTGACTCATTGCTGAGAAGTTCATAAAGATTTTTTTTTATAGTTAGAATAATTTTCAAGAAATAATCAAAATTTTGCGGAATATACACGAATATCTTAACAATTTGGCGGAATTTTATAGATTTTATCAGAATTTTCAAGAACCTTTTTGTATTTTCTTGATCATTCACAACTCAATATTTCAGATGATTTCTAATTTCTTATGAAAAGTGAATTTATCTGAGATGGCATCAAGAAGTGTAAACTTATTTTCTGTATATTTGACCAGTTTAGCAAGACAAAAGCAAAAAATTCTCAGTGACAACATCAACTAAAATGTGTGAAGTCTCCAAGGCATATTTCGTTATGCCTGTGGGATAGCAAGACAAGCTTTCGGCAAATTATTTATCTGTTAGCACAGTGATAAATTCTTAAATGTGAAACCAACAATTTTTGCTTCCTTAAAATAATATTTAATATAATAAAATGTTAGACCTAGAATTTGAATATATTTTCATTAATCTAATTTATTTTTTTACATTTTCGAATTTCCAGCTATATAAATTATTCCACATCTAAAATATTCTACAAATATCGTTGATTATTCTGGATAATAAATATTTTATTTTGCTCTAGTAAACAGGGGAAAAGGGAGCCATGACGTTCATCATTTAAACAATAAGGAGCAAACTAACTGACTTATCAATCAATTAACTAATCAATTAACTACTGAGGGATCCTTCCAAAGGTAGATATAATAAGAATACATCTGCTATCATGTATCATGACTTTCGATCAACCGTCTCACCAGTGCTAAACTGCCATGAGTTCCCGATACATTCAGCCAGAGAAAAAGTAGTCATCTTCATAAGTGAGAGATAATTTTAAAGAAAAGGAAGACATTAAATATCCATATTACAATTTCAGAGGTTCAGCTGGTGAGAGAAAACCATACTACTGCAATAAATAGAAACTCATTGACTTGATCAGAAATTTCATTTCTAAAAAGTCAAATAGTAAGATATCTAGGCTCACTGAGTGGAATTTGTTCGATCACATAGTTTAAGCCTCTTAACTTATCAACAACAATGTATACGGTCCGTGCTAGACAATTAGAATTGCCTGCAACCCGAAAAAATTGCATCACTTCATTGATATGAAAGCGTCAAAACTATTCGGTTCCCTAACGGGAATAAGTGTCCGTCTATTCCCCTAGCTCACGCTCAAAAGAAATTACAACAGCAGGAAGACCTTAATTGAAGCCTTCAAGTATAATATCTATTGCTAGCTAGTTTACAAAGGCTTCAAAATGGTTGTATTAGGGATGGATTTTCAAAGAAGCCCATAACGTTTCCCGATTATCTTTGCTCGATGCCTTTATCATTAAGTCATCCCTATTTATCTTAAACGGTTTAGTCGTTCCTTTAAGTGACAAACATTTCTTTTCGTTATATGTTGCTTTCTTCAATTGGATTTTGCTTTAAACACAATTTAATTTATTCACAATGCAAACTTTATTTAACCCTTTTCTTAAACAGCTTTTCTTAACATTCATTCCATCAAAGAGGTATTATTTTGCTGGCTATCAAGAACGAAAGAGTTGTGATACAACGAAGCAGTCTGTCTGTTGATGGATATACATACATATATATATATATATATATATATATATATATATATATATATATATATATATATATATATATATATATATTAATGTGAGTATGGTTTGAAGTAAAAACAAAACAAGATATGATGAGAAAGCGATAGCTCTTGGCCGAAACTTATTGTCTTTCTGCCAATATAAGATAAGAAATTATCTAATAAGAAAATGTATTTTTTAAACTTTTTTATTTATTTAAATTCAAGCCTGCATTATGAAAAGTATTGGACTAATCTATTGCTCTGCGACATGATGGCTCTACGACACACATACAAAATATTTAGAATTTCATTAATTTTGTGTAAACAAAGAAATATTGCATACGCTGAAGAAAGTTCATTTTAGAAAAGACATATTAAAATGCAACATTTAAATTACTTATGTTTACGTTTGGCAATTACATAATTCAACTATTCTGTATTAATACGAATATTTTTTTAAAATCTTTTTTTAAAAATCTTTTCTCAATCCATGTTTGAATGTTTACTCATGGTTTAGTGAAATTTTATATTCATATTTATTGAACTTCAAGAGAATTACTTTAATGTAAGAAAATTTTTATATAAAGTGACTGTTTTCATCGGCAATAGTCCTTTAACCATTCACAATTGTTTACAAAGCATAATTTCCCGTACAGAATCTTACATCACAAAAATTATCTTTCTAAAGTAAAATGATAATTTTTAAGTTTTAATAAAACCTTTCTAATATCTTTTACCGAAAGAGACATTAAATAAGCGCATGGCTCAATTTATTTGCTGGGACAAAAATGAGTAAGAACGAGAAACAAATATTTTAATCGATAAATACAACGGGAATAAAAACACATGTCACCGTATTTGAGAAAATTTTCTCAGGATATTTAATATTAACATGATCAAATTATTTGAAAACATGGGTAACTAAACTTCCTGCTATATAGATTTTTTTTTTAAATCAGTAACCGGTATAAATTTGTGATTGACAGAAATGCTTGTAAAATTGGCTTTGTTGACAAAAATAAAAAAAAGCATCTGGCACTAGTGGATTAAAAGATATCATGACTGGAATTTAAGGCGTCTACCCATGTTCAAATCCAAAAAAATTCAGTTTACATTTCTCACAATGGACCCGACGTAGTAGGTTCAAAATCTGGACACGCATAATTCCCTTAGCATAAATGTACTTTTGTAAGGAGGCCCATATCCCCTTTTCCCCAAGCTATTAGGAATAGTAGAATGATATATCTGGTAGAGTAATATATCTAGCAAAAGGAAAACAGCTGCGATATGTTTAGTCACTCGGCAATGTATAATTGCTCAGGAAAAAATAGAAGGAAACGGTAAATGCTAACTTCATTCCCCCACATTTTCCTTTTTCACATTATAAATGGTTAATAGAAATATACAAATCACCAGAGAGTGATAAAATTATTGACATTTTAACAATGTCTTAACATGTTTTTGTGTATAAGCTATTTATAAATTTACTTACTTATCTAATGTTGTTTAATATACGTTTACGCTTTTTCATTGTTTACTCAGACATTCCAATTGTTTTCGAGAGAATTATCAATGTGATTTATCGATCCACACAAAAACATTCAATCGAAAACAAATACGGGAAATTTTCTAATTACGTAGCTGTGATCTTTAGTTTTTCACAGAACAGTTTATCATATCAGGAAACACAATTTTCTTTTTAGAATTTTTTCTTCATTTTTGTTGATAACAACTTCATAATAACATTTCTAATGTTCAAATTTAAGACCAGAAAAGTAACAAAGTTTCATGTTTAATTAGAATTAAGTACAATCTGTTGCCTCATTATCAATAACTTTCTATTAATGATGCCCAATCTTCAGCATATTGCTATTTATTTATTCCTCACTTTGAAGGGAAAAGAGTATTGACCTGGGAGATTCTATTGTTTCAGGTATTTTAAGGACTAGTCCAGCAAAAGGAGTCTATAAATTGTTTTTACATAGACATCACCGTGAGAATAAGGAAGACTCAAAAGATTCTCAACGCAAGGTTTTATAATTTTGCATGTATTCAATACTGTATAAGGGCATGCATGAATCGGTGTATTCAAATGCTACATATGTAGCATCGATCAAACTAGATCTCTTTGCCATTAGAACAGCATTTGCATGTTCTAACTGCTTACAATAGATGCCTTCTGTAATCGAAAATTTGATTAGTATCATATCAAAGTGGAAACCCGTAAGCAAGGCCACAAAAGGGTGTTGTGCTTTTCTCTGATGGTATTCATTAGGTCATTGTCTGCATTGATTTACATCCTGCAAAATATCCGTTTTCCAACACAACCCTCTAATCTATAGAAAATGACATAGCGCGTTAACGAGAGTGCATAGATAGAGACATGTTCTCTCTTGGTTTATGGTTGATATCTGCCAAGTCATGAAAAATATTTGCCAGCTTTAAGCACGTGATTAATTGTTTGTTCAAATAAAAGATATCTTCTAAAAAGCATGAATTCACTTTTGTTGCCATAGCAACAGAAATGATCCTGTTGAATAAAAAAAGAACAAACAAGCAAACAAACAAACAAACGTTGGTCTAAGTTACACTCAACAGGGCGAGAATTTTGCACCACCAGTCATTCACTAAATCATACACACTTACACTAATTGAAACATATCTATAATTTCATCCCTCCATATCTATGCGTTTTTGTCAACAAAACTCACACACACACACACACACACACACACACACACACACACATAGATTGATTGATTGATGGATGGATGGATGGATAATAGATAGATATTGTTTAAACAAATTTTTATTTTATAAATTAGATGTGTATAAAGTACATAGAAAAGTTCAAGTTCCGTAGTCTTTAATCTGCCTTGTCTAAACTATATATATATATATATATATATATATATATATATATATATATATATATATATAAATACATATATATACATATATATATACACATATATATATATATATAAATGAATGGGTTCTCAAAGAGATTCATATCTTTTTAAGAATTATTTATTTCATTCTAACACACTGTAAGTTTCTAGCTTTTGCTTTCATCAGGGAACATTTAATGTTTTTTTCCGCTGTAGTATCAGTTTATATAGAGGTCTCTGTTTCATGTTAGAGTTCTTGTATGGGTTGGTTCTTTCTTTCTCTTTTTTCTCCTCTCTTTCTCTTTCTCAGAGTCCACCTCTTATTCTCCCTTCTGGGCACATTTTTTTCCCTAATTAGTCTTATAGCTTTCTTTTTTACTCCGAGTTGTTGAACGTGTGTGTGTGTGTGTGTGTGTGTGTGTGTGTGTGTGTGTGTGTGTGTGTGTGTACTTGATATGCTATTGTGTTTATGGGTCGTTTTTTTATTTCGGTGGTTTTGAATTCAATTAACTGCAGGGGGTGTCCTTGTGGTGTTATGGTTAACACGATGGATTGCGGAATCGTAGTAAGCGAGTCCGTACTCCAGTCATGCTATTATGTTTACTTTCGGGCAAATACCCCTGGGAAAGGTATGAATCCCCTTATCCTCCCAGCTATGGGTTAAATAGTACCACTACTGTTCTTCTAGCAAAATGGCTTTGGCATTAAATAACCTACAAAGGTTGATATGCCATTAAAACAAAGAAACCAAACCAATCAACTAACTGCTACTTTAAAAAGTTTGCCATGCGAATACTGTGTCTATCTTCTCCCGAATTTCTGATTTCTTTTATTTTATTTGGCCTTCAATGTATTTTTGCTGTTATTTTAGACATGTATTAATTCTCTCTTGACTTTCTCAAGTTTCTTATCATTAGTATATGAAGGGATTCTTTCATTAAGACTCCTTTTTTTCTTGTTATCTTGCTGTGACCAAAGAGCTATTGACTCTTCATTTAGCTCTTGAATTCGGTTTCTATATAGGTGGTAACAAAGCTTCTTGTCTACTTATCGTCTCTCTATTGTATATACTTTTTCCTGAGAATATATCTCTTTTTCCTCTGATATCGTGGTTTGTCCTTCATTTAATATTACAAGCGTTCACTAACCAGAACGCAACAATTACTATCAGCAAGTAAGGACTAGTCATATCATGATGCTTTATGTGTTTTATTTTTCTGAAGACTCGGGCGAATCTTTACTGAGTCGATTTAGGGATTAGAATATACTCTTTCAAAAGACGAGCATGACTTATTATTAAAATCTCTATTGATCCACTTCTTGTTAATGAATATATAATCTTGCTGTGTTTTAGACTTATTTGGGTTGGTGTAAAAATATATTGTTCCCCGCTTTTTATAATCCAATGTTTAATCATCTAAACCTATTCCCGAGTGAATAATCGGCTAGATATTCGCTACATCTGTTTGGTAAGTTCTGTTAGAAGAGTTTACCCTTCTCTTTACCTATTTGAGCATCAATATCACCAACGATGATTACAACGCTGTGTTTAAAAATATGTCGGGCAAGGGAATATAGCACGTTATAGAAGGTGATGATGTTCGTTTCATCACTGGGGTTGGTGATACTGAAGCAAGGGTTTGCAATTAGAAGCAGCAGATATCATTCTTGTAGGATTCTCTTTATACTTTTAGTGATTTTAAGGCATGAGGACTGAGGTGCATTCTTACAGCTCCAATTGTCTTTCTTTTTTCTTTCTTTTTAGGTATCAGACAATGATTTTAAATAACTGTTGGTTTTCATTGATAAATATTGTAATTAAACATTCTTCTGTACTCAGTTGTATGATTTAACTTTGCCTTTATATTTGAATGTATTTCTTCTTCGGTTAACGGCGGATTTCACCTGTTAGTGGTTTCACATTCAAGCTGAATTTGTTAACAGATATGAGAATAGATAGATAGATAGGTTTGGTTTGGTTTGGTTGGTTTTATGGCATATCAACCTTTATAGGTTATTTAACGCCAAATCCATTTTATGTAAATAACCTGTTCTATTGAAAACGGTTCAGTTTAGCATAAGTACACAGTTTAATTGTCAAAAACATTTCCATTTCAAACTATTCAAGTAGTTATATCTAATAATAAATACAGTTTTAATGTCGAAAAACAGTTCTATTTGAAATAATTCAGTTAAGCATAAGCACGCAGTTTAAATGTAAGTACGGTTTAAATGTCAAAAACATTTCTATTTCAAGCTATTCAGTTTACTCAATTCATTTTAGCATAAGTATGCTGTTAGTTCTATTTAACCCATAGATAGGGCCCTATCAGGTGCTAACACTCCGGGCCAGAGTGAACATGGGAGCGATGACAATGAAGGGGTACTCCGCATTCCCCAAAGCTCCAGCACTGCTGGAACCTCACCATCAGATTGTTTAGTGTCATATCCAGGACACTCGTTGGGGGGGGTCTTACCCCTCTGCAGAGAAGCAGTCGGTGTATTCTACAGCCCCAGCTGACTGGGCAAGATAGATAGATACGTGGTGCATTCAATAGGTTTATAGACTTTTTTTGTACGGGAATTTAAAATGATCGTAGACTCTTGAAAATTCACTATGTTATTGCTATAGATCTCATGAGATGACTGACCAATTTTTATGATTTCAAGTTTAAATGAACATCTACAGTAGGAGTTGGAATACACCCTACTAAAGCCTGATTGTCACAGCTGGTGAATTTCAAAAAAGGAATCTGGACGTGGGGACACTTTAGAAGATCAATATGCGATATAATTCTGTTTCAAACTTGGAAAAAATGCCACAGAAATGTATGGAATGCTTCAGACTGCTTTTGGAGCATCTTGCATGAATCGAGCATCAGTTTTTGAGTGGCATCAGAAATTTAAGGAGGGCAGGGAGTCTTTGAGGGATGATGAGAGTTGTGGGAGGAGTAAGGAAGTCAATAGACCAGAGTTGATTGGCCAAAGGGTTAGCATTGGGGTTACTATGTTGAGGTTTTAAGGGAGTTCAGGAAGAGATTCTGTCGGAAGAGGTCAGCACTCTTCAAATCGGGTCAGTGGCATTTCAACCCGGACAATGCACCAGTCCACAATTCCATCCTTGTCACAGACTATTTGACCAAATTGGGCATCAAGGCAGTTCCTCAGCCTACCTATAGTCCAGGCCTTGCTCCTTGTAACTTTTGCTTATTCCCTAAGCTCAGAGGCTGTCGTTATGATACAATTAAGGAGATGAAGGAGGCTGTGACGAAGGTAATTGACACACTCACACAAGAAGACTTCCAGAAGTTGTTGGAACGGTACAACCAGTTCATTGCAGTCGGAGGAGATTACTTCCAAGGGGTCTAGAGTTTCATGTGTGTACAATCAATAAAATGCCCATACGAAAAAGTCTGGGAACTTATTTAATGATCCTTGTATATATGTATACAAGATCGAACGAAAAGAAAAGGAGTAAAAACATGAATCAACATCAGATCCAATCCGTTCAGAGACGAATCTGTTATAGAGAGCCAATTATTTGTTGTTATTTACTTGCAAAACATGTATTAGCAAAAATCCGTATGAGATAATTCATTCTTTAAATGCTTTTTCTTTTAAAGTTGTTAAAAAAACATCCAGCGACAATCGGTCAAGAAATGATTACTGCAACACAAATTATGTTAAATCTATTCTTGAGAAAAAGGTAAATATTTTTCTTTGACATTACAATCAGCTCATGGGCACTTCTTAAAGCAAGGAATAATTTCGGTACATAGTGAAATAAGTATATGTAGAGGAATTCTATTTCATTTTTGCTCACATTGTAGAACAAATATTTTAAAAGTATTTTGCAGTTTTCGAAAAAAATATGAAAAAAAATTACTTGTTTTAAAATATATCCTGAATGAAGTAAATGCCAAAAGAGGGTAGCGCTATGTTTGAAAGATTTACACGATCCGCCTTGCTCTCTTAATCGTAATCCAACGGATTAAGACCATCACATTGTTAATAAAGAAACGTAAATCAATAATATAAGTTTTAAATGCATATATATATATATATATATATATATATATATATATATATACGCAAACACACACACATATATATATAAACACACACATTCACACTCATATATATATATAAATATATATATATATTTTACTTCCTGTGCATAACTCATAACTTGTCCCTTTGATAGGAATATGTTACAGAATAGGGCTTGATTGACAGGTTACTAAATATAAGTTAGTTGTAAGTCTCAAAAACTCAATGATACTTCCAACCTAAAACCTAATATATATGAGTTTCAATGACAAAAAACGAAAAGATAATTTTCAGCCCAGCCAGAAAGAACATACCCAAATAATTAACCGCACTATATGTTGCATACATTTATAATATATGTATATGAATATGTGGAATATAAAACCTCTGCTCCTACATAATTGTAACAAAAGATAAGATGCTATACATTTCATTAACCATCATCATCATCATCATCATCCTGTCAAACAATCAGCACGGATATCCCTGATCCTCTCCGGCCACACGTCTCTATCGTCTCTCTCGGTAGGTCTTCAAGGTTACATCCTGTATCAGCACAGAGTTGTCGTATATAGGTTCTCGCAGGTCGTCCTGCCTTTGATCGTCCATATGAAAGGGATCCACAGGAGTATGTCACTTATGAGTTCGTCCCTACTTCTCCAGCAGTGTCTCGTATGTCTGGTTCGTCTAACTTTGATAGGTTTCGTAATTGGTGGTAAGAGGCCGTACAGCGGCTGCTTTGTGGGGTGCTGCCTTCTGGACTTGTTAAATATTGCTCGCAGCATTCTTGTGTAATTGCCGTCAAGCTTTTTCTCCATACGTTTACTAAGCATCCATTCAGTGCATCCATATAGCAGTATCGACACGGCTGCTGCTTGAAAAAAAAAACTGCGTTTCCTTTTATCGGTCAGGTCTGACTTTCTTTTGAATGATAGCCTATCGATAGCTGTCCATACCTTTGCTAGCCACGTGTTGATGTCTGCCTCGGTTGATGAGACACTGCTTCCTAAGTAGGTGAACTTGTCCTATAGTTTCAGAAAACCATAATTTAGTGTGGATATGTCACCTCTTTGATTAAAGCACATGTATTCCGTTTTGTATGTGTTGGCATGGAGGTCTATTCCAGCACCTGCTCGTTTCAGACTGTGTAGCAGGGTTTCAGCTTGGGCTGGTGTATTTGCCCGAAGCGCTATGTCATTGGCGTAGTCTGGGTCCGTAATTGTTTTTGCCGGGTATCTCCTGCTTCTTTTCTTTGTCAGCTTGTAAACGTTGTCTTTCATTTCATCAATAGACGTTCTAACTACGTAGTCAAGATAGATAATAAAGAGGTATGGGGCTAATGTGTCTCCTTGCAGCACACCTGCTACGACGTCGAAGTAGTCTGTGTCTCCATCCGGGGAGCGGACTTTTACTTTCGGGTTTTTATATAGCATTATTATGGCTGCGACGGTTTCTTTGGGTAGGCTGAAGGCAAGTAGTATTTGCTCTATCTTCCCTCTGTGTATGGAGTCAAAGGTCTTGGAGAAGTCAACAAATGATATTGTTGCCTCTATTTTTTTTTAACATATACATTCTAGAATTCAGCGGATAGTCAAAATTTGTTATGTCGTGGATCGATTTCTCCGAAAGCCATTTTGGTTCTTTCTACGTATATTCTCAATTTTGGGTTCTATTTCATAGATAAAGTAATTAAAGTTGGTGAGCGTAGTTGAGAACGACCCGAAGGCTCCCTATTCAATAGCTACTACACTGAGGTGTAGAGTAGGCCTCCACTCCTTTCCCTTGATTGATCCCATTTACCCTTGATACGTACCTTATATTGCTGAGTGTTACGCAAGGGGGTATCAAGTACCATTTTTAAAGTCTTTGGTATGATTCGAACTGGGATTGAACCCAGGTCTCCCGGCTCATTGGCGAACACTCTACTGACTGGGCCAATGAGCCGGTTTACGCCCAACCGTGTTGTAGATGCAAATGATTTTTTTAAATAGTGTAATTTATAATGAGAAATCTTCATCCGCAATATGAAAAAAACAAAATGTACGCTGAACTTAAACGAGATGTGAATCAGTATATACGACATGACGTTAAACATTATTGTTTGGGAAAATACAATAAGTCGTTACTGTTTAAAATTTCTTGAACGCTGTCATAACATATACATTGCTCTGAAGAAAATCTTTCAAGTATGAAACTTTGATTGTTATTTAATACTTCTTTGTTGGCCATTCATTTCATTTCCACAGTGATTACGTGACGCATTTGTGGCAATGAAAGGCTGAAAATGTGAGAAAAAGAAAGACAACATGGCGTGATGAGAATCTCTTTTTGTTTCAGGAAAGCCTGAGTGATAAAGAAAAATTTAAGTAGACAGAACTATGTAGGTGTTTGAGAAGAAATAACAAGAAGGAAACAAAGCAAATGTTTTGGATTTCGAAGACGTTATGCCAGTACGAAAACACATAAACTAAAAAATGTCAAATATAGCTGAGAATTACAAATTCATTAAGACAATCGTGAAAGACGCTAGTAAAAGCAATGAAAAAAGACGTGTAAAAACACTACATATACACTTCCTATCTACGTGCGCATGTATTTAATATAATTACAAATATTTTAAATGAATCTACTGTATATTCCGTATTCTAAGGTACGCATCAATTTGCAACTTGATAGAGTATACTATCATGTTATTAGGGATTAGAATTCGGGGTTATATCGATATTCATTTGAATCATCTGAAAAGACATTTTACGATAAATTGTTCAGATATAAAAATAATACCAAAGCAAATGTCTTCGAAGAAGAGCGTGCGCGCACACACACACACACACACACACACACACACACACACACACACACACACACACACACACACACACACACAGATTGGCTATGATTTGCAAGTATCAAAATTACATCCTTAGAAAATTTGATAGTTGTGATATATATTTGTTGTGTTATTATTTTAGTACTTTTTTGTCGGTTTAGCAGAACTAATGATTTTATACAATGATCATGTCGTTTTCTAGGATTTTGTTGGCTGGGATAGATATAAATATTAAGTGGATATATACTGAGTAGAAAAAATAAAAGGCCAACCTTTCACAAATAGTGACTTGGCAAGTCAAGGTCATAAGAGAGAAGATTTGTTTCCCATTAACGCAAGCTATCCGTGCTGCCAGCACGATATGATGATGATGATGATTTATAGTAGAAACGCCAGCATACTTGACAATTTTGTTTGTTTACTCATCAAAAAACATCTACTGAATTAGTGTTTGCTACGACAGGATATGATGTGAAGAATATCCTTTAATAATTTTGTATGTAAAGATCACAATAACACATTTAAAAAAAAACATGAAGATGAGCGAAAGTCAAAAAAAAACAGGTGCACATAGATGCACAGACAAGCGCACATACGCACAGAGACACACACTCAAACACATAGTCAAACTAGTTAAATATCCATCTTTTTAAACTAGTGGAATAAAAAATTAAAAAGCTACAACGGAAAGATCTCAGGTCTCTTTTATACACTAGCATAGTTTAAAAAAAACAACTTATAAGCATAAGAGATATAATATGTCTTTAAAAAATAAATAATATGAACAATGAGTTCCGATTTAACGAGTACCGACCACGATATTGAAAACAGTATCTTCAAACTGTCACTAACGGTTTTTGTCGGTTTTTGTCATTTTGCAGTACTTATGGTTTTATATAATGATCATGTCATTTTTAGAATTTTATTGGTGTGGATCCCTGTACATTTTTGGAGGATATACACTAAGTAAGTCAAAAGAAAAGACTAACCTTTCATTAATATGAAATGAAATTTAACAAACGTCCATGATTGTTTTATCTTTTTTTTTTTTTTCTGAATTACACTTTTGAGAAGATTGAAAAATTAAGGTTAAGAGTTGAATCCGATCAAAACACAGCAATGTTGTGATCGATAAGAATATTTAGAAGAGTAGTGGAAAATTTAGGAGACTTTATGTCACTTTATCCATGGCAGTGAATGCTTGCCAAACACGATGATGCTGAGAAGAAGAAGAAGAAGAAGAAGAAGAAGAAGAAGAAGAAGAAGAAGAAGAAGAAGAAGAAGAAGAACTCGCAAATTTTTTCGGTTGAAAATTAGATACAATTTAATAAGAAATATTGTATTTTGAAATAAATGCTACCTTATCCTCACCAAAACACTTCATCTTTGAAAAAAAAACATACTTAAACCTTACAGTGATGGATCAAATTAAAAGTGAAAAAAACGAATGCTTATTGATTATACCTATTCCCTTCAATTATTCGGCAATTGTAGTATAAGAAGAGAAAAATCATACGGCTGCAATGTAAAACAGTCATTATATCAGTGTGTATATATCGGATATCACTACATTAAAATCTTGAAAACAAAGAACTCTATGAAGGTGGCATCATTGCTAACTTTACCACTGTTGCCAATACCATGTCATTTACAAGTATCACAGGTGCTCACTGGCGCCTTATTGGTGATCTGAAGCTCTTTTCAGAAAAACTAATCTAACCCGGGGCTAACATCAGAGCAGCTAATTTTCTAGTTCTTGTGTTTGAATATCGTATACTAATCACGATGCTCAAAACACATTATGCAAACTAGTTGAACATAGGCGGCAGGTCTCTATAACAGCTATCAAGATGGTCTCAGTTGTACTCATATATATCTATATATCTATATATATATATACATATATATACGTGTGTGTGTATATGTGTGTGTGTATGTGTCTGTGTATTTATATATATATATATATATATATATATATATATATATATATATATAATAAAATTCTGAAATGATGCTGTTCAAAAGTGACCTTTTACAAAATAATGAAGTACTCACTCTGAATTAAGAAAAATCTTAATCTTCATTATATCTAAAAATTACAGAGTTAAATAGAGAAAAAAGACCTTAGAAAAGGAAATATTTGTATAACATAACCGCGATTTGCTACCAAAGCCAAGAGAGGGTACTTTTCAGATAGTTATCGCATAGAGATAAGCAGAAAAGACAGTATGGTAGATAGGCATCGTTAAAAAATGAATTACACCTTTTAAAAGAAAAGTTTGATGAAAAACTCCAAATACTGATAAACCTGATAAAAATATGCATGTAAAAATCAGATACATCATAAGGAAAAGAAAAAAAAACGAAAAAAAATAAGTTAATAAAGTCTATTCAAAAAGGGTATCATCCATCGTTGAGGAAAGAGATTTATTAATATGTTAGAACTTAAACAAAGAACATTAATAGCCTAAAGGAATAGATAAAAATTAGCGACTTAAACTATTTATAATATTCAGAGTTAAAGGTAGAATTTGGAAAGTTTAAGATTTGCATAACAAAACATAAAGCTATATAGATACATAAAATCTGAATCGAAATAGAATTAGAAAAGTAACGTTAAAAAATGTGAAATAATTATGACGTCAAGTACAAGATCAATCAACAAAACTGAACACAAGAGAATGAGGAAATGTACTGGAAATAATTATCCCAGAGATTTTATTTAAAGAAGACACAATTTACAAATGCAAATAAAATGAAATGCTCCAGAATAAGAAAAACAATTTTTGTATGGAGTTAAAGGAGAGACTCAATGGTCAAGAGGTTAAAACGGAAGAGACTAACTAACTATATTTCTTGGTTGAAGAGTTTGAGAACAGACGAAGGGAGACAATACAAAATAATAAAACATTTATATAAATTATAAATGAACCAGTGACACAATATCAAAATAAATATGTACGCTCTCAGAAGAGAAATATAAACCATAAATTTGTGAAGATACGATAAAATGCATGTTTAACTATTCAAGAGTTTCACATCTATGAATAAATAAAATAATGAGTTGCTTGATAAAATAATTTCCTCTGTGAATATTTAAAAGGAAAATAAATTCTATCAAGAAATAAATGCAAAAAAGAAGAAAAGTCCTGATTACGTTGAAGAAATAACACGTAACTGCTTATTTAGCAAAATATTTCACATGGTAAAGCTTTCCCATAAAGTATTCGATGCAATAAAAAGAAAGTATCAATGACTTCTACACAGAAAAATAAAATAAATATCGGAAAGTATCTTGGAGAAGAAATGAAAGAAATCAAAATCAAAAGAACCAAACTATAATATACATAGACAACAAAAAAGCATTTAAACCGCTTGAATAGTAGAATTCCCAAATATACAGAGAAATTTCAACTTGTCTGAAAGGATGATTAAAATGCAATGGAGAAGTGTTATAGTCCGCATAAGAAGCAATATTTTCCACGGAGACACTCTGTTCCCATTAACTATCTCCATATTTATGATACTGTTTGTGTCTAAATTACAAAAAGGTTTTGAAGATTTTAAGATTAAAATTGGGTGAGTGAGGTCTCGGCAACCGTTTGAACGGATGTATATAAACAATAGTAATTGTGATTCATAACCGTTTAAAATTTACTTCGCAGCTAATATCTCCTTGTGGCTGAATGGTGAGAAGCTTTGGCTTGGCGTTTGAGTCAACCGAGTTTCGATCCCAGCTACGGGAAGATACTGTCTAGTCACAATGATGAGTTTTGATAGAACGAAACAGATGTCTGTGGATGACTGAGATTGTGATATATATATATATATATATATATATATATATATATATATATATATATATATATATATATATGAATCTTTATATCTAATCGATAATTCATGTTGGTGTGAAAAAAATCCCTGATTATACAAACGAAAAACACACGTGCCACTAGAAAATCATCAAGTGGCATGTATGTCCAGTCAAAAGAATAAACACCGACATAATTACCTAAGCTAAAACGTAATAAAGTGGTCAATAAACAAGATAGAGTTAATATCATAAAAATAATTCCTACATGACCATGAGCGAGTTTACCTAAGTTTCACCAAACGGCTCTTCAGGATCGCACTATCGAAGTGAGTTAGGGTAAAATTCGTTTTATTGTTTAAAATGGCCCCACACCGATCCTGAAATTAGCATATAATTGAAAAAAAAACCCCACTTAATCGAGAAACCGACAAACTAAAATTCCCTTTTTCTATCAATCCTTTTATCCACTAATTAACATTTTTTTTCCTATGTCTGCAAATATTAAATATTTCAGATGTTAAATATTTCAGATCTTAAATTCGATATTTCAAATATGAAATATTTCAGATGTTAAATATATCTGATGTTATTTAGATGTTATGTTTAACTTATAAGAAGGCACGGTGTCATCTTTTAGAAAAAAAAATCAATATCCATATTACATAAATGTAGGATCTAATCACCCTAAGAAGTTCTTTAAAGAAATCCCTTGTAGCATTATGATAGGTTATCAACAGATTCACCAAACGAGGATATTTTTTACTCAGAATAAGCTAAATTATGAAATAAACTTAAAATTAGTGGATATAAAGAAAATTTCATATATAAAAGTAGAGAAGAGAATACAAATATACTGAATATAAGTAGTAATAGGAAAAGGAAAATTTTATGGTTCACATCACCATATAACATGGCTGTAGCCATTAAGATAGGAAAATGTTTTTTTTAAATATTAGGAATAATTTTTCCTAAGACAAGTAATTGATCAAAAATATTTGATATAAACACCGTGAAAGTAAATTACAACTGTATGCCTAAGATTTCCACATAAGTTAGTTGAGGCATCTTAAAAAATCTTAAGAGAAATAAAAATACTGAATGCCCAAATTGTAACTGTATTAAAAAAGAAAACTCCCCCACTCAAGAGATGATGTCAAATAGAGTCTGTAGTGTATAAGGCTGAAGTACTCAACCCAAGCAATTACGGTAATAATAAGAAGGATAAAAAAAAGTGTATGTGGTTCAACGCAAGGTCCTTTCAAACAAAGATATTACAATCATAAAAGTAGCTTAGTACATGAAATATATAGACATTAAACTAGTTTGTCCAACTACGTATGGAAAGTGAAAACTAAATTTGGTATAGATCCTATATTAAATGGGAAATCGTGAAATGATGTAGTAAATATAAGGCGGGGGTAGATATTGTAAGCAATGTATGGAGGAAGAATTAACCATAGCTACATATAATAAACCAAAGGAATTGCTTAAACAAAGGTTTGAAATATTTAATATTTGCAGACATAGGAAAAATTGATTAATTAGTGGATGAAAGAATTGGTAAAAAAATGCTTAACGTAGAAAAAAAAAGAAACATTTTTTGTGGGTTTGTCGAATAAAGTGTTTTTATTTCTTTTTTTTTAATTATATGCTAATTTATGTATAGGTGAGGGGTCGTTGTAATCAATAGATTGTATTCTATCCTAACCCACTTCCCCAGTGCGATTCTGAAGAGCCATTTGGTAAACGCGCCCTTGGCCATGTAGGAATTTTTTTCATTATATATATATATATATATATATATATATATATATATATATATATCTTAAATTTCATTTTAATGCAGTAAATTTATTCCTAAATTTCCAATCTAGGCGTCTAAATAATCAAATAAGTATGTTTTGAATGTTGATCCATTACATATTATGTTGAATATGGAGTGATAGCTAACCTGTTGAATGACAAGAAAATCAGGAGTACCCCAAAATATAGAAAAATATTATTATTTTCTAAACAATGAAAGATGAAGATATCTTTGAACTTACCCAACCAATCAGACACAAGTAAGATGCGACACAAAGTCATTTTTTTACAAGGAATTTTACAGGTTTGACTGACAGTTTTCTCTATCCTAGACCGGTTGCTAGATCAAAGCTAAAGGGATCATTATGCCCTGATATTTCCCATTGATGGAAGGAGAATAGTTGGATTCATACTTTTCCCAGTTGATGAGAAATGCAAGCAGCCTAATCCAGGATTGGAACTCGGTTCGCTGTATCTATTTCCTACGAAGATAACAGTTGTATCACAAGAGTCGTCACAGATTATGGTCTGCTGAGTAATAAGAAAATTAAATTCTATATTACCAAGAAATAATTTTAAGTGATATTATTATATAGAAACTTACTGAAAGTTATTTTCAAATAATGTTTAAAAAGCGAATCATTTATGATAATTAAATTAGTCATACGTCTATTTAAAATGTGTACGTCTGTACCCTTGGGTTTTATTTGAATTCCATGATGAAATAGTAATAAAAAAAGTGAACTTCCTGTTTTCTTATTTCGAATTCTTCATGAACATCATCGTAACGTACCAATATCTTCTATATATTCCTTTTCCAACTGTTTTTCACTTTACGAATTACGACCTACCTTGTACACGCACTTACGAGCACACACACACACACACACACACACACACACACACACATATATATATATATATATATAATATATATATATATATATATATATTCCCTATGATGCAACACAAAGTCAGTTTTAAGCGGAATTTAACAGGTTTGAATTCAGATTTTATCTTCGAAGACCGGCTGCAACTCTAAGGTTAACGAACGTAGATTTGATGACATATTATTTGCCAAGTAGCCGAGAGATAATAGTAAGATCATACCTTTTCTAAGAGTATTAGCGTTATTTGAAATACAAACGGCCTTATTCAAAATTCGAACTCCGGTCACTGTGTCAATTTTTCAAATTTTCAAGGTATTTGGTAAAAATTTACTTTCTTCTGGTAGAAGGATGAAAACATTTCTGCATTCCAAAGGGCAAGACATAAAGCAGAACTAAAACTGAAAAAGCAGAATCAAAAATGGCAAAATGAAAGCGCGAAAGAAGAACGCAAAAGAAAATAGATCAAAAATGAAAGAGAATCTGTATAGAATAGAAAAACTAGCTAAGAAATTAAAGAAAAATAGACATGTCGTTTTGTTGAATGTACGCCATTTCTCTTCTAGGTGAGTATAATGGATTAGTGCATCAGTTAAAGGGAAAACTGAGTTGTATAGCCAATCATGTTTCGCATAGCAATTTGAAATATGCAAAGGATATTTTCCCGATAAATATACTATTAAGCGCTTCTGAAAGTTCAACGATTTTCACGAGGTCTAAGTGAAAAATAAATGAATACATGAAAGTAGAGTTGAAGTTAACAATATAACGGGCAAGTAATATATATATATATATATATATATATATATATATATATATATGGCGGGTTGTTAGATGCAAAAACGCATTTGTTAAGAATTAATACAATTGGGGAAATGGGGAAATAAGGATGTAAAGAAAATATACTTGTATATTAATGGAAAAAGAAGGAAAAGGCGAAGTAATATGTATTTAACTGAAGTTAAACAGAAAATATAACTATGTTCGAAGTAAAATATTACCAAATATATTTTTCAAAATTGAGTAAAGTTATTAGTGAATTAGGTGATAAGAAAAGTTAGGGAGAAGTTTGTAATAAAAAAGTTTATAATAAAATAATTCATTAATTTAAAAATAAAACTATCGAAAAGAAGAAAATTAGTTCCATGAACAAATATTTGTGGAACTAAAATGCGAGTAAAAGAAAGCGGAACGATTAACTATTTACCCATTATAACACAATGTACTCCATTGAGAACCGTTAAAATAACATGAAAATCTCTTCAAATACTTAAATTTTCATTTTTAATGTATACTTTGAATATTCATATTTATTGCAATAAATGATAAATGACTGTTTTTGTGTACATACCATCTAGTTTGTGCTTTCTTCATAATAATTTTATAAATAAAACGAAAATTAAGAATTCAGCTTATAATGGGTTTGGAAATGTAAGTTAGGGAATATAAAATCTGTATTGATTAAATGGTAATGAAAAGAATACGCTTCTAAAGAAAGAAGTATAAGAAAAAAGGCAATAAAAATGAAGGAAAAATAAAATGAAAAATTCTGAAAAGGCTGAGGAAATCAGTAAACTAAAAAAAGGTCGAACTGATCCAAACATTCAAAGACTCCTGTGAATACTAATTAATAATTAGTCGTCGAGACTAATCAGTCATAACTTACAAAAAATAAATGAAACATGGCCGACAGCGTTAAAGTTTAATACATACAAAAGAAGAAATATTTTGTTTCTCACCATAAAAATGATATGTTTATATATGGAAGTATTTAGTACTATGAAATAAAACGTAATATTGACTTTATTTGGTTTAATTCCTTCGTCATTTTCTTTCTTTATTTTTATAAGTTTTATTGTACCCACTCCGCGATCACATTTCTATGTCTCCTGTTTTTTTGAATTACCAATTTTCTTCTAAAGAAATATATACTTAACCTCCATTACTCGTCAGTGCTTGTGCCTTGGCCCGTTAGTACTTAAAACCCATCCTTTCTTAATCTAGGTCTGCAACAGGAAAAAAACATATTCTTTTTTATGTGTAATACTGTAATATTTGTTTCACATGGATGTAAACGCGTTTAAAAAATATCAACACACACACACACACACACGCGTGTGTGTGTGTGTGTGTGTGTGTATGTGTGTGTGAACTGTATGTATATCTTGCATAAAATCAATGGAAATAGATTAAATTATTTAGAAAGTGTTTGAGTCTTACAACAATACAAAAATATGTTAAACCCAGCGGCAACGGTAGGATAAATTATGAATTTTGCACTGACCATTATTTGCTAGAAAGCATTTGTAAATCATCCAAAATGGAAACTATTCATCATTAGTCATTTTTCTTGTACCATTGATAATTCGTATATCTAATACTGTTCATATGTCTTTGAAAAAACGAGTAATTTACTTCTAATCGTTGGTTTTAAGAGGTAAAAAAACAGCTTCTACTGCGCTCAAGGGAACATGAAAATCATTCAATCTCTTTTCATTAATTTACAGAAGAACTGACTGATTTGAAGTACTTGTTAATTCGCTTGGGATAATTTTATGCAAAACGATTACACGCCCCTGCACTTACTGTATGATTAGATTTACATTTTTGTTGCCTTTTGCTTACAGTTACATGATATGAGGTTTTCCTGTCAAGCAAAAATCTTTGACCCATAGATAAGACTCAAAAAGGCACTCCCACTTTGAGTTAGAGTGTACCTGGGAGAAACGGCCTTGAAAGGGTAACTCCACACTCCCTATATTTTCAGAACTGGAGCCTCCCGACCAGATTTACAAATCATACTCAGGAAATGATTGTTGATCGGTTATTACTCTTCTGAAGGGAATCGATTCACCGTATTTTAAGCCCAACAGAAAGACCATTTTCGGTTCAGAGAGCTAAATAACTTATTCGCTTATTTTGGGGATTAATCGATAGAAATTTCTTGGTATAAGTAATTAAACACGCCCACACTTTGTTTTTAGTCCAACAATTTTGAATAATTTTGAGCAAATTAGGATACAAATAAACTTAGGAGTAAGGCAACTATGGCAGTTGTCACAAACTTCGCATTTGAACATCCACGATCAATTCTGAACAAATAAGAATATAGAACTTCTTTCCACTTTTAATAATTGTATTCTAGGAAGACATATTTCATGGAATTTTAGCCTTCAAAATATGCTTAAATAAATGTTATGATGATTGCCATAAATTTAAGGTTATGGGAAAGGTATGAATCCAATTATTCTCCCTCCAGCTATGGGTAAATAGTAGGGCAGACTAGGTTCTTCAGCCTTGGTGAGGCAATTAGTCTAGGAGAAGGAAAACTCTGAATTAAAACCTGTTAAACTCCGCTTAAAACATTGACCTTGTGTCATATCCTGCCCGAGCGGAGGGGTTGGGTAAATATGATAAATTTAAGGTTATTCATCTTATATCATCATCATGTCGCGCCGCCGGCGCGGATATCCCTGACCGTCTCTCGCCATTTCTCTCTATCATTCATCGCCTCCGGCAGGTCTTCTGGGTTACATCCCGTGTCCTCACACAGCTGCTGTATGTAGGTTCGTGCCGGTCGTCCCACTCTTGCACATCCATGTGTGGGGGTCCACAGGAGTAAATCGCTTATGAGCTCGTCCTTGCTTCTCCAGCAGTGTCCTGCGTGTCTGGTTCGTCGAACTTGTATAGTTTTTGTGATGGGGGGCAAGTGTCCGTATAGTTGGAGTCTCGTGGGGTGTTGTCGCCAGGACATGTTTAATACTGCTCTCAACATTCTTGTATAATTTCCGTCCAGCCTCCTTTCCAGCCGCTTCGTATGCGTCCATGTGGTGCATCCATATAGCAGTATCGACACAACCGCTGCCTGGAAGAAACTGCGTTTCATTCCATATATTACTCTCATAATCAAGTATTTAGAAGCCTCTCTGTTCAAGAATTGGTAGGAAGAACTATATATATAAATATATTTGCAAAATGAATGTACACACACACACACACACACACACACACACATATATATATATATATGTGTGTGTGTGTGTGTGTGTGTGTGTGTGTGTGTGATTATGTGTATGTGTGTTATGCATATTTACCAACCCCTCCGCTCGGGCAGGATATGACACAAGGTCATTTTTAAGCGGAGTTTGACAGGTTTGAATTAAGAGTTTTCTTTCTCCTAGACTAGTTGCCTCACCAAGGTTGAAGAACCTAGTCTTTCCTACTATTTACCCATAGCTGGAGGGAGAATATTTGGATTCATACCTTTCCCAAGGGTATTAGTGCTATGTGAAATGCAATCAGTCTCGTCCAGGATTTGAACTCGTGTCGCCGTGTCCATATCCTGCGACGATATCCATTACACAACGGGCACCTCCATGTGTATGTGTGTTATGTGTAAGTGTGTTTGTGAGTGTGTATGTGTGTGTGTGTGCGCGCGCGTACCGACACGAATATCTTATACTTTTTGATCAGAAAAAAAAAGAAAGTGTAACATAAGGTTCAACATTGAATTTTATAATTCTAAACAACAATATTTGCCATCACGTTTTGTTATTGATATCCCTGTGTTGCAAAGATTATTTCATATAAATGTTTGCCCTCACAATCCATACACTCCTGAAGCCTAACCCTTAAGATTTGCTCTAATCACCTTTTTCTTGCAATATCATGAGGAACAAAATATTTCAGTTTGTCAGTTGTTTCCGGCCTACGTTCAAATAACTGAATCTTCAAATAGCCTAAGAGGAAATAATCACAAATAAGCCACGTTACCACCTGGCAAAGTTATTGTCACCTTTTTTTTTCAATTAATTTTAATCTCAGACTCGAGATGTTAACAATATCATGTAATAATGCGATCTAAAAAGATATTCCTACTGCTACTCAATGACATACCGCCGAACTGAAAAGACAAGAAATTGGAGAAAGATCGAGATGTTTACGCTTTTTCAGATATGTAGATATGGACTCACCTGGTGGGTGCCAACCAGATAATGTATGAATTGAACTGTTAGAACCTGACAATGATTCTAAACAACATAAAGGGCACATCAAATTCCATCCTAATTCAAATCTGTTATGGTTTGACCACTTGTGTCGTGAAATAAATAAGGTCGATACACATGCAAAATAATAAATATTTTCTTCCGGAGAGAATACGTTACAAAGATGGTATGCTAACTAATGCAATTAGCCTTAGTTAACTAACTTGACAGTGTATATTGAATTTTAAAGGGGTTTTTAAAGATTTGAGGATTCCATTACTGATGCCACAGATAAGACCACTTGCCTCATTATACAAAAAAACTTCATTTTTTTTTAGTAAGACACTATAGTTTATAGGAAATATGCGGATACTCCTAATCATATAGACAGACTATATATGCCAAGAAAAGAAGGGGAAAATGTCACTCGCAAAGAAACAAAAAAATGAGAATGTCATGGAGTATATTAAACATAAGAAGACTACTTAAAGCAACCTGTAATAGCAATAACAACTAACGGAAAAGGAAAAAAACTACAAATGTAGAAAACATGCATAGTAAGCAAAACAATTGTATGGATATTTCTAGCGACATGAGAAAAACTGGACATGGCTAAAAAAGAGAAACCTTAATCGAGAAACTGAATCTCTCTTTAGAGCAGTAGAAAACAATGTGATAAGGATCAACTATATTAAATTGAAAACTGAAAATGATACTACATAATAGCAAGTGTAGGTCACGTGGGGACAGAGATGAAACGGTTAATCATATAATAAGGAAGTAAGCAAACTGGCGTAAACGAAGAATAAGACTATGCACAACTGTGTGGAAAGATGATCATCTGGTTATTTTGCAGGAGAGTAAAATTTGATTATTCTCCTAAATGAATATGCACAAATCAGAATTCGTCATTGACAATGAGACAGATAAAATTCTCTTGGATTTTATGATGAAAACGGTTTGCAAAATTTCGCCTAGACGACCAGACCAAGTATTGATTTAAAGAAAAAAGGATATCGACATGTAGTAGATTTTGGCCATGGGCAGATAGAGGTGAAAAAAATGAAAGGATGAAAATCACCATATTAGAGATGAAAAAATATCTGTGGTACATAAGAGTTATACATATTTTTGTTAATACCCTTAGAACGATCCCCAAAAGCGTGGAAAAAAGACTAGAAAAATCGGAAATCAGAACGAGAATCTAGACCACAGCATTGTAAAGATCACCTAATATTGGTCAGGAGACCGGACCTTAATAATCAACAAAAAAACAACTTGCAAAATTGTGGACTTACCTGTCCCGGCTGACCACAGAATAAAACAGAAAGAAAAGGCAAAGAAAAATAATACCTGTACTTTGCTAGGGAATTGAAAAAACTATGGAACATGAAGGTGACAATTATACTAATCGTGATTGGTGCTTTTGGTACAGTCACCAAATGATTACTAAAGGGGCTGGAGGACTTGGAAATAAAAGGACGAGTGGAGACCATCCATCTACAACATTATTGAGAACGGCTAGAATATTGGCGAATGAGACACACGAACTTCTCTGGATTTTTGAAATACGGACAGATTACTTGATCTTAGTAAGATGACCAGATGTTATAATAATCGACAAAAAAAAATTGCTGAATTGTGGACTTAGCTATCCCACTGGACGACAGATTAAAATTGAAAGAAAGTGAAAAGTAGGATAAGTACCTTGACTTTACAAGGGAATTGAAAAAAAAAAACTGTGGAACATGAAAGTAATGTTTATACCAGTTGTAATTGGTGCACTTGGTATAGTCACCAAAAGATTGGTACAGGGACTTAGAATCAAGTTTATACAAACAAAACGCTTTGACATTTATATATACACACACATACATATCAGAATTTTATATTCAATGACTTTTAAGAGGTCAATTGGCCATAAACCCCAACCATCACCAACCTAAACATTTACATTTACAAATCATATATAAAATATATGTATAAAAAGGCTCTGGCATTAAATAACCTATAGAGGTTGATATGCCATTAAATCCAACCCACCAACCAACTAACCAACTTAGAATTAAGAGTCTATCCAAAATACAGCATTGTTAAGATCGACCAGAATACTGCGAAGAGCACAAGAAAATTGAGGAGACATACGATCATTCAAGCTCCAGTGAAAGACCATCAGCTGATGCTGATGTGAAAACTCTCAAGGACCAAAATAATAATGGCCATTCAATAGATTTTGCGGTTCCAGCGAACTACAGAGTAGAACTAAAGCAACAAGAGAGGTATATACTTGCTAAAGAAAAAAAACGTGGAAAATATGAGTGATGGTTGAGCCCTTTGTAGTCGACGCACTTGGAACCGTCCCTAAACGCGTTTTAAAAAGTCTGGAAGAATTGGAAATCAGAGGAAGAATAAAGATCATCCACCTCACGGCATTGTGAAGATCGGTTAGAATTCTGAGATGTGTCCTTAGAACCTGAGGAAACTTGATGCCAGTCAAACTTCACTGAAAGATCACAAGCTGACACTGGCGTGAAAAATCGCTGGTAGTAAAATGAAGAAGAAGAAGAAGAAGAAGAAGAAGAAGAAGAAGAAGAAGAAGAAATAAAATCTACTTATCGTAGATACCATCAGTCGGATAATGTTGTTAATAATTACATCTGTCAGTGAATAAAATTTAAAGAACGTGAAAAGATAGACACGTATCTGAACTTCCTATGAGACTTGAAAAATTTTGACCATTAAGGTTATGCTTTTATGTAGATCAGAATTAGAATACTTGGAATTATAAAAAGAAATTTAAAGAATTATAATCTATGAGATAAACAAAACCACTCAGTCAACATTATATTTGAAACCGTTATGAAATATCATAAATAATATTTTGGGCAGTGCTGCAGCATCGAAAAAGGGTTTGAAGGCATTTCTCATTAAAAAAAACATCTTGATTCTACGTGCGCGAATATTCATCGAGAAAGAGTTAACAACGGCAAGAACAACCAACGCAACAACAACAACAACAACAACAACAACAACAATAATAATAATAATAGTGATGATGATGATGGTAATGGTGTTGATGGAGAATAGAAGAAGCTTAAAAGAAGGAAATCTTGAAGAAAAATATGACAGCAAACGAAAAAAAGATTTTTTTGTTATGGTAGCAAGGATAAGAAAAAAAACACAAAAGAACAATTTCGAGTTTGGTAAGAGAAAACAGAAATCAAAGGAAAATTGTAAAACATTAGTCCATAGTCTCTCTCTCTCTCTCTCTCTCTCTCTCTCTCTCTCTCTAACACTCTAACACACACAAACATACACATTTACTCATACATTCACATGATCGCACGGACACTCGCCTTCGGACAGTCATATTTACGCATATGTGTGGCTATATGTGTTTACGTTACACACACACACACACACACACACACACACACACACACACACACACACAGATATATATATATATATATGTATGTATGTATGTATATGTATATATCACAGATATGTATGCGTACATTAAGTTATATAAATATATATATATATATATATATATGTGTGTTTGGATGTGTATGTGTATGTGTGTGTGTGTGTGTGTGTTTGGATGTGTGTGTGTGTTTGGATGTGTGTGTGTTTGGATGTTTGTGTTTGAAATGTAAGCGCATAATCCTATATATATATATATATATAGTTGATTAGTTTTCTTCTTACATGAGATTTGGCCGTATGTGCGTACATCAGCATGTGTGTTTGCAAAAAATCTGAAAAACAAAACAAAAAGTAGACAATTTTGAGACGCGAAACCAAAGTTTTCGGTGAAAAATCATAAATTGTGGTCAGAAAAAAAGACAATATTTGCGCATGCGTGAAGGGCTGTGCTGTTCCGAATGTCAAAAAAGAAATGCAGCCTTGAAACAACGCAAGTTTTTAGCGAATGAGATAAATCATATCTATTCGAGATCCGTGACTAGATTGGATAATGTAGAAAGAAAGAGAAAGAGACAGAGAGACAAAAAGAGAGAGAGATAGAGAGAGTAAGAGAGAAAGAGACAGAGAAAGAAAGAGAGAGAGAGAGAAGAGAAGGACGAATGTATATTAATACGCATATAGATGAACATTCATAGAGGCTTGTAGCTTTCGTAATATAGAATACAATCGATATGTAAACAGAAAGCAAACAATGTCAAAAGAGAATGAACTTTCCACAAAATTACTTATAAACAATATGCATCAAGACACGCAGACAGGCAGAATCCTAACGAAAGAAACAAAGGAAATACATACACATACACATGCGCACAAATAAACATGTGTGTATGGAAAATTTCTGTTCACTATTCTTTGAGTACGAACATGACCATTGTGAATAGTCATAAGGATTTATTTGAGCTTACTCTTTGAAATTATTTGCGCTCTGGTTGTAGGGCGTTGAATATGCTAACTATATGCCAAAACGAGAAGTAATATTCCCTTCCACAAAAAAATATAGGTGTCCTGGGCATGACAGTAAACTGAATCTCTAGTTTTAGAAATCTGGGGAGTGTAGAGTACCTCTTCATTGCCATTATTACCAGGTCCACTCAGATCGGTGTGTTCGTACTGCATAGTGTCTCAAATATCTCATTTTTGAAATTATTCGTAATCGACTGGGCCCAGTAAATGAAAATTCTTAAGAAACAACAAACAAAAACCATAAGATGAACACAATTCCAAAACGTTTTGGCATAAGATAACAACAGGCGGGTTAACATGCCGTTGAATTCAATCAATCTTCCAAATCCCTTAAGAATGTACCATACGTTTCTTATCTTCACGCAAACCAAAAACTCTCTATCTTAACTATATTCTGAATGCCCTACTGTATTTTTTTAAATGATTGCATTAATTTGTGTATTCTAGTTTTGTGGCATACACTTATATATCAAGTATTTCTATCAAATACAAATAATTTTATTTACAAAGAGCAGAATAATACAGTTGTGTGGAGCACGTTTTCATCTACAAATTGATATTTTTCCATATAGTTAATACTAAATGAGTTTTGATATGTCAGGTAATGTGGATCAGTAGTGTAAACAAATGGTGAATAAGCAGTTTTCAGGTTTATTTTGGTTTGGCAGAAGATTGAAAATGAAAGAAAAAGAAAACTGCAGAGTATCCATTAAGTGCATTAACGCAGATTTAATAAACATCGGTAAAATATATGAATAAATACACGTAACTCGTTTGATGCATTGATAAATCTTTTATTCTGTACATATTAACATATCAATCATGAGTAGTTCAGATTTCGTTACATCTATGTTCATTTCTATCAACATTTATGACTATCTTAGAAGGATTCAATGTTTTTTGTCATAACACAGCACAACAAGCACAATGTATCAGGATTCCTGTTTGCTCGTTAACCTTAAAATAAACTAATTTTCTGAATTAAGCAATGTCTCATCTCATCGGAAACTTAATAATACAGCGATGCATCTGTATCGGATTTTGCAACTGTAATAAATTAATTTTCAAGAAAGATACTTATTAATGATTTATTATAATGTGCTTACTCTTATTCATCTATTTCTTTTTGGGGTACATGCAATATTTAAGGAGTCATGCATTATTTATGACACAGTCAGTGAGTGTTAGAATAAGCCTACTTTATCTTCCGCAAAAGCGTAGGAGCTAAAAAAAGTTGGCGTTCAGGATTTTACTCTAAACTTAGTGTCATGATGAAATTCTAGAATGGAGTCGGAAGTGTTGGGCACGGTTTTCTCGCCATTATTTACAGGTCTATTTTAAATTAGAGTGTCTGTACGTCTTAGTTTTCGAAGGCCGGGTTGAAAATTATTAGTATTGGAAAGGATTACTTGAAATTTTATACAGTGTGATGATTAATATTATAAATAGTTACTTGAAGACATATAATTGTTTATAATATTATTCAGGTGTTTGACATCCTACCACTGTGTAAAAATTATTTGCATTAGATGGATATTAAATTATTTATAGAGATTTTTCCTTTCCAGATGTGTATATACATCTCTCAGTATATATATATATATATATATATATATATATATATATATATATATATATATATATATATAAAAACCATAATTCCTTTCCTTAAATATTATCTTCAAAATTTAAAAAAAAAGATTTGAGACTTGTATAAAATTGGTGAATCACAAGGGATGTTACTATTGCTGAGGTCTCCTGTGAAATGATGATCAGCATTTAGAAAAGAATTTTCATCTTGAGAAGAGAGAGAGAGAGAGAGAGAGAGAGAGAGAGAGAGGTTGCTAACAGTGAAGTAACACGTATGTAAAATGGCAGCGAACATTGTCAAATTGTAACTATGTTCTTACACAACACGCCCAAACGTACTTACATAAGAATGTGTGAATGGGTGTATGTTTTTTTTTTGTTTCATTATTATTTATTATATACTCAATATATAAAACAATAATAATAATAATAATAATAATAATAATAATGAGAATAATAATAATAATCGAATAAATTATAATATCCACCCCTCCTCTAACGACTTCTTTTATTTCAATTTAACGTATAAATCCAGGCGGACCCCCCCAAATCCGAACACTATAACAATTTTTGAATGGAATCTTCTAGAATCAGGTGTCATGTAATTTTTAGGAAAGATATAGACCCCAACTTAAGAAATATATGGACTTATTAACAGACTAAACAATTCTCCAGGAAAATTCGTTGGGTAGAGGTTAGTACAAACAGCTCTTTTTTTTTTAAATTCGATTTTGGGTGACTTGTAAAATATTTTGATGAATTTTTGTTTTACCTTAACTGAGGAGTGTGACTAAGCAGCTAAATATTTTTTACCAGGTGCAATTATCTCGAGCTAACTGAAGAGTTGTTAAAATTTACCGCGCTAAACTCAAAAATGTACCAGCATATCGAATAAGTTATAATCTCCACCTAACGACTTTGTTTGTTTCAATTTAATGAAATAAAGGAGGACCCAACCTCCAAAACACCCGAACGCTAAAACAATTTTCGATTGGAACTGAAGAGTATCATTAATCTTCACCCTCCATATTTCCCAACGACTTCCTCAATCAAGAGACGTTGTAACCCGGTATTTCACCGTAAAATCATCAAAAATCTCATGTAAAAGACTATCACCAGCATATTTAAAATAAGATATTAAGTATAAGATATAACCATTATGCTGCCATAAAAAAAATCCTTCAAGCAGTCTACTCTTGGTGCTTGGGAAGTAAAAAAAATAATAGTAGGGCAACGGACTTTAACTAAGTTAAAACTTACGATTAGGTATACTTCCTTTTTTTGTGACCCGCTGTTCATGAACAGTCAATATGACTGCTCTCGGTTACATCTGTGTAAGGTGCGCAGATCAAAAACAACCCCTGGGTCTAGTATAGCCACAATATACCACCCGTGATGAAAATATCCAATCTCAATATTACAAAACGTGGGACCCAGGCAACAGGCTTGGTGTAATGATCGGCTGGTGCTCTCCTGATAGCCAACATAGGAGATCCGACATCATCCTGCGAATGTTGGCTGCTCTCTTTTCAGCTACATGAATGATGATATTAGCAACCACAAAAATCTGAGACCAAAACGCAAACATGGACCAGGGAAGACAATCATCTTGCACTACACTGCTACTTTATGATCAACCCTTCACAAAGAAAAGAATGTTAGAGATCTGGCCAGAATGTGCTAGTTTTCAGATAACAACAATGTAAAAAGGATGGTTTTCTGATCTTGAAATACTAGACATACACCAGAAAACACAGACGCAAGACAGTACAATTCCTAACACATCAAGTGGCACCAACCAAAAACAACATATCAGAAATGAACTTTACATATCAACAAATAATATAACTGAATTAAATGATCTAATCTATACAGGGGCGAAATTAGTGTGTGAGAAAATTGGGGTCCCCCAAAAAAGCACGAAGAAACCATAAAAACCAGGATCGGAAGTTCGACTGGAAACCCAGATAAAAAATCTACGTAAACAGGCCAAAAGGATAAAAGGGAAAGATCCTGGAATATGTGGAAAGAGAATGGAAAAGACAACACGGAAAAAAATAACAGTACAACTTGAGGAAATTAAACAGAAGGTTCTGGCAAAAGAAGGGACATTAAGAGAAATCGACGAAGGGTAAAACAATACAGACAAAACAGGACTTTCCAAAAAAACGAAAGAAAATTATATCTAATATTGGGAGGGCATGACACAAAATACATACCAACAACCAGACGCCAAAAAAAAAAACGAATAATTTTGGACGAAAATATGGCAACCGAAAAATCATAACGAAAAGGTTGAATGGATAAACGATATGACTAGAGAACTAGAAGGACTCGAGGAAAGCCCCAAAGCGGAAATACACATCGATTTACTCAAAAAGACACTAAAAAAGATATCAAATTGGAAAACACCAAGACATGATGGAATATATGGATTCTGGTTCAAGAAATTCACCTCCATTCACGACAGACTAGCACTAGAAATGAACAGATGCCAACAAGATGCACATGTACCTGACTGGATGACCAAAGAAAAGACCACATTGATCCAAAAGGACCCAAGTAAAGGAACTGCTCCAAACAATTATAGACCCATAACTTGTTTACCGATGATGTGGAAAATATCAACAGTGCAAATAAGGGAAGAGATCTACTACACGCTAACAAGCTGTGGATTGTTCTCTGACGAACAGAAAAGATGCCGGAAAGGATCCAGAAGCACACAGAGTTACTCTACATAGATCAACACATTCTAAATGAAAGCAAGAACAGACGGAAAAATCTAGCTATTGCCTGGATAGACTATAAAAAGGCATATGATAGGGTTCCGCATAGCTGGATAATAAACAGTCTCAAAATGTACAAAATATAACACGAAACCATAAACTTCATCGGAAAAACCATGAAAAACTGGAGAGTTGAATTAACAGCAGGAGGAAAAAGCTAGGCAGAAACAAAAATCCAAAGGGGGATTTTCCAAGGAGATGCACTGACACCCCTACTATTCATAATTGCTATGATGTCACTAAATCACATACTCAGAAAAAGGACGGCCGGATACAAATTTAGCTGATCGCAAGAAAACATCAATCACCTGATGTACATGGATGACATTAAAATATTAGCAAAAAATGAAAAAGAACTGGAAACCCTTATACACACAGAATATATAGTCAAGACAATGGGATGGAATTTGGCATTGAAAAATGCTCTCTGTTCGTCATGAAAAGTGGCAAATGAAATTTAACTGACGGAACAGAACTACCAAATCAAGACAAGATAAGAACGCTCGCAGAAAACGAGACCTACAAATACTTAGGAATCTTGGAGGCTAAAACCATCAAACAAGATGAAATGAAAAACAAAATTCAAAAAGGATATCTCAGGAGAACTAGAAAAGTACTCTAAACAAAACTCACCAGCAGAAACCTTTTCAAAGGAATAAATACTTGGGCTGTACCCCTCGTTAGATACCCGGGACCCTTTCTCAAGTGGACAAGGGAGGAACTTAGATAAATAGACCAAAGAACTAGAAAACTAATGACCTAGCACAAGACATTAAATCCCAAAGACGACGTTGACAGACTATATGTAACAAGAAAAGAGGGATGGAGAAGACTTGCCAGCATCGAAGACAGCGTTGACATATCCATACCACGACATGAAGATAACGTAGGAAAACACGAAAAGAACTGATTACGGCCATCAGAAACAATACTGACAACACGATAGATAACACAATGATAAAAACTAGGAAACAAAAATGGGAAGAAAAACAACTCTATGGGCGTTTTAAACGACTAATAAACAGCATCTCACACGACAAAACCTGGACGTGGCCAAGAAAAGGAAACTTTAAGAGAGAAATATAATCTCTTCTAATGGCAGCACAAAACAGCACCATACGAACCAATCATATCAAGGCGAGGATAGATAAGACACAACAAAATAACAAATGTAGACTCTGTGGTGACAGAGATGAAACCATCAATCACATAATAAGCGAATGCAGCAAACTGGCATAAAAGGAGTACGAGGCTAGACACAACTGGGAGGGCAAGCTAATCCTCTGGGAAATGTGCAAGAAATTGAAATTTGACCATGCTAACAAATGGTATATGCACAACCCAGCACCTATCCTTGAAAATGACACACACAACCTCCTATGGGACTTTAATATATACACGGATCACCTAATCTCGGCCAGAATCAACAAAAAAATAAATAAAATCTACAAAATTGTCAACTTTGCTATCCAGGCTGACCACAGAATAAAACTGAAAGAATGTGAAAAGAGAGATAAGTACCGTGACCTTGCTAGAGAATTGAAAAAACTGTGGCACATGAATGTGACAATAATACCAATTGTGACTGGTGCTTTTGGCACGGTAACTAAAGGATTATTAAAGGGCCTGGAGGATTTGAAAGTTGGCGGCCATCCAAACAACAGCATTATTGAAAACGCCCAGAATACTGAGAAGATTCCTGAGGACTTGAAGAGACTTGCAGTCACTCAATCTCCAGTGAATGACCCTCAGCTTAGGCTGATGTGAAAAACTCTAATGAGTAAATAATAATAATAATAATAATAATAATAATAATAATAATAATAATAAATCTCTTTTAATAGCAGCACAAAATACCGCTATAAGGAACAACCATATGAAAGCAAGAATAGATAAAACACAACAAAACAGCAAATTTAGATTATGTGGGGATAGATACGAAACGATCAATCAGGTAATAAGTGAATATAGCAAGTTATCACAGAATGAATATAAGACTAGACACGCCTGGATGGGCAAGGTGATCTACTGGGAACTGTGCAAGTCATTGAAATTTGACCATACGAACAAATGGGATATGCACAGCTCAGAATCTGTCTTGGAGAATGAGACTCACAAACTCCATTAGGATTTTCAGATACAAACGGATAACTTAATCTCAGTCAGATGATCGGACCTTGTAATTAACAAAAAAAAAGAGAACTTGCCAAATTGAGGACTTTGCCGTCCTGGTTGATCAAAGAGAAAAGTAATTATTTCCTTTTTTCTTATGTATATGCGACGGGATCTCTGGGGAAAATACAAGACGTTTTAGACGCTGGCACGTGGAGTCCTAGAACGGTATTTTTTTTCCCAGCACCAAGAGAAATCCCTAAAATCGTAAAATTATACGGCTTGATATGCCATAAAACGCAACGAACCAACATTACATTGTTAGGAAGTGGAAACCTCAAGAGTGAAACTGAATCTTTTTAAAAAACATTACAAAATAATGCACTTGGAACAAATTATACCAAAGTAAACATTGCTAATACACAGACGAATAGCAAATGAAGGCTTTGTGAAGACAGAGATGAAATGGTTAATCCCATAATAAGAGAATTACGCAAACTGGTGCGAAAAGTTTACACAACTCGGCACGTTTGGGTAGGACATGTCATCGTCTAGGAAGTGTGTGAGATATTGTAATTTGACCATATTATTAAATGGTATCTTCACAAACCAGAGCCTCTCCTTGAAAAATGAGACATAAAATTCTTTGTGATTTTGAGATACAAATCAATCTCCGAATCATGCCAGATGGCCAGACCTTGTGTAAATTAACAAGAAAGAAATAATTCGTTATTTGATGGATTTTGACATTCAATAGCACGAGAGAGGGAAAATGAAAGCAATTAAAAAAATTAACCAATCTTGATCTTGCAAGAAAGCTATCAAAATTGTTGTTTTTTTTCGTGATAGATTAAATCATTTTAGGGTATATTGGAAGCTGACTCCATCAGACAAGCGGAGATGAAAGAAAAAAATTACAAGAGTATCTCAGGAGAACGAAAAAGCTACTCGAAACAAAATTATAGTGCAGAAAACTTGCAAAGGCGATAAAGCTTGAGCTGTCCTCCTCATAACATACTCAGAACCATTTTTAAAGTGGACTATAGAAGAACTTAAACAAATGGACATGAGAACAAGAAATATTACGACCATGCTTAACCCCAGAGATGACGTTGACACATTGCATGTATCAAAAAAGGAGTGAGCAGACTTACCATCATTGAAGATAGCGTTGACTCATCGATACAACGACTACATGGGATGGCATGAAGGAAGATAGATTACAGCCACCAAGAACAAGACTGACGAAACGAAGATCAACAAAATAAACAACCAGAAAACAAAAATGGGAAGAAAAACTGCTCTATGGCCGTTTTAAGCAACTAACAAGCGTCATCTAACACGAGAAAACGTGGATGGGGCTAAAAAGGGGAGACCTTAAGTTGTTAGATAATTGCGGAAGGATTTTTTAAATATTATCTTTTTTCGTTTATATATCTTATCTTTCAGTTTAGTTAGGCTTAGAACCTTTTGGCTTAGTGCATGGGTAGGTGCAGACATTAACGCAGGTGTTCCCACGCGCGCGGGGAGGATGTGACAATCACAGATGTCACAATAAAAACCCCAGATAGGAAATGTGACTGGGGATGCGAATGACGTCATGCCCGGAAGCGATGGGCTGGGATTCTTAGTGATTTTGAATAAAAGCAGTGAGTTGAGGTTGGGACTTAGACGGGACTAGTTGGGATTTAAATCTGGGAGAGGCGAGTCCAGTTTGTGGACGGCGGGATGCGTACGCGCGTTGGTTTAGTCAGTGAGTTGAGAGCTGACGATTGACGAACAGTCAGCATAGAAAAATTGTGTCTCTCTCTCCTCGTGTCGAAAACCTAAACTTAAAAAAGGTAATAAAAGTTTCGTTCCTGGACCAAGAGAGTCGTCAGTGTTTCGTGTTTTTTCGGATTCCTATGCGTATGAACATTCTATGAACATTATAAACGTTTTATACATCCGTATATTTATATAGTCGTATTATGATTATATTACCAAGTGAGAAACTGAATCTCGACTGATTGTAACACAAAACAATGCCACAAGGACGAACCATATTAAAGCAAGAACAGATAAGACACAACGAAACAGCAAATGTAGTTTATGTGGTGATAGATTCGAAACGATCAATCCGATAATTAGAGAATGCAGCAAGCTTGCACAGAAATAGTATGAGACTAAACACGACTGGGTGCGCAGGACGATCTACTGGAAATTATTAAAGAAATTGAAATTTGAACATGGGAACAAATGGTATATAAACAACCCAGAATCTGTCCTGGAGAATGAGATGCACAAACTCCTCTGGGATTTTGAGATACAATTGGATCACCTTATCTTGACCAGCCGAACAGACCTAGTAATACTCAGCAAAAAAAAAAAGTGAACTTGCTGGATTGTGGACCTCTCTCTCCCGGTTGACTATTCAGTAAAACTGAATGAAAATGAAAAGAAAGATAAGTACCTGGACATTGCCAGAGAATTGAAAAAAACTATGGAACATAAAAGTAACGGTGATACCAATTATAATTGATGCTCTTTAAGAGTATCTCACAAAGGGCACAGCCTAGTTTATCCCTTTGATTAGATTTCTGCTGTATAGTTTGCTTTCGAGTTGTGTCCGTATTCTTTTGAGATACTCTTTCTTCATTTTTTCTTTCATCTCCACTTGCTTCCAATATTCCGAAGTATTTGTAAGTTTTCTTTTCTCCGAGCATTCAAATCTTTTCTCGCTTTTGTAGTTCTATTCATTCCGCTATGAGCCGTTTCCCACCTCGCATTACATCTTATGAGTGACGTTCACGTTCACATCCTAATTCTATGAAGAATGATCACCCATTTATTGAACAAGTATTTAAAAAGAATAACGAAATCCTGCCTCGCCACGAAGTAAAAAATCATGTATAAATATTTCTATCTGCCTGTTATTTGTCATTTTCAACACTAAATGTTCTGGAAATGAATGAACATGGAATAAAAATGTAAAAATGAACTCCATTTTAAAAGTAAAATAATTTTTTTTATTTTATTACTTCGCATTCCAAAAACATACTAGCATTTATTTCCCGGCGAACTTAAATGGGTGTACGTATATACTTTTTTGTGAAATTCTCAATAAAACGGTATATATATATATATATATATAGAGAGAGAGAGAGAGGGAGAGAGGGCGAGATAGACAGACCGAGCAAGGAAATGTTAATTATATTCTTTCTTTTCACCCGAAAGAGAAAAACCAATATCTTCATCGACTGCAGTAACAGTAGAAAATCTTACAGCCCAATAGGTCGTTTTAAAAGTTATGTTTAATTTAACAAATTTTGCATTTAATAATTTCCGAATTTTAGAATTTAAGAAATAAAATTCATTTTATTTTTTATTCTAATCCTACTGAAGATTTTTCACTTTTATCAAAATGTCAGAAAACTTCTTCAACAGTGAGTGTTATATTTTTTTTCAAGTGCCTATATCAAATATTTGTTGCTGAAAGATCTTGATCTCAGATTGGACCTGATTATTTCCTACAAATCCTCCATTGGTTTGAGTCCTGGAGACTGTCCAGACCAAAACGAAATCTGAATTCCATGATCTTGCAAAACAATTTGATTGATTTAACAGAATGAGCAGAATCATTATCTTGTTGGTATATTGCCAGATTGAGGGTAAGGATGTGGTTGGATAAAGAAAGTAAAATGCTTCATTCGAATTTTTGCCTTGCAGAAACTTACGGTAACACTTTAATTGCGACAAACAGTGATTAAATTCCCTGCCTGATAAAAGAACCTAACTCATTTATCCAACCAATCCTAAATTTTCTTGCTGATGGTAATCAGTTTTCTCTATAGACATTTATGATGCCAAACTAGAAACCGGAAAAAATTGTCTCATCGGAGAAGAAAACATTCTAAAGAAATGTGAATCAGTTTTCTTATTTTAGAGTCATCGCTTCTTTTTAAGCAAAGCTTACCAGTGTCTATTTCTACTGCACGTTATTGGTGGAAGAGAGAGTATTTACAGTAAATTAGAAAAGAACCGCATGAAAACATCTGAACATTGCATAAGATTAGTATCGACGTACATTTTATGTTTTAACTACTTGTGGTTGCATTCCCTTTATTGAGTACCGTTTCACAAAGCAAGTTAAGTTACATATATATTGATATATATATTGTCAGCAATGAAATTATTCGTGCACCCATCAATTTTGAATATTTTTATCCATTTCTCAGAATTTAATTCTCGTTTGATGCCAGTTTTTTTTTATATGTTACTAAGCACTATAAAGAAATATAAAACTCGATTTTCTAAACAATTTGTATATAACTGGCGAATTGTGTAAAAAATGAAAGGAAAAAATTATACTTACTGTCGAAAATATCGTTTTAAATTGATTGATTTGTATAAGTAATTTACATAAGCCTTTTATGAGTGAAGACTTCGTGACTATTTATTCAGTAGAATATTTGTGATAATTCCCGCAAAGATCATCACAACATTCCTGCCGGATGTTCAGTTGCTAGTGAACACTTGACTGTCACTCCAGGTTTTGCTTGCTTTGTAGGGTGGGGTTAATTGATTCGCATCTGTGGAGATCTATTTGTTGAATGCAGACGAAGCTAAGAATTTTTGTTACTTACTTGCGTTGGTCTTTACTGTCCGTGATCCCTATATGTTACTATTGTTATTTTTAAGGTTAACAATACGATGGAGAAGATAAGGAGCTTAACGTTGACTGAGACATAGAATTACTAATTTTCACAAGTCGAGAAATAGTTACTACACTATTTCAAACTGGTTAGTTATCCCTAGATGTACAGTTTTGTCCGTTATAAAGAAGTTTAAACAATTTGGCATGACATAGAATTTGCCTGGACTTAGAAGAAAAGGCACCGAAAACGATTCAAAACTTTGCCACGAGGTTAATATAAACCCTTGAGTTGTTTTGAAAGGCATCAAGAAAAGTTAGTATGCAATGAAAATAAGCGTTAATACTCGCAAAATACAAAGTAGTTTAAATGGATTGTACAGAAACTGACCACGATACACCCATTTTCGCAAACCATGACTCATTGTTCCTCGTTTTATTTTTGCCAAAACGTTCTTAAACAAAAAAATTACTTTTGGCTACAAGTACTATCGAGTAATGAAAGAAAAACATTTTTTTTCGGCATAATAATGTACAGAAGATTTGATGCAAGAAAGGTGAGGCTTTCCCCCCAAAGAACGCAGTACCAACATTTAAACATTGCGATGGCTCGATGAGGATTTAGGATTATCTTAGCTCTGGAGGTGGGACGGGATACTTAATTGTATTAAGACGAATGATGAAGTCTGAAGAATTTATCAAAATTCTGGATGAAAATCTACTTCTATCAGCAGAAAATCTTGATCAAGGTTGGCGATTTACTTCCCCACAAGATAATGCTTGACTTCAGAAAAAGAAGATAACAGTTCTGCCATGGTCTTCAATAAGTTCTGACTTGAATCCTCTTGAAAATCAGTGGAATGAATTGAGAGTTCGAATAAATCGCTGGTCACCAAAATATCTTCAGGAATTTGAACGTATTACCATTAAAGTATGGAAAGCAATCCCAGAAAAGACTTGTTTAAATCTCATCAATGTCTTTCGAAAACGATTGTTGCAAGTTATAAAGATTAGAGGCCACGCTACTGACATACTGATATTGTGAAAAATGTTCAATTTTTTCAATGTTTCATTATGCAAATATTTTTGTTTTTTCCTTTCTTCTTATCTTTCTCCCCTTATTTTGAAAATTTTACCAATTCTTCTCAATATTAACTTTATATTACTATTTTGTAATTAATAAGTTATAAAAAGTTTGGCATCGTACGATAATTAAATTCTATGAAATGGGGCAAAATAAACAATATTTTGGTTTACGAATAATTTCGTCGTTGACTATATATATATATATATATACCTGATATATGTGGCCGAGAGTGAAGCTCTTTTTACCAATATAGAAATGAACAACGATGAACAATGAGTAAAGTAAATTATTTTCGGAATAGTCTCTTTGGAATTCAGTAACTTTTATTCCATCTTTACATAGGTTAAAACACCTCTGAGACTTCTCCTATATACGTTAAGAAGAAGTGCTATTGCATTTCGTCCTCAAATATCAAACTTGAAATAGAATTCTAGTCCACATATGTATCTGGAAGAGAGGGTTGTACTGGTTCAATGCTGTGTTTTGCCTCTCGTAAAATATCGATACTGGGTTCAGTTTTGGTTTTCTTCAAATTGTTACTGACTCGTTTAGATACACATTAGTTTAGATATTTGTCGCTGCCTCCCACCAGACAGGGCCTGATACAAGGTCAATAATTATAGTGGGGATTTAGGGGAGGGGAAGGTCGGACACCAGCCGAGACTCGAACCCTGCTGGTCTGTGCTGCTCATCGACCCACTAAGTGCAATGTGGGTCTAATGAGGCAAGCAGTTTCACGAATCCAAATTTGGATCCGGGCACGTATGCCGGGTTATAGCTTAAACTAGACAGCAAGGTCTAGTGCTATACATAGGGGACAAAGGTTACAGCTCGCCCACCCGAAGGTGGCCCAACCGAAACTGCCATTGATTGATAGCCCATCCGACACGAATGCCAGACGGCCCAGTCAAAAGGCCAGGTAAGACAATTATTAGTTTATTGTATAAAATTGATAAGTTGGGTGAATGTTTTTCTTTTTAATGCAAAATTCTGAAATTTAAGAAATATGTAATGTTTCGTTGTTGGTATTCTTTCGAACCACACACACACACACACACACACACACACACACACACATTCCTTGCAAGCAGATTTATTTATTAAACATGATTTATATATTCAATTTCTGCAATAGATCTTTTTAGAAAAAGTATCTGCAATACAAACACTTTGAAACAAATATAAAGAAATAGTTGATAAACAAATTTTGATGTTCACATAAAGAGAGGAAATGTTTAACTGCAGTGGATTAGATTTATGTAGAAACGTATAGATCTATTTATATAATCACGTTTATCTCTTTGTATAAAAGAAATCTTTAGAGCCTTACATCAAAAGTAAAAATATTGATAAAGCATTTAATAAAACCTGAAGTCATGACGGATATAAATACAAAAGCAAAACATAAATCTGTTCCTTTGTACACTTCTCATTACTTATCTACCTTCTCTACAGCCAGACTCAGTGTTCCTTGTCAGAATCTAGAATCAAACAGTATTTTGAGAAGTCAAATCACCCTGGGGAGATTACAAACATTCTCTGTGAATCTTGCATGTTCAAGAAGTTTTGATTGCATGAGCATTGAATTTCCATCTATCTGAAAATCAAAGAGCTGCATCGCATTAGTTAGTGTTTCAAAATCGACACACTAACCTCTCCACAGTTTACATATCTCTACATGAGTATTGGTCACGCTTTCATGTATAAGTGTTTTCCCTTATCCAAAGTAGATTTCCTCAATAATTATTTCCGTGTTCTATATACAATTCAGTTAATTCAAACAGTTTCCTCTTTACCTAACATTGGGATCCGAATTTAAAGTCCTTTCTTTTTCCTGATTCGTGACATAGCTAACTTGATATGAATATAATTATTCGAAACAATTTATCCATAAAATGATATCATTCGTTTCATTTTCTCATCTTGATAGCACAAAACAAATAAAAGCTGATCTCTCAAACGACATTTTAATTTTCATATAAAAGTCGTAAAATATTTTAATTTCCCCAAGGCTGAACTCCTTTTCCCTTAGACAAAACAGATTTGTTAGTTGCATGCTAATGTTTCTCCAGCATCCTAATGCATTATGATAGTTCCTTGATTGAGATAAGTAAGAGATTTCACATGTCTAAACAATGCCACTTGACATCAAATGATGCGTCCAGCAAGTTGTTTTGCTTTAAAAGGGTTGGTAGAGTATCCCTTGTCTAAAGCTCAGGAAAAAAACTTTGATGAAAGCTTTGCCTTATTTGTACTTTGCAGCAAATATATCCGAGATGGCCGCTGAAATTACAAATGGATGCATCAGCTTTTTACAGGGCTTTTTTTAATCATGTCCGTGACTACACAGTTTCCTCATTTTCAAACTCATCAATTGTTCAGTCATGCAGCAGGTTGCTCCGAGCTTCATAAGTTCCGATAATTAATAATGAGTCAGAGTCAGGTCTTCAGGTAACTACTGGATTCTATGCTGACGACTAGATTGTTAAAGGAATCAATCGTTACAAGGATCTCTTCATATAGATAATATGAAACATCCTGACGTTATATGACGTTTAGTGCTTACTCTATTTCCATTGTTCAATGTAAACAATGAAATATTTCTTATGATTATAATAACTCTTAGAACATTGCCATATCGTAGGTTGTTTAGTTTTGATCTTTTTTCATTTTACCAAAATTTTAATATTTACATATTTAAAATGAGCAAAACTATTTTCATAGGATAAATATTTTTACTATTATCCTGAGTTTGGCATTTATACCATTTTCACTTTCTGATATTATTCTCTCTTCATTATACAATAACATCTCTATATTTGATAAAACAAAAACGTGTGTACTGAAAATTTATTTTATTTAGATCTATAGACTTACTGACAAAAAATTCTTCGTTCAGAACAAAAATAATTACCACTATACAATGGATGCAAAATCTATAGTGATAAAATCAAAAAGTAATTATAAATAAAACAAATATTTAATAATTGGGAAAGCAAAATAATAATAATAATAATAATAATAATAATAATAATAATAATAATAATAATAATAGAAGAATAAAACAGTGTTTGATATAATCTGAATTAAATTTTAATGGTAAAGTTTGTTTGTTTTTTGTAAAAGAGGGTCTATAATCAAAGCTTTGACGAAAGTAGAGATGGGAATTGAAACTAAGGTCATTCGATGTCTTGAGTTGGCCCTGCTCGATACTCATGAAAGTAAAAAAGTGAAGAGAAACTATAATAATTTGATTCTTGAGATGGCCCGATATGATATTCGCGGAAGTAGGGAAGCGAGAAGATGATTCGATGCATGAGGTAGCCCTGTACCAGTCTCGTCAAAGTAGAGAACGGTGAAGGAGCGGTTCACAGAACATCGGTCCCTTGGCGCCTGCAAGTTTATCCATCTTTGACCCACTCTACCTAGATGTACATTCCAGAAAATAAAAGGAAATGAAAAGAAGTAGGTTTTTTACATAAACGTTGTTATCTTTATCTATCTTAAATACAACATTTTCGATTTGGTGAAGCAAAAAAAGAAGGCCGTGACTTAACGGCATAGACGACTGGAACTCACAGAAATGAAAAAAAAATTTAAATCGGAGGGTCCTGGTATGAGAGCCTGCGGGAAAGAAACTGATAAAGTATTGTGTAATTTACAAGTTGGAAATCGAGGAAAAACTTAGATGATTCGATGCCTTAAAATCGCCTGGTAAACAATCTCGCAAAAGTAGAGAAGGAAGAGAAGTGGTTTCGCTGAAGACTCTTTTCTTGATCCTGTGTATGTAAACTCAGCTGTCTTGGACTATCTCTCATTCTAACCATACGTATATTTCGAGTATTAAAAGGACAAGAAAAAGCTTATATTCTTATTCATCTGCGTTGTTGTCTTTTTCTGTAATGCAATATTCTTATATTATAATTTGGACGACGACATTGTCGATAAACATAAATGGAAACAGTATTCTCTCAAATGTCAAAGCTCGAAAAGCTGTCAAAAATTTTAAGACTAATATTCCTATTTATTTTCCTTAGTTTTACCAATTTTATCAGATGGGTTAGTTGTATAATTTCTTTGAATTATTGATTCTTTTTACCTCCATCCGAAACCGCATGATTCATCGGGTCACATTATCACTTTCACAGAGTAATAGAGATAATGACTTTCTTTATGTTTCCTCTTTATTGATTTAATCTAGACCTTCTGCTGCAGCTATTTCTACTTACCACATCATCATTGGGCTGATATAAAATGCAGCATGTTTTCCGTTATCTTGACCATTTTAGGCCTTCTTGAATTGTGGTCTGACTGATCATGTCAAATATTTTCTATAATCAATTAATCCCATGCCCTTTACCTCAAATAAGTTAGACTATGTATAATAGATCATTTATTCTTTTCTATCACTTTTGGCACACATTTTGTCCGTCCTCTAATTCATTTATTTAACGCCAGATTCTCATGTGATTTCGATAAAAGGACAACGGATATTGAAACTGTTTAGTTTCACCATATTGTTCTTGCCGTAAGAAGTATGTATTTTTGTTCTTTAAAATGCTTTCTATTCTAACTTTATCGTGAATAGTTCCTCGAGTTTTCTTAATAACACATCAATTCTCTTGACGATTTTTGTCACAGGTCGATGGTCTATAAATCTCCCAGGCTCATCCTAGCTTTTCTCTATAATGCGACTCTCTTTTTTACGATTACAATTTAAGTGATTTTTGTTATGTTTCCCTTTGTTAAGGGTTTTTATGTGGATTATTTCATGGCAACTTATTAGAAGTATAGTGGTTTTCAAATGCTCTTCAATTTAGCTCTACAGAGACGTTTTATTCATCCATCTGTTTGTGTGTGTGTTTGTATGTGTGTGTGTGTCCATTTAAACTCGTTTACGTATTTTATTTGCAGCCGAGTCAACAGAGCGTAGAATATACCTAATGTATCCCTTAAATAGGAATAAGAACCCTACACCGAAAAAAGGGTGCCCTGGGCATGATACTTATTTTCAACAGGGGATGAGGATCAATATCGAAGACTCTCGGGATTGTGAAGTACCCCATCATCGTCATTTTTCCAGGTCTACTGCTGCTTGGATTGGTAGAATTGGTTTGGGTCTCATCTATTGGTAAAGGAGATATGTTTAAAAGTTAGAAACAACAACAAAACTTGTAAATATAAACGTATAAATAAGACGATTTCCGAAACACTACTGTGACGGCAAATTGACTAAAATCCCAAAACGGGATTTTATTTTCGCACGTGTGAAGAATGGGCAGGTTGGCACTTGATCCCCTATAGAATAAGTTCTCGTTCAGAGTTGTTCTCTCAGGCATATAAGACCTGGCATATTACGTGAGGGATCAATTTTTAGAGCCAGACTGACCGCCGCTGGGAAGGGGTTCCAAATTTCACACTATCACACACCCACCAGGCCGCTAAACTTCCTTCCCCTCGACAATGGAAGAATACGGGCCTATAGGTCTTAGTCGTAATAATATTATATCGTAGTAGTCGGCAACTCCGGTTTCCCATGTGATATTTTAGGAATTAATAGGACAATTCTAAGCAAGATAACATAAGGCGAATAGAAGCTGGTAAGGAAGCATGAAATAATAACATAGACCACATGGTAACATAAAAGTACATGAATTCCTTTACTACAGTTATATACACTTTCAACGTGTCAAAACATATAATAATTGGACAGTCCACGAATATAAATGTCTTTTCTTGACTTTTGTCTTTCTTCAAATTAAGAGAGAGAGAGAGAGAGAGAGTGGTATGCAAAGTTTGGGTATAAAGGAAAATGGCCCCAAAGTTACTTATCTTATTTTTCGACGGGGTTCCACTGGAGAATCTTTCTTCTTTCACGGGCTACTAGACTTTGTTCTGTTTTAATACTGGCTTGAAGAACTCGGGTCCCTCATGTCTCAGTATTCTTTTGTCTTCAACCCGGAGTAGAATGGCTATGGTTCGTCTGCCCGCTACGGACCCTGCTCAAAAACTAACTTTTTTATCCTTTACTTCCGCTGAGGGGAAGGGAGCCCCACTTCCGTTTTGGGGTCCTAGCCAATCATTTGGCTTCTCTCTCTTTCCCCTTCCGGTGTCCGGCGACCTGAGGTTACTAAGTACCAACACCTGTTGATACCCCTCTGTGACCTACATTCTGTCAATTCAAATACTGTCAATTCAAATACGAGTAGTAGTAATTTTATCTCCCTCCTCCCAGTGGGATATCGCGTCACACTACGCTTATAATAATAATAATAATAATAATTGACATTAAGATAGAAGAAAAATATTCGGTGTCTCCTTCTCTTACTACTACACCTACTACTGCAAATAATAATGATAATAAAGCATAAAGGCCAAAATACTCCTGAATTCACTCACTGCAACACTCAAAAATGTACCAAATTTTAAAAAAATCATCTGACCATGATAGCATGTATAGATTTGGGTTTTAAAAAATCAACTTCCATCCACAACTGATTGGCTATCGAAATGTATAGATGCTCAGAAGAAATAAATTCATCGGAATGGATGGCCAAAAGAAAAACCAACATGCTCCAAAAAATACAGCGCCAAACAAGATTAAGACCGAATACGTGTCTACTGATCATGTAGAAAATACTTAGAGCAAAATTTAGGGAGGAGATTTACAACTTGCTAATAAGCCACGAACTGTTCCCGAAGAAAATAAAGGATGCAACAATAGATTAAGAGGCAGAGTTTATTTATTATATGAAAACATCCTGAAGGAGAGCAAAACGATACGAATAAAGGTAGTCAGAGCGTGGATTGACGACAAGAAGGCTTAAGACATGGTCCCACTAAACCAGTTTATAGACTCTCCCAAAAGGAACAAAATATCTGGCGAAGTTATAAAGTTCATAAAGAAAACCATGAACAACTGAAGAGTGAAACTGATAGCCGGAGGAAAAAAGTTTAGCTGAGGTGAAAATCCAGAAAAGGATCTTCGAGAGCAATGGAATAACTCCATTACACTTTGTAATACCGATGATGCTACTTAACAACATCCTTAGGAAAAACACAGACGGCTATGAACTTCATAAATCGCAAGAAAAGATAAACCACCTAGAGGACATGGAAGACATCAAACTGTTTGTCGAAAATGCAAAAGAATTGGCAAGCCAAATAAAAGCAGTGAAAATATAGTCAGGGGAGAGGGATGGAATTTGGCAGAGAAAAATGTGTCATGCAAATAATGCGAAGTGGACAAAGATGAATGACGGAACAAATGGAATTACCAAATCAGGAAAAATTAAAATGCTCGAAAGAAAGAAACCTTACCCTTACATGCAAATATTGGAAGCGGACAGAAGGAAATAATTGGAGACAGAAGAAAAAAATCAAAAGTAGAATAAAGAATAAAGGAAAAAACACAAAATCAAGCTATACTGTAAAATCCTCATCAAAAGGAGAAAAAGCTAGTCTGTCCTTCTTGTAAGAAACTCGGGACCCTTAATGTGGAGGATGATGGAAGAACTTAGATAAAAGAACCAGAGAACAAATAAACTAATAACGATATTAGGCCTTACATCGGCAGGCTATGTATGCCAAGAAATGAACGAGGGAGAGGACTACATCAAAATCGTAATGAAAGCATGATTACAGCGTCCAGAAACAACACAAGAATCAACAAAACAGCATAACTAGGAAACAAAAGGGAAGTAAAACAACTGCATAGATATTTCAAGTGACAAGTAGCAGAAATCTCAAACGATTTGAACATGGATAAGTAAGGCAAACCTTAAGAGAGAGACCTAATCTTTTTTAATAGCAGCACAAAACAATGCCATAAGTATCAACTATGCTGAAGAAAAAAATATATAAAAGGAAGCAAAAATGCAAATATAAGTTTTGTGGTGATTGAGACAAAACGGTCAATCACATAATAAGTTAATGCAGCAAATTAGCTCAAAGGAGTAAAAGACAAGATTCGACTGGGTAGCAAAGGTGATCCATTGTGATCCGTGCAAGAAATTGAAATTTGACCACATGAACGGATGGTATATGCACAACCCAGGGATTTTGAGATACGAACAGATCACCAAATCTAGGCCAGACTACCAGATCTAGTGACAGTCAACACAAAAAAAGAGAACTGGTCGAATAGTTGACTTTGCCATCACCGCGGACCACAGAGGAAAAATAAAAGAAAGTGAAAAGAGTGATAAGTTTCTAACTTTCTTAAACGACAAAAAAACTGTGGAACGTGAAGGTGACGGTGATACCAATTCTTATATGTTCGCACGGAACAAAAGATTGCTTGACTTGGAAATGATAACAAGTAGAAATCATCCAAACAACAACATTGTTGAGATCGGCCAGAATACAGAAAAAAGTCCCGGAAATTTGAGGAGACTTACTATTACTCAAAATCCTGTGAAAAACCATCAGCGAACGTTTAAAAAAAGGACGGTTGTATTTTTACAAAATAAAAATTTTGTCCGTTTAAAACCGGAATTTAGGACCGCTTAAGTGTAAATGCCCCAGTTCACATCTGTGACAAGGGCACAGGTAACACCCAAACTCTGATTCTATTATAACCATTATATACTACCCATGAAAAATAAATCCAAATCCAAATTTCTATGGGACCCAAAAGGTAAACCTGAGTTTTACAACCGGCAGGTGCTCCTTTGAAAAGTGCCATCAAGCGATGGTTGGCTATTCTTTTTTCAGGTACAGTATTTCTTATTTAAATTACAAAGACCATTGCAGTAATGCTTGTGAGAGACACAAAAGGTCCAAATCGATTAGATAAGACAAAAATATAATCCACTGTTATTTTTAAAGTAATCCTACGTAAAGAGGATAAAGGAAATAGCTGATGGAGATCTGGACAAAATCCACTAAATCTAATTTATGAAACATTCACGCAGAAACCCAACGAAATAAAAAAAAGATCCTAAGAAATGACCGTAGATGAGTCTGATAAGACAACTGAGAAAAATAAATCAAAAGTAAGAGAAGGGAGACTCAAATGATACAGGGATAATACAATACAAACAAACCAGCATATGCAAAAATCAGGAAAGAAAATTCTACCAATAAGATATTGAAAATGGCAAAAAGACAAATCAACAAACCGAAGAAATTTTGAATTAATGAGCGGAACGAAAAGAGAAAATAGAAGTGTCGAATTGTTAAATAACACAAAAATTAATTGGAAGAACTCTAAAAAGGTCCCTATGAAAACATACATGAACTCATTAAAAACAACAATCAAGAAAATACCAAATGGGGAAAATGCCAGGTTTCGATGGAATTCATGGATTCTGTTTTTTAGAAAATCACGTTCATCCACGACAGACTGGTTTTGCAATTGAGTAAATGCTTACAAAGGTAAGAATATCCGAATGAATGAGTTATGGAAACATAACATTGAGAGAGGAAGATTCAAAAAAGGGAGAATCTGGATTAACTACATACCGTAAATACGGAGCTATGATGTAGAAAATCTTGAAGGCACGGATAAGAGAAGATATCTATTTCTCGTTCTTGTGCCACGGGTCTTTTCAAAAAGGATGTTGCAGGGGAACAAATGGAACAAATGACCTACTATATATTGACCAGCATATCTTCAGAAAAGCCAAGACGAGACTGAAAACGTAACCATGATATGTCATGGCAACAAGAAGTCTTATTATATGGTTCTGCAAACTTGGATAATAGGAGTGTGTGAAAATATCCGAAAAATCATAAACTTCTTCCCGAATATCATGGAAAACTCGAAAACTGGAGTTTGGAATTTACAAGTGGACAGAGTGTACCATAGGGTAAAATCCAAAGATGCATCTTCCATGGAGGCGCGTTTTCACTACTACAATTCATTATAGCAAAAATACCACTCACCTGCTCAGGAAATGCACGTGGAGGTGCAAATTTACTAAATTACAAAAAACGTTAATGACCCTATGTTCATCGATGATCTAGAGACTTTTATACAAACAACAAATATATTCAGCCAGGATATTGGAATGGATATATGAATGGAATCTGACATTTAAAAAAGAGCCCAGCTCACAATGAACAGCGGCAAAAGAAAGAAAGGTGAAGGAGGGAACTCTTAAATCAGGAAAGCACTAAAATTCTTGGAGGAAAGGAAAATTATAAGTACTGAGGAAAATTGGAAGTGGAGACCATCAAACAAGCAGGCATGAAGGAAAAAAGAAAACATTTTCTCAAAAGAAAAAACTTCTCGAAACCAACCTCTTTAACAGAAATTCTATCATCAGGATAACCACTAAAACAGTATCTCCCCGTAAATTTCTCAAAACCATTCGAAAAATAGACAAGTGATGAACTTAGACGAATAAACATAATATATGAAATCGATAATTTATGTTCGATAGATGACATAGACAGACTGTATGTATCAAGAAAAGAAGGAGAAAGACGATTCGTCAGCTTGGGAATGGTGTTGCCGCATCAACACAAAGATTCGTGGACAACATTAAAAAGAGCAAAGAAAGATTACTTACACTATGCAATTATAACATTGACAATATATGTACGAACAGAAAAGACAAGAAAATGGGGAAACAGAAACGGGAAAAAAAAACAAGTGTGTATATTTCAAACGACAAAATAATAATTTTGTATACAAAAAGACATACTTAAGAAAAGGGAAACTTAAGAGAAAAACTGATTTTTTTAATAGCAGTACAATGCCATAAGAAATGATTATCGCAAAAATCGATATCACACAACAGAATAACAGGTGTAGGTTATGTGGAGAAACATATGAAACTCTTAATCATACAGTAAGCAAATGCAATTAACAAACACAAAAAGAAGTACAAGACCAGGCACAACTGATTGGATAAGTTGATCAACTGGGAATGAAGAAAGAGATTGAAGTTTGACGAAACTAACAAATGGTAAATGGACAAACCAGATTCCAACCTAGAAAATGAGACGCATAAAATTCTCTGGGATTTTGAGATACAAACGGATCCCCTAATCCCGGCCATAGGACCAGACTTAGTGTTTATTAACAAAGAAAAAAAAAGAGAACATCATCTTGTGGATTTCATCGTTGCGGTGGATCACAGAATAAAAATATTAGAGCGAAAGATAGACAAACACATGGTCTTTAAAAAGAGTTTAAGAAGCTGTGCAAAATGTAGAAGACAGTGATACCAATTGCAATTGGTACTCAGGAAACGGTCCTAAAATTCTCTGAAGACAGACTGGAAGATTTAAAAATCAGAAGAATTGAGACTTGCCTGACTAAAGTATGGTTGAGAACAGCCAGAATACTGAGAATAGTCCTGAGGAACTAAGGAGACTTGCTGTCACTCAGACTCCAGTAAATGAGCTCTAGTTAATGCTGGTATAAAATAACTTGTTAGGAATAATAATTATACGAAAAAGCTAAAGGAAAAGTACAAATGATTGAGGAGAAATGTTAAAACTGACTCCGAAATAAGTCACATGACTACAACAAAAAAGGGCGAAAGATTGATTAACCCCCCCAAAAAAAAGGATTTCAAAGACGAGACCCAGAAATACAACTTAAATTTTTAAGAGAACCTTCAAGATATTTACAAGCAATGAAGCAACAGGATAGAATGGAAGCTATGGATTCAAGCAATTAGTTTTGTTATAATTATCATCATTATCACTTTATATGAGGTTTATCCATTAGATTTATTGGTCTTGTTGATAGCAATTCAGTTTCTACAGTAATTGATGATGATGACTGGTGCTTTTTATTCAACCACTTTATGCCCGAAAGCATGCTAACGTTCAGGGAGAAATTTTGAGGTCAGTCGCCAACTTGCAAAACATTTCTTTCATGTTCAATGATCAAATTTCTTTATCGTCGTGATTTTCCCGTTTCTATTTCACTTTCATTTAAATATTCTATTATAACTTTATCTCCTTATGAAAAGTTTTAAGCTTTCATTTATCACACCTCATCTGGTCATTTTACACAATTTTTCGTTTTCTTTTTTGCTTTAGTTTTGATATATTATTCTTTTCTTTCTTTTTGATATCTTCTTTTGACTTAACTTCGACTTAATTTAGTTTTTCTTTTTAAGTGTTTTTATTTCTAGTTTAGTTATATTTATATAAGTAAAACTACCGTCAATTTTCCCTCATTTTTTTCTTTTTTTTCTTTTATTCTTTCTTCCTTTTTTGTTATATTTCAGTTCTTAGTTTGTTTTTTTCTCGATGTTAATTTCCACACCATTTTTCAAAATTTTCTTTTTGGATTATTCATTTATTTATTCATTTTAGCTTTCAATCTTTTCCTTTCTTTTTCCTTTCACAATCAACTTCATTTTTTGTACATTTTTATGTCAATATGGCTTCTCGTTTCGCATTTTATCTCTTCTTTATTTTTTCTTCGTTTTTATCCATCATTTTTATTTCATCAATGTCCTCCTTTTTCTTTGAATATGTCTGACTCTTTACAGTCAAATATATTGCATTTATTTTTCCCTGTTATTATTCCAAATAACCTTGCTAACATCCACCAAACTTAGAAGATTTTTCTTTATTTCTTTTACCCGACCCCAAGAAAAGATAATCCTACCTTACTAAATCAACATTTTATATAATATTCTATTGGTCAGATGTACGTGTAAGTTTTACCAAAAACCTTCCCTAATCACAACAGTTCCATGTATTTTATTTTTTTCTTTTTGTTCTTGTTTTCAATGTTCCTGTGTTTATCCTTTTCTTTTAACCCAGTCATACAATTGCTTAAAAAATAGATAACGCTTTATTTTATTTCTTCTGTTTTTATTTCCGTTGATATAATTGCTCCTTCTACACAGTCAGTATTGCTTCAGTTGAAAATTCAATCTTAACAAATAAGAATGCCCTTAAGCATGTTTCATTTGCCAATGTGTCTTTTCATTCAAAATGTTCTTTTCCCACCATGAATGGACTGGAATGTTATAAATATTATTTCATTCTCTTGTTGCTTACAATCATATATTTGGGTCTTTAAGGCAAGTAGGCATTATATAAGCTGATTTTTCCAATGATATCAACTAGATTGATACAGGGCGATTCACACTCACTCAAACGCACATACACACACTAAATGCAAACACATTCTCTCTCTCTCTCTCTCTCTCTCTCTCTCTCTCTCTCTCTCTCTCTCTCTCTCTCTCTCTCTCAAACACACACACAGTTTTATGTATTTATGTATGTATGTATGTTTATTCTGCAAAGATCATATAAAGTTAATCCTGACAAAATGTTAGATTTTCATCTAAGTTCATGTATATCAAATAAAAAGGACAAATAACACTATTCAACAAAGTTATCTTTCTACTAACATAGAAACATGTGTTTTAGAAAATGAGCTGATTGTTCTACCATGTCTGAATTATGTAGTTTATACGTCATATGCCACTAGTAAATCCAGGGTAATCCCAACCCTGGACATTCAAGATCTTCACAACAAGCAGAGCAAAATAAAATCATAAGAAATGATTGAAAGATAATTGAAATGTACCTTTTCATTTAATTAACCAACCATCAAGAAGAAATGCAACTCAAAGCATTTACTGCATTTGATGAGTTAGGATTAAATGTACAGATGCAAACTTAGATCACAATAAATTAATTAATTTGAAAAAGTGTAAATTTAAAAGCAACCACTTAACACGCGAAAAAGATAGAATCAAAGAACAGTTCGTTCCAGATATCAAACGAAAAGAAAGTGTAACACTTGCAATGACTCAAATTAATAATGAGACAAGTATTACGTTAGAACAATGAAGCAATGGTTCTATGGAAAGTTTTCCAGCAGAAAATGAATACTTCAAATTAGAGAATAATCAACTAATAATAATAATAATAATAATAATAATAATAATAATAATAATAAAAAAACAGACTACTACTAAGAAAAAAGATTAAAATCGATAAAATGGCTCAAAATATCATTATTATAAGAGAACTTGCGAAGATATCTAATACTGATATAAAAGATAGGTACATTTTGAAAAAAAATCAGAACTGATAAAATAAGTTTAAGTAGATAAAATTTGCAAAAAAGAAAATCTTGAAGACATTAAACCTAATCTTTCGCTATGAAATGAAATATTATATGCGACTATTACTTTAATAAGACCAGTAACAATAATAAATAAAGAAATTATATTTTAGTAATCCAACTGGAATTTTTTTAAAAAATAAGGAATAAAAAGTAAAAATATCATACTTTACGAAATGATTATTCTTTTCATCCAAAATGGATTTTTCAAAGCATCGAAGTGAAAACTGGAAAAGTAGGAAAAATTAAACGAAAATATGAGATAACCTAAATTGATAAGGTCCTTACAAGGAAAGAAAATTTGAAGCAAAAAATCCAGCAAAAGGCCCAGCGTATGCGATGATATGAAAAACGAACAACAATTTTAGATACCAAAAATGACAAGAAAAATTTCTATCCAAATATAAGAAGAGAGATGAAAAATGTAACAGAAAACATAAAATAAAAAAGCAAGGTGGGTTGAAAATATTAAAAAAATATTTATAAAAATAATGAACTAAAAATGTACAATATTACAATGTCCTCAGGAGCTAATGAGGAAATTTATTTTAGAAATCATTAAGGAAGCTGTAAGATACCGGATTGGCTCACAGAAGGAGAAACATACTTGCTATCAAAAACATAGGAAACACCAAATAAAAATGTACCTACCCATCACATGCACTCACACAACATATAAAATGCTAACATCGATTATAAAGGGAAAAATAGTCGAATTCATAAAATGTAAATACATCTACCAGTTAAAACGCAAGAGGTAAAAAATCATTTGACAGCAAATATAAACAAGATGATCATGGTTATTTGTTGATCCAAACAGGAAAATATAAATTTGGCTTGGATTGATTTAAAAAAAAAACACTTTTGAATAGCTAGCCCATGAACAAATTCGAAAAGTTCATAACGTTTTACAGATATGTCCATCTATAGCAGAATTCCTAAAATACAATACGCAATGGTGGCATGCTAACCTCAAATTAATCCATGAAAAAGGTATGCTAAAACTAATAATCGGAATATCGATAAGGAAAACTTCCAAGTATACTTACTTTCTCCTTATCTTTTACATATAGCTCTAATACGTCATTGTTTTGAACTCAGAAATACAGACTATGGATAAAAAGCTACGAATAAAAATATAACCCACCTATTCTATATGGACGCTACAAAGCTGTATACAAAAAAAATGATAGCAATTTTGGAGGTGTATTAAGCACCTTGAAACGATTTAGCGACTCGATAAAGAAGCAATTTGGTCTGGACAAATATATGAATGTCATATGTAGGAAAAACCTATCAGTAAATTAAAATAAACGTAAATTACAGAATCAGAAAAAATATTAACCCTGTAAATATTTAGGAATAAATGAAGTGAATAGCATCAATCATGCAATGGATAAAGAAATACACAGGAAAAGAATTCTATTTGATCATTAGAATCACGTTAAAGACATAATTAAAGGCGAAAACTGAAATTATAGCAATTATAACCTTCCCAATACAAGTATCAGCGTAAAGATTTATATAAAAAAGAAGTTACAAAAGTTAAGAATCTATGAGTCTGCTAGAAAATGTATCACCTAAGAGAAGGCAGAGAATTTCTCTCCATCAACAAAGAAATTGGCAGAAGAGATTTAATTGAACTAAAATCAACCTAGAAACAGTCACAAAAGGATTACTAAATTCTTAGACCTTACAAGAGATTGGATGCTGTAGTTAATAAACAGACACGCAAAAGTAAAAGAAAACAATTCAATTAGTAAAGAAATCAATAAATTTGCTAAACAATTTGACCTCACACCGAAAGATATAAACATAAAAGATGAAGCAATAAAAGCAGCAAAAACAGAAATAAGCAAAAGTACTAGGACTAAATCAAAAACAAAATTGCTTAGGGACAAAAAAAAAACATGAGCGATATGTGCAATCGGTTAGAAATGCCGATATAGTTATAGTAATGACTAATCGATTGCTGTAAATTTCTCGACTGAAGGCGGAGGCTGATGAGTTAATAATAAAAGCCGAGTTGGACTAGAACTTACCAACTAGAAACAATATGACAAACATTATAAGAAATGGTTCAAATCTAATGTAGACATTGAATGAATCAGTTGACTCCTTATTATCAGACTGCGTAATCTAAACACCGACAGAAAATTAAGAAAGGCATGATAAAATAAGAAATTATATTCATTGAAAAAATGATATGTGAAAAATGGTATCAAGGCCAACCAGGAACAATAACAGAAGCAAAAAAAAAGCTATTATTATTCGGCATTTTGCAATCAAAACTGATTGGAAAATAAAAAAAAAAACAATCGACCAGTTATAGGGACAAATATAGAAAAACTATGCCTTCTAATAGATATGGCAGTGTCAACAGATAGAAACTTATCTATATTGTAAAAAAAGGAAATAGAAAAACCTGTATTTATAAATTCTGAAGAATGCTGCACCTGGAAACTACTGCTATGTCAATAATTGTGAGAAGAATTGGCCTGAACAAGAAAGGCTCAAGTAAACACATTAGTAAGATACAAGGCTGTACCAGCCTATGTGAAAAGTAAAATAAAAGTTAATTTTTGGAACTTCTAATCTCCAAGGAAGAGTACTATAAATATGACTAAAGAATATCACCTGAAAGAGTTAGTAAAGAATATAAATACATACAATATATAAGATAACTACCATCTCACTCTACATCTAGGTATAAACCCGCTGAAGGATTGCAATAAACTGAAAGTAAAGCTGAAAATTAATGTGAATAATAATGTAACTAAAAAAACTATGGGATATGAAAAAGACAATGATATCGATTATAATCGGTGCACTCGGTACACTCACCTAAGAATTGACAAAGGTCAGGAAAATTGAAAATAAGAGGACAAATGGAGACCATCCGAGACTCTTCATCCTCTAATTCTTAATGTTCAACAGAATCGTTATTTTTACTGCGCCAAGTTAACATAGGCATCGAAAATATACATGGACAATTCACCTCAAAGAATAAAAAATTCAGTCATGACGGGGTAAGAAAAGTGATTTGCTTCGACTCTGGCAAACAACTCATTTTTCTATTCCTGCTAAAACTGTATGTACAGGATAGATTTTCTCCACGAGAATAAAAGACACATGAAACATTTAAATTAAAAGCGTATCTAGTAATATTTTCTCATGAAGTAGATGTCGGGCATTAAGGATTAGGTAGAAATTGAAGGAGAAAAATACCTGCACATAGCCAGAAAACTGAACAAAAGGTAAAATTTAAGGTGACAACTACGATGTTCATATAAAAGTAATGGAACTATTATCTTATTTTACTGGATTACAATCTTGATAGAATATCTACTAAACAATACGTTGTATGTCCGTGTGTGAATATGAAGTTCATGTTCGTCACTCCGAATTTAGTTTTAACTGAGTAATCCTCTTTTTGGTCAGTCACGCAATACATATTCAATTTTTTTCTCAAATGTCAACATAATGCCACAAAAAATTAACAAATCAACATAGTCTTATGAAGTTTATATTCTTTCTTGATCATTGGCTTTTTAGGTGGTAAAATGGATTTCTGGGTGACATAAATACTGTGAAAGGTGGAACCCCTATTGATCAGTCGGTTACTTCAAAAAACAAAGAAAATGTAACAAGGACGAGGACTCTCATCCGATCGACGTTTGACAATGAAAAAAATAAGTGATCATGACATCGATCAGTAAGATTTTAAACATGCTTACCACCCTAAAATAAATGGTATCATTACTTTCTAGACGCAAAATATTAGTATCATTACATTCTAGACAAACTGAACGGATTTTGAAAGAGCATCTTTTTCTAAATAATTCTACAATACTGTTTCCAAAAATCAAAAGCCAGTTCTGTGATTTTCGTTCTATATCTTTTCAGAACATCCCACAGATCGTGATGAACCATCTGACGACTCTATCGGTAGAAAACACCCCGCATTGCAACCAACAAATGTAATAACGTGTTTGTCAGTATGTGATGCATAAAAAAGATTTTAAAATAAAGTCAATTTGTAATGAATTTCATTTTAAAGACTTTTATACAATTAGTTATCTTTCTTTTGTATTTAATGGCATATCAAAATTCATGGATAATTCATCACCAAAGTTATCTTGTTGAAGAATAGTAGCCGTACTATTTAACCATTTAGCAGTATCAAATGTTGCCAATGGACTTAACCACATGCTTCCCTATATATTTGCATTTACTGGACATTATATGATGATGTTAGAAAATATCACAAGAGACAGCCTCATCCTCTTATCTATCTAACATCAATAAATACTAATCCAATAAAAACAGAAGCCTCTACATGAGCGAGTTGCCTTGTTACGTTCACTTTCGGACTAATACCCGAGGGAAAGATATGAAATCCCGCTCTTCCCCCAGCTATGGGTTAGATAATTTTACAAATGTTCTATACGAAGTACTATGGCATTTACTAACCTACGAAGGTTGATATGACATTAGATAAAAAAAAGTCTGAAAGAATAGGTTTAGATACGACTGCTGCTTCACAAACAACTACCTCTACGACAATTACTACTACTAATAATAATCATAATAATTCTAATGACCTGGAAAATGAGGGATGGTAATGTTGAAGATAATGGTAAAAAAGAAAAAAAGAGAAAATGCAACAGCACAATAAATCTTGCTCGTAATTAAATGTATGCAATGCGTAACTAAGGCGCCGGTCTCTTTCTTAAGTCGAATCTTATCATTTCTTACCCCGTTATTTCTGTTTTGTATGTAAAATCTCTTTACAAGCAATTGTTCTCTTACCTCAAAGGATTTGATTTTCAGCAATTTTTGATCTTCCGCTACCGCCAGATCTTTGTACTTCCCTCACTTTCATCCTTCAATTTCATTCTTTATTGAAGTTTCTCCTCTACCAATCTATTCAACAATAGATTTCTTTTATCTGGCATTATAAAGACATATCGCCAAGCAGCTTCATTTTGTTTAACTTTTATTCTATTTATTCTTGTCCTCTCTCTCTCTCTCTCTCTCTCTCACCTCTCTCTCTCTCTCTCTCTCTCTCTCTCTCTCTCTCTCTCTCTCTCTGATTCTGCATGTAAATACGCTTTTTTAAATCTATCAATTTATCTATCCATGAGTTTTGATCTGTCCATTTTTTCTGATTGTATCTGTCTCTCTTCATCTGTTTTTGTCTCTTTCAGTCATTTTCGCTTTCTCTCTCTCTCTCTCTCTCTCTCTCTCTATATATATATATATATATATATATATATATATAATGGCGTCTTAAATTTCTATTTTGTTGCCGTTGTATATATGTATGCATTCATATAATATTTCTATCTATCGACAACCACATTCATCATGCAACTACCTACACATACTTCGACTCAAACATAATTTTCTTTCTTCTCTCCACATACATGCCTACATATCTTTTGATTTCCATAATTCTTTTTCCTTGTCTAGTATAATCTTCTCAGACTTCTCCAGCGTTTTCTTTTCTTCTTTCAATCATTAGTTATCAGTCCTCCGAGCTGTTTTAATACTTTCTCAACTGTCTGTCCATACACATTGAGTACTGTGCGGGGGAAAACCATTGTAGAACTTAAAGAGATGTCGTCTTTGACACTGAGGGTCACTGTGGCAGACTCCTCAGACATCTCCAAGCTCCCATCTGCAACTCCCATCTGATGCACCACAATCTGATTGGCTTTGTCACTTGCTATCCTTAGCTTTATTGATATTGGTCTCGGTTTTGTCGCAAGATTTTGGTGCCTCACTGCTGCCGATGAACAGAGAATGCAATTTTAACCAGATATACAGTTTATGAAATTTATCTAAAAATATTAGAACAATTACTGTAAAATGGTTGTTTATTTCTCTTTATTGATTTATTTATTGCTAAAGTAAAACTATGACAAATTTTTCACTTGAATATTGTTAAAGAATCAAACGTCAAATAAAACGGTTTGGTTACTAAGAATTTATATGAAAATATTAATTTAAAAAATACCTTGTAGAACTTAATATCAAAATATAAATTTGATAAAATATTAAACGTAAATATGCCTCGTATATTCAATGGAAAGAATATTTTGACCAACATTTTATTAGTAGAAATGTAGTCGCTCGTTCTATACAAAAGGAAATGTACAGGTGATGCATCACGGTTTTCTTTATTTTCCGCCAAAATAAATAAGATGAAGGATTTCGAATGTTTTCTGGATTCCTATTTTGCAAAACATAAAATTGAAAAGTGACAATTAAAACATTTATAACCTTCTTGCTCAAATATAAATTTCTCTAGAAAATGTTTCTTTGAAACAAAGAGAGAATCTAAATAAAATTTCATCATGCTAAGGGCAAGGATGTTGATATCTTCTGTGTGCGTGTAGAAACCGTAGCGGCAATAACGATTCTCTATAGAAACACTAAAGTAAAAGTACGATCACCAGATGGAGACACAGAATATTTCGACATTGTAGCAGGAGTACTACAAGGGGACACGCTGGCTCCGTATCTCTTTATCATTTGTCTAGACTACGTACTTAGAACATCGATTGACAAAATCAAAGAGAATGGCCTCGAACTGACGAAGAAAAGAAGCAGAAGATACCCCGCAACAACAATTACCGACGCCGACTACGCCGATGACATAGCGATACTGGCAAATACACCTGACCAAGCCGAAACACTTCTGCATAGTTTGGAACGAGCAGCAGCAAGCATAGGCCTCCAAGTTAATGCACACAAAACGGAATATATGTGCTATAACCAAACGGGGGACATCTCCACTCTAAAAGGAACCCCTCTTAAACTAGTAGACAAATTCACGTACCTAGGAAGCAGCGTCCAATCAACCGAAAAGGACATCGAAACGAGGTTAACGAAAGCATGGACAGCTATCAATAGGCTATCGACTATATGGAAATCAGACCTAACCGATAAAATGAAACGCAGTTTCTTCCAGGCAGCGGTCACATCGATACTGCTATATGGATGCACTACATGGACGCTAACAAAACGGCTGGAGAAGAAACTAGATGGCAATTACACAAGAATGCTGCGTGCAATCCTCAACAAGTCCTGGCAGCAACACACCACAAGACACCAACTGTACGGCCACCTGCCCCCTATCACGAAAACTATTCAAGTTAGGCGAACCAGACATGCAGGACATTGCTGGAGAAGCAGAGATGAACTCATAAGAGATGTACTCTTATGGATCCCCACACATGGCCGCGCAAAAGCAGGACGACCAGCTCGAACGTACATTCAGCAGCTATGTGGGGATACAGGTTGTTGTCCTGAAGACCTGCCTAGGGCGATGAACGATAGGGAGGAGTGGCGAGAGAGGGTCAGGGATATCCGTGCTGCCAGCACGATATGATGATGATGATGAAGGGCAAGGAAAATTCGTTGTCTTAAAGTCATTCACTTAATAACCTAACTTAAAAAATAATAGGTGAAAAAAAACCCAGTTTAAAGACTAATTTTGTAATTGTTTGAGGCTTTATCAAATACTTTTGATTATACGAATTGTGTCTAAAAAGTGTTGAAGCCGAAAATTTACTTTTGTTAAAATTTAGCTTCTATAATTGTTCTAAATTAGATCTTGTGACAGTAAGAAAATACAAGAGAAATATTTATTTACAGAATATGCACACATTGATATCGAAGAGAAAGTCAAAATAGAGGGGGAGGTTCAAAACATTAACAATTCTTATAATTCTCTGGACGAGTCCAAAATAAAAATCAATGTGGGTACGAACACATCTGCAACACTAATTTGTACAAAGGCATGTACATGGATGATGTCTAGATATCCAAAGAGAGTTCAGTAAAACCAATGTCAATTAAAAAAAAGAAACTTTATAGTTATAGTTTAATATACTTATAAACAGCTATTATTTTTGGAGGTATAAGGCGTTGAATTTATCAACGCCTCACACCATATTCATGACTCTTATCCTCGTGCAATTTTTCCTGATTTCCAAAACTGAACATTCAGATTTGATGACATGGATAACTTTAAAATGAATTGGACGGCAGAGCTTCATGCTATATCAAAATAGAAGATTCAAAAATGTTTCTGCCAATGGAAAATTTGTTCGATTAATATTGTTGATTAACAAAGAGGCAATTTTGAAGAAAAGTAAGGCTTTTATATTGTTCATTTTTTCTTTTACTGAATACTTTATGGATAACATTTTTGTACACGGATAGGTGAAAATATATTCTAAATTGTTGTTTTAAGGTGGGTGTATCTGTGATCTGTTGCGAATGTTTTAATATTTCCTTTCATATTAAGTTATAGGAATCGTAGTATTTTACCAAGCTTAACTTAATTTGACTAAAGACTAGATGTACTGTGGACCAAGTTACATTCGATCTCAGTATCTACGTCTTGGTGGCATTGCTTACAAACAAGGGTATCATGAGTTGGAAGTTTAAATTTGAGTAGAAAAGCAAAATCTAAAATAGAGATATTCTATTTCTAAAGTATTCTTATATCTGATGAGCAGTGAACCTGTTATGTTCACGTTGTAAAGCTGTCCATGATTTTGCTGAAGTATCTATGTAGAAAGTAGTGAAGGATTCTAATTAGAATCCAATGACTCTCTTCAATATATTTGAATATTTAGATTATTAAATATGACATTACGCGCGACTGCAATCCCCTCAAAAGAATCAATCTGTTGCAACTTTGATTTTGTATTTATTTATTATTTAACTATTTTATAAGACTCTGAAGATATTATTCTTAAGAGTATATCGCTAATAAAATATTTCATCGATGACATACTGATTTTATTTTTACAATCATACGCTCACACACACACACACACACACACACACATATATATATATATATATATATATATATATATATGTGTGTGTGTGTGTGTGTGTGTGTGCATACTACACATCCAGAAAGTATTCGTAATATATTGCTTCTCGCTTTGTACGGTGAATTTCAAATTGCTTGTCTTGATTATTCTTTCTGTCCCAAATAGTCCATAAGTTCTTTGATAGTTGAACCAATGCAGTTAATGCGTCCTAGTTCTTTTTTCTCTCCACAAATAACTTTCTATATGATTCTTTAGTTGTATATCATTATGTATGATCATTTCATCTTTCGTTCACGTACATTTCTTTTCAGTCAATGTTTGGGAAAGGTCAAAATATATTACTCTCCCTTCTACTCATACCAAATATCGGTCGTTTAATCCCGTCTCCAAAATTGTGTCATCAACCTCTCAGATATTCGTTCTTCTTTAATTTCCTGCTGTTTTACAGAAAAAAAATCTCGCATTTCAAGATATTTTTAGCTGAATCTCTCCCGCAGTTTAATGCTTTCCATTATTCCTTATTACATCTATTTGATTTGAAATTTGATTCTAATGAAATTCTGCTAAATATTTAATATTTTAATTATTGATTGCAATCGTTTTTTCTTTAATTCTTTAAAAACGACTATATATCTAAGTAATTAATATATTTTTAATTTATTTGCTTAACTACGACAAAGGCATCAGAAAACAAGGTTTTCTCCCCTTGATATTTTGTTCTCACAGGAAAAGACTCTAAATTCATAATCATATATTTTGTATGTGCTTTTAATGTACAGAAAAAATGCAACGATTAAAATGCAGTGATTAAAACTAAGTGCTATAAAGATAATGATTAAAATATCTTATTAAGATATCTTATTAAGATCAGAAATAAACCGGTTCTCTATCATCTTTAGATGGTCGACCATTCAGAATTGTGTATGTATATATATATATATATATATATATATATATATAGTGACAGGATAGATAGATAGATAGATAGATAGATAAAGTCGCGAGGAGCTGGGAGGAAGAAAGTGAATAAGAAGTATCGTTGTTATAGTAACGTGAGGCATAATGTTATCGATTCTTCTGTAGAATCAAAATAGATTTTTATATATTGAATTTCATAAATAAATTGCAGTAATTATTCTGCGGTGAAGTGAATTTTATATGTCAATTTAAGGGGTCAATTTTTATTTTAAAAAACTGATTGGTACATTTACATTTTTGTACAATTGTATTGAGTTGAAACACTGCTAAAATTGTCTATCTAGATTACTATCTAAGATATCTTTAAATATATGCACATAATAGATATTTCAATCATTTATCATAATATTTAAATTTATTAATGAAACAAAGCAGAAAAATTCATTGTTATCTTAACGGATTTTTAGTTTGATATACATTTAACATAAACTGGAGAACTCAGAAGATTTTGATATTTCATGAGTAAAATTTGATGGTAGAATTTCCTTGAAAATTCGCTAAATATTTCACCGGTGAAATATTTTCGAAATATAATTCTTAAGTCATCATTGGAGAGAGACGCATTGATTTCTACAGATGTTTGTATTATTTTATCTGTTTAGATTAACTCAAGAACAGACCTAGCCAAAAATAATTTTTTGGATAGTAATCTAGGATTAGTGACGTTTCCGTAAAATGAGTTCAATTTATGCCTGGATTTCTGATGTACTCAAAAAGAATCGAGATTGGAGTTGCATTCATGACAAGTGAAATGAAAAAAAGCAAAGAAACGTTGATTGTCATTGAAATATTCCCTTTTGGGTTCAATACATTTAATTCAGCGTGTTTTTCTGTGGTCGAAGTACCTGGTAATATTCTCTCAATATAGATTGAAATTGCGCGTTGTCTATTTATAGTGTCTGTCAACTTCAAAAATAAACCTCGAGATTAACTTTGAGTTTAGGAAACAAGAGAAGATCACGAGAAAATAGGTCTGGTTACTGTGCACTCGTGAAAAATGCCTCCAAAAGCTATCGGAAGAACCCAACAAACACAAATGCCCGAAAACTAGAAAAGGCACAATATCAATTAGCAGGAATATATCTAAAAGAACAGGCAGAATACATACAAAATCAGATAGATAAGATTAGAGACTCGGTGGAAGATAGACAATCCAGGATAGCCTGGCAAACAATAAACGATGTAAGTAGAAGGAAGAGCACAGCCAAAGCAAAATTGAAAGCTGCAAGCCAACAAGAAAGAGTAAAACTGTGGGAACAGCATTTCCAAAATCTACTAGGAAGCCCACCGAAAATAACGGATGAACCGATCACCAGAATTATCAGTAAGCAATTAGACATTAAACTAGGGCCTTTCACCAAAGAAGAACTCGACTCGGTTCTTAAAAAAATTAAAAATAGGAAAGCTGCAGGGCTAGACGAGATCCGCCCAGAAGTGTGGAAGACTAGACAATTCGACGATATACTGCTCCGGCAATGCAACGCAGTCTATAGTCAAAATAGGATAGAAAGATGGATGAAGGGATGCATCCTACCTTTCCCTAAAAAAGGCGACCTCGGATTAGCCAAGAACTACCGAGGGATAACACTTACATCCATAGCAGCCAAAATCTACAATGCCCTACTACGAAACCGCATAGAACCCAAAATAGACAACGTTCTTAGGAAAAACCAAAATAGCTTCCGGAGAAATAGATCCACAACCTCACAAATATTTACTATCCGTAGAATCCTTGAAGGCGTCCGGGCAAAAAACCTTCAGGCGACATTACTATTTGTCGACTTTACCAAGGCCTTCGATTCCATCCACAGAGGGAAGATGGAACTAATCCTACTAGCATACGGCCTACCTAAAGAAACTGTAGCAGCAATAATGTTCCTCTACAAAAACACAACAGTGAAAGTACGTTCACCAGATGGAGACACGGAATACTTCGACATTGTTGCAAGAGTACTACAAGGAGACACGCTAGCCCCATACCTCTTTATCATCTGTCTAGACTACGTGCTTAGAGCTTCGATCGACAAAATCAGAGAAAATGACTTCGAGCTGACTAAGAAAAGAAGCAAAAGGTACCCCGCAAAAACAATCACAGACGCCGACTACGTGGATGACTTAGCGTTACTGGCGAATACGCCTAATCAAGCAGAGACACTACTGCATAGTTTGGAACGAGCTGCAGCAGGCATTGGCCTCCATGTCAATGCGCACAAAACTGAATATATGTGTTACAACCAAACGGGCAACATTACCACTCTAGACGGAGCCACTCTGAGGCTAGTGGACAAATTCACCTACCTAGGAAGTAGCGTCTCATCAACAGAAAACGACATCGACACACGGCTGACGAAAGCATGGACGGCTATAGATAGGCTCTCAATAATATGGAAATCAGACCTGACAGATGAAATGAAACGCAGTTTCTTCCAGGCAGCGGTCACATCGATACTGCTATATGGATGCACTACATGGACGCTAACCAAACGGCTGGAGAAGAAACTTGACGGCAACTACACAAGAATGTTGAGAGCAATATTGAACAAGTCCTGGCGACAACACCCCACGAGACGCCAACTGTACGGCCACCTGCCTCCCATCACGAAAACTATACAGGTCAGACGAGCCAGACACGCCGGACACTGCTGGAGAAGCAAAGACGAGCTCGTAAGTGACGTACTACTATGGACCCCCACATATGGCCAAGCAAAAGCAGGACGACCAGCCCGAACTTACATACATCAGCTTGTGAGGACACAGGATGTAACCCAGAAGACCTGCCGGAGGCGATGAACGATAGGGAAAAGTGGCGAGAGATGGTCAAGGATATCCGTGCTGGCGGCACGACATCCTGATGATAATGACTATGGTGATTGTCTCATTTTTGCCAAAAACTACTGAACGAAAAGTATCAATAAGTGACATTAAATCGTCTTTAATTGGAATCATTTTGAGATGAGGCTTCTTAATCTGAGAATTAATTTTTATTTATTGCGGACTTTTTGTCTTCATATTGGTAGTTTTTGTTTTGTTTCTTCTTTCACTACGTTTCGGCCAAATTTCACCTCTGGCCTTCTTCAGGTGATTTTACCGTGACATCGGATTGGAATGCTGAGTCTTGTAACCGTATCCCCGGTAATTACTGCCTTCCATAGTTGTTGTCTATCGCACCACGAAGTTTACTTGGTCAAAAACGTGGTGCGATAGACAACAACTATGGAAGGCAGTAATTACTGGGAATACAGTTACGAGGTCGCAGTAAAATCACCTGAAGAAGGCCAGAGGTGAAATTTGGCCGAAACGTAGTGAAAGCAGAAACAACACAAAAACTACCAAGATGAGGACAAAAAGTCCGCAATAAATAAAAATTAATTCTCAGATTCAAGAAGTCTCATCTCAAAATGATTCCAATTAAAGACAATTACAAAAATTCATTACGGACCCGACTCTGGAAGACCACATAAGAAGAACAAATAATTGGATTCATAAGACCAAAAAATTCATCCTTGATCGCCCTTCGGGGCCCGTGGCGCAACGGATGGAGGCGTTGAGTCTCTACAGTTCCAGAGGATAGCGGTTTCAAATCCTACCCAAGCCGGTTAGAGGTTTACTTGGTCAAAAACGTGGTGCGATAGACAACAACTATGGAAGACAGTCATTACTAGGGATACGGTTACAAGACTCAGCACTCCTACCCAAGGTCGCGGTTAAATCCCCTGAAGAAGGCCAGAGGTGAAATTTGGCCGAAATTTAGTGAAAGAAGAAACAACACAAAAACTACCAAGATGAGAACAAAAAAGTCCGCAATAAATAAAAATTAATTCTCTGACATTAAATCGTCTAAATATTAGTCCCGATGACTAACTTTCAGTGATAAGTTACTAATCTACATACATCTTCATTAAAATTTTTGACTTTCATTTGTAAAAGAAAAAAATTAAATATTCAGCCTTGATACTTTTTATCACACTGAATATTTCGATAAATTACTTTCATAGAAAACTAACAGGTTTTATTTATTAAAATTTTATTGGCGTGTTTGAGTCAAAGTCTTTAATCTTTTCTTATTTTCTAGTTTCAGTGTTGTCATATAATATATGACTGGAAATGATTAGGAAGATGGTTGAAATAATAGTAATATAATTATAAAGGTACTTTTGTCACTTGAAGAACGGTCTAAGATTAAACTGAGTAAATACTTGATAGCGTGAACTCTGTTAACGTGAAGAATTTTGCCCGACTGACTTTTTTTATGACATGGGGGGTCAGGACAAACAAAGAACAAATGCATTCAATGTAATCATAAGATGAAAAAATGATGAGTCCAGATAACTAGTTTTTCCAGACGTTTAATTGAAAGATAAACGGAATAATTAGGTTCGATTTTAGTAAGAAATGTGAATTATAGTGAGATAGAAACGAAAAATGAAACCAGAATAAGAAGGTATAAATATCCAAAAAAGTTATATATTTTCAAAACATAATAATGCTTCAGAAAGAAAAAAAACACAAAAGCAACGAAACAATTTACAATGAAAATATTTGGTTCGATTATAGATTGTGAGAAAGGATGCAAATGGCAATGGATGAATTTATGTAGGCCTGCAAGCTCAACTCAGCGCAAAATAAGAAAAGCTATGACTAAACCAATCTTTTCTGGTATCCCGGAATTTAGTATAGAATAATTGAAACAAAGGTAAAGTATTAAAATATTTCCCCTTATGCATATGCATATATTCAAAATATTTTAATGACACAAACAAAAAGACTTTTATATAGACTTAATCCCACACACATAGATAGGTATATATTAATACTTTACATAATATATATATATATATATATATATATATATATGCGTGCGTGCGTGCGTGCGTGTGTGTGTGTGTGTGTGTGTGTGTGTGTGTGTGTGTGTGTGTGTGTGTGTGTGTGTGTGTGTGTGGTAAAGATTTGAGTGAAAATTGAAGAAATGAATGCAATAAAGTGTAAATTGGCCAAATTTGAATCATAGACCAAAATGAATTTAAATAATAAACCATCATGCACATTTATTTTAAAGTTTATGCATATATTCTATACTCTACAAACACACACATTTATGAATAGGTGTAAAGTGTATGTGAATATATGTAGAATGTGAAAGAAAAATGTATATATTTATGGAAACGGGGGTATATTCAGAAGCTGTTTGTTCCCACTTGACTAGACTAAACGACTTCTCTAGTACATATCGGTGAATAAGGAATCCTACTCATTGTACTTTCTACAAATACACCCCAACTGCTAAAAGTATACGTAAAATAATCTAAACTCGAGAATTCTAACTCCAAGTATTAATTTTGAATGGTTAATTTCGATTCATATATACCAATTGTCACGCATATAAATAAAATAAAATAAAATAATCTGATTATAGAATGGTACTTGCAAGAATATTCTAAATATTATATGAGCTCTTAAGAAGAAAGCAATGAAAAACGAAATAAGGATATAAGATTTTCTTCAGTATTGAATGTGGGAATCGTAATGTTTTTAACAAATAACATACTTTCTGGAGAGTGAAATATTTAGTTTGCCTGAGGTTTCTTTCCAACTAAATACAAATAATATAATGGGAATTTTTTAAAATTAATGGATAACTATTAATTTTTTAAGCAGGGGTGTGATGTCTTTTTCGTAAGTGTTACAGTCTACAATCTTGAAATTAATAAAGAATATCGACGGAAAGAACTTGATGAAAAACGAGAAAAACATATGCACATATTAGACGTATGCTGGCAATAAACTTTGATTAAAATCCTTAAAATAAAATACAAAAAGAAACCTAAACAAAACATTGATTGCTCCTTCTTGTTAGATGGCGATCTTTTCATTAATGCCTACACGACTTTGTGCACATTGGTAACTTTTGAACATAGATTCCAACCTGCGTGAACGTTCACAGACTCGACATTTGAACCTTACATCCTTCCAAATTACCTGCTGAGATGCATCTTGGTGTATTTTGAAGCGCCAAGTCAAACCACTAGCTGATTTACAAACCAAGTCACACGTTGGATAGGTGTACCTTGGAGAACGTGGTGGTAACACGTCTTCGTAAACTGCTTGGTCTTGCCTCTATATATATATATATATATATATATATATATATATATATATTGGGCATGAGTGCAAGCGTTTGTGAGTATATATACAATATCTATGGTTACCGTATTTACAGACCCAAATTAAGTTAACACCGATTTATATGGAGCGAACATTATAATTTTGATAAATTAAAACCTTAAATAAATCCCCAAGTATCTAATGCTTTGCTTCCTTATCTAATATATATATTAATTTTTACCTCCGTCTTCCAAAATTTTATTTTTGTTTATTTTGAATCTTTTTCTCCATCTATTTTCTGTCATTTCTCCGATTTTACTTTCCTTTTCCAACAGATCTTTTATTTTCTTTCCGTTTTAGTACTGAAGTGCCTTCATTTACTCCTTTGTTATTCATACACGTATCATCCAATGCAGTAATATGAGCAGGATGTAACAAAAGGTAAATTTTGAAATGAAGTTTAACAGACTTGAATTCAGAGTTTTCCTTCTTTTAGACCGGTTGCCATACCAAAGTTAAAGAGCTCAGTCAGCCCAGCTTTTTACTCTCAGTTGAAAGGATAATTGGTGGATTCAAACCTTTCCCAAGGGAATTAGTGCAATTTGAAATGATAAAAAGCTTCGTCCAGGGTTTGAACTCGGTTAAACTAGCCCCTTTCCTATAACGATGGCATTTGTCCTCCGACCTACCTACCGGATGAGTGTGGCACAAGGGCTTTTTAAGATGGGTCCGGGCGCAGAGCCGGAGTCCACACGCACCTGGCATTTCTAAAAGTGCCTCGCACCCCGTCGGCATTCCCCTAAAAGGGGCACCTCAGGCGCCGGGCGATAAACCCAACCCCTCCAAAGTGTGTTAAAGCCTGCGGGGACGGCCTGCTGAGGCCAGAGGTATATCCAGTGACAAGACACACCCGACCTGAACCGCCCATCACAATAAGCCATCGACTCGAAAGGCTGTTACACGATAAGTACGTCTATTCTTACTCGTATAAAACTAATTTCCCTTCTTAATTCAAAAATTTCATTGATCCTATTTTATTAAAACTTACTATGTCCATTCATTATTTCTAGAAATCAAATTCATATTAAATTCGAACTGTTTTTTGGGGGGTGGGGGGCTTTGTTCATTAAGAGATGCATCCTCTCGTTCTCTAAAAAGGATGACCTCGGATGAGCCAAGAACTACCGAGGAATAACACTAACATCCATAGCAGCCAAAATTTACAAAGCCCTACTACGAAACCGCATAGAACCCAAAATCGTCAACATCCTTAGGAAAAAACAAAATGGCTTCTGAAGAAATAGATCCACGACCTCAAAAATAGTGACCATCCGTAGAATCCTTGAAGGCGTACGGACAAAAAACCTACAGGTGACATTACTATTTGTCGACTTTACCAAGGCATTCGATTCCATTCACAGAGGGAAGATGGAACAAATCCTACTAGCATACGGCCTACCAAAAGGGACCGTAGCAGCAATAACGATTCTCTACAAAAACACCAAAGTGAAAGTACGTTCACTGGATGAAGACACAGAATACTTCGACATTGTATCAGGAGTACTACAAGGGGACATGCTAGCCCCATACCTCTTTATCATCTGCATAGACTACGTGCTTAGAACATCAATCGATAAAATCAGAGGAAACGGCTTCGAGCTGACAAAAAGAAAGAGCAGAAGGTACCCCGCAAAAACAATTATCGACACCGACTACGCTGATGACATAGCGATACTGGCAAATGCACTCAACTAAGCCGAAACACTAGTGCATAGTTTGTAACGAGCCGCCGCACGCATTGGCCTCCATGTCAATGCGCACAAAACTGAATATATGTGCTTTAATCAAGCAGGTGACATTTCCACACCAGACGAAACCTCTCAGAAACTGGTAGACAAATCCACCTACCAAGGAAGCAGTGTCTCATCAACCGAAAAAAAACATTGACACGCAGCTAACGAAGGCATGGACAGCTATCGATAGGTTATCGATCATATGAAAATCAGACCTGACCGATAAAATGAAACGCAGTTTCTTCCAGGCAGCGGTCGTGTCGATACTGCTGTATGGATGCACCACTTGGACGCTAACAAAACGGCTGGAAAAGAAGCTAGACGGCAATTACACAAGAATGTTGCGAGCAATATTGAATAAGTCCTGGCGGCAACACCCCACAAAGCACCAACTATACGGCCACCTACTTCCTATCACGAAAACTATCCAAGTTAGACGAATCAGACACGCAGGACACTGCTGGAGAAGCCGAGACGAAGTCATAAGAGATGTACTCCTATGGAACCCCGCATATGGCCGAGCAAAAGCAGGACGACCAGCTAGAACATGCATACAGCAGCTCTGTGAGGATACAGGATGTAGCCCTGAAGACCTGCCAGAGGCGATGAATGATAGGGAAAAGTGGCGAGAGAAGACCAGGAATATCCGTGCTAGCTGCATGACATGATGATGATGATGATGATGATGATTTTGGCTGCGCACAGCAACCAACTTCTGTGCAGACTCGTCGCTTCTTAACAAGCAACCGGAGCTTTTAATGTTACAGGTCCTGATGGTAAGTCAAGTTCTCTTTTTCTCAAGACTTTTTTCTTCTCAGTTTTCTCTTTATCTTTTGCCACTTCAATTTTCTTTAATTTCTCTATTTTCTCACATTTTACTGCATTTTCAATTGGTACTTTTTTCTTCTTTTTTTAGATTTAATTTCGACCAGCTGTTATGGTAATTGAAGTGATAGTTTTAATGATTGTGTTTTATGAAATATAATCATTAATTGGTTACATTTTTTTTTTTAATTATTATGAATTTCTTTCACCTTGTTACTTCAGACAGCATTATTTTAAGGGCTTACTAGTTTTATCAAGTACTGAAATATTTATGTTCTTTTGCCGAAAAATAATCCCGTAAGGAATCTCAGTGTAATGGAAATTTACCGGTGGTGTCAATCTCGTCTCCGAGTAATAATGGTATCTTTATATTTTCCCTCACTTTTCCTGTCTTTTCTGACAGATTACTAATCTCCTATCCCAGAGTTGTTATGTAAACCGAAAAATGATCGCATCGTCAGTCTTTTCTGTGTAAGCCCTGAACTTTCAAGGATGCCCGGCAGCTTTTCCCATATTTTATTGATTTGCAGTTTCATCTGAAAACTTCGGGCCACAGACGCTGTCCAGACAAACAATGTATACATGTGTTATTATTCTAAAATACATACTACATTTCAGTAGAGAATAAAAACAGGCATCATACTAATTCTCCTCTCCTTTCAAGTTTGTTTATTCTTTATTTAATTCATTTTCTTTCTACATTTCTATTTCATGATTTTTACTCAGAATGAAAAATTTCTTTTGACGTCTATCTTTTTCTATTATTTCTCTAATACTAACTGGAATATCTTGAAGTGAGAATGACATAATGTTTACTGGAATCGATGGGTCGATTTCATTTTCAGATTTCATTTCATATACTTTTAGAAAGACACGAATCCAGTTCATCTCTCTCTCTCTCTCTCTCTCTCTCTCCCTCTCTCTTTCTCTCTCTCTCTCTCTCTCTCTCTCTCTCTCTCAATGGAAAAATGTAGATCAAACGGAATCCTTCTAATTTAAGAAAAACATTGAACCTGTAACAAGTTTAGCTTGCCAGAAATTTATAAAAACTGTTTTAGAAAACATAAGAAAACTGCTGATCTAAGATTTTGACTGGCCGTGACATATTTCTAGTAGAATCGACTTGACGAAAGAAAGAATAAAAAATATGAAGTCATTGTTGGCAGAAATGACGAGCCTAAATATTAGAAATAAGATTGTTTAATTCATCTAAAAGAAATGTCTATTTAACAATTCTTCCATCAATTCATTTTTTACAACCAATTCTGAAAAACGGTAAATGAAATTCCGTAGACATGAGTACAGATTTCTTAATTACATTTTCATATTATGAAGTTAGTTCTCATCATCATAAATCATTTTACTTGCTTTTATCTTAATTCTAGTTGGTTATTATTGAAATTCCTTCGAATTGTCAATTTGAAAAAGTGACGAACAGCGCAGATTGGAAATAAGAATTGTCAAAAATACTCAAAATAACGTTGCCTTGTTCCTCTGAGAAGTCAGGTACGTATCACAGAAATCTAAATAATACTTATAGCACTATTCAATGCTGTTGGGTCTGTTTAATCGGTGCCATATTCGTTATTATTCTACTCATTAATAAAGTTAATAGTATATTTTATTTATTTTATAGCAGAAGTTAGATCAATCTACATTATTAATAATTTTTCCTATAAAATAAATTAAAAATTCTTTTATCATAAAATATATAAAAAATCATCAATATTCGTCTCTGAATTTCAGACAACTAAAATACATTATTCGCACGATTAGAAGATAATATTGTATTGTAAAATATTTTATGGAGTTTTGCAGATATATATATCTAAATATAAGTGTGTTACCCTTGGGAGATTTTTCACATTAGTGATGTGTTCCTTGGTTTAGATTGTCAGTCCTGAGTAATAATTTGGCATTTGAAATTTGCATTTCCTGTTTGAAAAGTTATAAAGAAATATAATGAATAATGATAGCTTAAGTGGGAATAATTGTTCATTTTTGAAATTTTAGATATATAAATCCCGTACCATTAGTTAGATATTGCAGCAGCATTTTCTTTGATGCATATTTTTTGTAAAAAACCCTCAAAAGAAGAGAAGCAAAGACATTCATTTGTTAAAAGTCTCAATTGTTCAGCCAGTTACTTTGGTAGTACTACATCAAAGAGTGTGACCTTTTATAGAGGATAAACAAACTATTTCCAATTCTTGATATAGATACTTGAATGTCTTATTTCCACTTTATTGTGATTTTTCCTCTCAATCCATTTCCCTATTGAATATATTCTTATTTATTCATCATATTTTGTCGCAAGTACTTTATATATCCTTGTCGCTTACATTATTCACTATATCTTCATCCTTTCCTGGTGCACGCACATACCATCAAACAGAAATTATATACTTAAATAGAAATGTACTAAACAATTACTTTTTCATTTGATAAATGTTCATTCAAAATTTACTTTGCTTTATTATTTTATTCTTATATTGTAGGATCAACATTCCATTCTTACATGTATATCAAATGATTTTATAACAATGATAGTTACTCAGGATATCAAAACAATTTTGTCCGCATTAAATTTATGTCAAGTAAATAAGTAATAAAATCAATAGTTAATAATATACCATTCACAAAATTGAGTCATAAATGTATTACATGTCTTTTTGCTTACATATTATTAAACAATAAAAAATTCAAATAAAATCATTTGCTAAGTATTAATTCCCAATTAAGTTAAACCATTTGAGAAGTATTTTTGTAATTGTTTAAGGAATAATGTTTGATGGCTATGCATTAGAATATGGCGAAAATATAAGGAATAAAATTTCTACATAACATCTAATGTCAAACGATTAAATATCTTGACTTCCCTCTCAAAACATAATTAATATATGTTTTCATTCATTTGCACAAAGTAGCATAGTAATTCCCATCATATCTTACTTTGGTTGTCTGCTAACAATTCACAGCTCTCAAACGTTTGAATTATATGAAAGGCATCTATCAAATAAATGCAGAACTATTACGTTACCAATTTGCTGATGCTTCGATACGATATATAACAATTCTCTTTTAAGTTTTATTTAAATTACTGAAATATTATTACCTGACTGGTGGAGCAGGACGTAAATTTGAACGTCTACACGTTTGATATATAAGGAGGAATGTACTCAGACGATCGTTCACTTAATACTACCATCTTTACAGGCCCCTCCCATCAACTTACTACTTGACATTCTTATTTACCCCCATGCGAGACTCAATTACCAAGAGAGTATAAACATATATAGTGTTCAACATTTAATAAAACGATACAATATGCAGAATGGGAACTCCTAAACTTCTCTATAGAATACCCATATCCCAAAATAGCCAGAGTATAATTCTACTGCGTATAATTCTACTGAAAATTAAGCGGGAAAGTGATTCAATGTAATATACAAAGAAATGATTCGATATAAGATTTGAAAATACGTTCATATAGCGTAGACACAGAATCAGCGGTGCTTTGGGATTGTCAGTTTCTCGTCAACATGATCATCGGATCAATAAATAAACTCGTATCTACACTATCCGATCATATATATACATTTTCTTTTTATTGCTAGTTTGATGTATACATACGCTAACATACTGCAACTGACTAGAATCTTTTGCTTTTGATGAGAGAGTGATACATTACAACAGAGATAGATAAATGTATATAACACCAATAATTTCACAATTTTTATCAATCGGTCGAAATAGATGTATGTATGTAGGTTGATTGGTAGTTAAGTAGGTAGGGAGGCAAGACTTTAGAATAGAATAAAGTAATTCAGTTTACTGTAATTTAAATTTACGAATAATAATCTGCCTGCATGCAGAATATGCTTTACGAATTAAAATGTCATAAGCTTAAAATGTATTATTTGTAGTGAGTTGCACGAGACGAGATGAATTTAAGCCAAAACAAGTTGATAGGCTCTTGATTTTGTGTACACACAATCTGTCTTTCCATAAATAAAACAGATGTGACGATGAAATAAAAATACAACTGCAATCACAGATATTTTCTATGCCTCAACTATATATATATATATATATATATATATAAAGGAATTCTCTTCCTATGATAATACAGGAAGTTGAAATTCCGCTGGCAGATGACAGAATTTTCTCAAAACGATTAAAATCATTTACAGAGCCTATGATTTTTGACACGGTGAGTTTATGATTGTTGAATTTCTCAAATGTCGAAGAATATAATCAGGAATATATTTATAAAAGGATTTTTAATCTACCAGGAGATCTGGTCTGGTGTAGGGATCAGTATGATGCATTATTCGTTTGACTCTTCTGATGTATTGAAGTATTGTCTTTAAAAAGAAATACCCTTTTTGAATGATATTTTTGTAAGTATTCGGTGACTATATATTGAACAAATCAGTAGCTTTTCTATTGCAAAAGCGCAATGTCATAAACCAAAAAAATAAAAAGTCCAAAAGGAAATTAAACCCATTCAGGATTTAGTCAATCTCCTGAAATGAATTCTATTGAACATATCTGGGTCATTTTGAATGACAAATTATATTAAATAAGAATAAGAATAAATAGTCTGGTCGATCATTCAATTTGAAGCTGCAGCTATGAAAAATGTATTAACGTAGAAGGAAATTCTTTCATTTTTTCTTCTTTCTTTTTTTTTCGATATTCTGAGGCCAATTGAATACAAGTTTAATACGCATTATTAATCATTCATACATCGGTAAGATTTTAAATTAAATGTTGTTGTTTAAAACAGATACTCTTTATTTCGTTCATCATAGAATTGTATGATTTGTTGAAACTGAAATTATCTAACTTGCTTTAGTTATGTAGGCTAATGACGATACTTGTGAATACATATATCTCCAGTCATCGGTTTCATTCTATAGTCCAATACACTTTTCTAATTATCAGCCTAATTATGCTTGGATTGAAAATGTCGGCAACAATCTCGGCTTGAAGCATTTGCGCGTCTTGCTACACAGTGATACAACGAAACAGTCTGTGTGTGGATGACAATAGATATGCTCCCCACGTTCGGTTGAGCACTTTAAAGGGGACATTTGCCAGCTGCTACAGATAATGAAATACAACTGCTCTTCTCAGGTTGCTAATAAGGCATATGAAAAAAAGTTATTCTTAAAAATCCCTTCACTTACGCTGAAAACGACGATGGCTTTTGGGCAAAATATCCCATTGACGTACATTTATCCTGGTTTTGATCTCAGCTTGAAGCATTTCCAAGAACTAGCCCCACTGAAGAGTTGTTATACAAGGAAACAATTTCCCTGCGAATGATAATATACATACATACATACATACATACATATATATATATATATATATATATATATATATATATATATATATATATAGGTGGAGCAGAGAGTGTGAGTTCGTGTGCGTGTGTATGTTTACTAATGATTAGAATGTGATTAGAATTTCTCAGCAGTGTTTGACAGGCTTGAATTCAAAGTTTTTTTTCACTTGGGCCAGTTGACAGACCAGGGTTAAAGAACTCGGAGTGCAGTACTATTTAACCATATCCAATGTTTGAACTCAGGTCACAGTGCCTATGACGTTAACAATTACAGCACGACCTCCTCTTCATACATATATATATATATATATATATATATATATATATATATATATATATATACGAGGTGCATACGATAAGTTTCCAGACATTTTTCGTATGGGCACTTTTAAAGATTGTACACACATGAAACTCTAGACCCCTTCGAAGTAATCTCCTCCGGCAGCAATGCACTTTTTGTACCATTCCAACAACTTCTAGAAGGCCCCCTGGAAGTCCTCTGCGAGCGTGTCAATGACCTTCGTTACAGCCTCTTTCATCTACTCAATTGTCTCATACCGACAGCCTCTTAGCTTAGGGAATACCCCAAATAACAAGGAGCAAGGTCTGGGCTAGATGGGAGGCTGAGGAACTATCTTGATACGCATCTTGGTCAAATAGTCTGTGACAAGAATGAATTTGTGGACTGGTGCATCGTCCTGGTGGAAATGCCACTGACCCGATTTGAAGAGTGCTGGCCTCTTCCGACGGAATCTCTTCCTGAATTCCCTTAAAACCTCAACATAGTAACCCTAACCCCAACTCTTTGGCCTATCAACCCTGGTGTATTGACTTCCTTACTCCTCCCACACCTCTCATCATCCCTCACAGACTCCCTGCCTTCCTTGAATCTCTTATGCCACTCAAAAACAGACACTCGATTCATGCAAGATGGTCCAAAAGCATGGTTAAAATTAACCCGCTGTGATAATCAGACTTTAGTAGGGTGTATTACTGTAGCTCCTAATTTGAACATGAAATCATAAGAATTGGTCAGTCATCTCATAAGATGTTTAGTAATAACATAGTGAATTTTTAAGAGTCTACGACAATTTTAAATGGCCATACGAATAAAGTCTGGAAACTTATCGTATACACCTCGTACATATATATATATATATATATATATATATATATATATATATATATATATATATATATATATATATATATATGATGGGGGTTGTCGGTAGTATAATATTCTCTTGTCTGTCAAACTCTTTCAAAAATTATATTCATAAATATATAATTTTGCTGAAGTGAATTCTTTCTTAAATTGATTTCATCCACTGTAATATCCGATTATATTAATGCGAACTAAAGTATATCATTGAGTACATTTTTTGTATGTGATAAACAATCTATCTTTCTTCGATTACATTCAATCACATAAATTGCTTATAGCATCGCTCTAAGATATTATATTCACTTTGCACATGTGTAAACACGGGGTAAATGGAAATAGGTGAGTAATTGTTAAATTTCAAAGGAAAAACCACTTATCTAAATGAATAGCTGAGGGATATTCGTTTTTCAATCAAAATGTTATGAATTTATAATAGTTCCAAATTTTACTGTATCTTTAAATTTCCTAAAACTTAATAACTATTTAGTTATATTGTTATGAAATATCAAGTAAACAGAACCGAACTATCATTCTTAGGAAATTATGAGTAAAATACCATCCACATCATAGTTTTGACATGATTCCACATTAGTTGAGTGTAACCTCAGGAGTCTTATGTAGTTCACTCACACTAGAAATAAATCTCTGAGGTTTTTAGATATGTAATTGATTTTAGCCTGATTATTTGACATGAATACACATATACGTAATCTACATTTATCAATTAAGATATATAATTGACTTATATATAAATTCAGTTTAAGTAATGATGTACGATTATCAATCGCATTAAACAAGCAAATTATTAATGCATCAGTCATACAATTTTATGAATTTTCAGTCATAAAATATCAATAATTATTTTAAACCACTTTTTAACCTATGTACTTTTTTCTGTTCAGAAAATGCTTCCAAGACCTTAAAATTCTATAATGCGGCTAAACAAGATTAAAAGGTTTCTTTTTTTTTTTTTGCAAACAACACTTTTGCTGTAGTCTAAAAAGCATATTCATCCATTAATTTTTCAAATAAATTCTAGGGTTTTCATTCCTTAATGACACACATATCTCGATTCTCTAAATAAGTTGAGAGACGATCAAATCATAACCTATTGTTCAAGTCCATTTATATTATCGATTGTATGGAGGCATGTTCTGACAGCTGCATGAATTTTATCGAACTATTCCGCCATTTCTAATATTTTCAACTTAGTTATTGAATTGCAAGGAAAGCTTGATTGTCGATTGATATCTGGAAGAAAGAACGAGAGGAATCCTGCAGTGTATGATTCAACTTGACCTTAAATATATCTCAGTAAGGATTAAAAGTTAGTGTTATAATTATGTCTTAATAATCAAAGATCATGTCTAAAGATTTCACAGAAAAAAACATGCAAGGGAATATTCTTTTTTATCAAATGCAATCTCAATATAAATTTATGCAACTATTTTTGTTAAGTAATCGAAATAAAATGACGTTTAATAGAAAGTATGATGAAAAAGCAACAAATAGACGTTTGCTCTTCTGGGTCCGTTCAAGACACAGTTCCCGGTTTATAAGAAATATTCAATTGTTTCAAATTATATTCCCAATAATATAATCATTTTAATATGTTTACAGTTGTGCGTTGAATTCCTGAAGAGGCACTGAGCGTGACTATATTCGAATCATGAGTGCTGTATTTACGCAACTATTGTAGAATTCAATGTTATGTCCCAGTTGCTCGTTAGTATTTGTAATCCGCTGAGGAATTTATGCTAAGTTTCGTGCTATTGGTTTTCTATTATTTTGCTATTGTTACCAAAGAAATTCGTTAATATAAAAATTAGCTGTCACACCGTGCTGGGCCAGTTTTCGAAAAAAGTATACATTTTTAAGTATCATGATTTACGGGACCAACAAGATTACGAGATTAGTATGAGATACCGAAATGTCAAGTATTACAAATATTAATCATGAAAAAAAAAAAGAAAGGAAAACAAGGCAAGGAATTTACTGATTTATTTCAAAAATGCCTTTTTATTTTTCTAACTTCGATTCATATCATTTATATTCATTATCATGATATTTTTTGTAGTTCAATTGTTTTAAAGTATCGTTTTTTGAAACAGTCCGTTTTCGTTGAAAAATTGTAAATGCAGCAATGAAAAATTTGAATCAATATTTCGAGCTTATTGAATAAAGAAAATAGAAAACAGATTTTTCAATCTGTGTTTCAGATTTTTCAAATGAAAATAATAGAAAACTCAAAATTATATAAGCTATTTGGTGGATTGGGGAGCAAATTAAGTTTTTCTATGTTAAATTATATCAGATATGTTTTTGCAAATTTATTTCAACACGTGGGAAATTATACGCCAAGAAATCAGTGAAGGTGCTTTGTATGCATATAAATACAAAGGTGGATGTGTACAAGAAATAAGATAATGTTTTGCATTTAATATTATTTTTGAAAAAATGCCCCTTAATCTTAATAGGTTGTTTTTATTTCAGTTCGTCTCTTTTATTATTTTTACAATTCTACTAGGGCCATTAAGCTAGATTCATCGATCGGGAATGAACAGGAGTTGAACCAACACAGTCTATCAAGGGAAATTTGTCAGAAGAAACACTTAAATACGAGAGTTACCTGAAAAGGTCAGACACTGAAAGGTTAATACGGTGACAATGTATCTGCTGTAGATACTTTTTATACCGCTGGGATCAAAGAACTCCAACTGTATAAGTGCATGGACTATATAGAAAAATAAATCTCATTTTCTCACAGTTCATAAGACTATCTTGATCACCTTATGAAGTTTCAAGCCTATCAGCACACACACACACACACACACACACACACACACACATGCACACACGCACACGATCACACACACACACACACACACACACACACACACACATATATATATATATATATATATATATATATATATATATATCAGATTAGTATATAATTTTAAATTTGGTGTTTAGATTATTTTCATTACTTCATATACTTGTGTGCTACTTGTGTTTCAGAAATTCACATCCAGTTAAGCGGTGTAAAGTTATTGCTGTATTTTTTATAGTAATGATTCTTTTGAGAGGTTGTTTTCTTTTTATTTAATTACCGGATTTTGTGTTTGTGAATGTCCCTGTTAAAGTTAATTATCCCTGAAGACCTCTTGTCTATAAAGATGTTTTGTTTTCTTTTTTATGTTTATGGAGTATATATCGACAGTGAATGTGTGTATATGTGAACGTATGTGTGTTTGTATGTACACTCATGTATAAATATATACACTCGTACACATGCATTGTGAAATGTATTTGGTAGATTTTTGTCATTCATTACACTTTCACTTCCTTTTATTTGAAACAATGTAATTTTTTAAAATATATATATATATATATATATATATATATATATATATATATATATATATATATATATATGTTCTTTGTGCATGTATACGTATGTATGTTTAATACGTGTATATTTAAAAGACACTGTGTGAATTTGATGCATGAGAATGCATTTATCCCCTTACATAAAGTTGTGTGTGTGTGTGTGTGTGTGTGTGTGTGTGTGTGTGTGTGTGTGTGTGTGTGTGTGTGTGTGTGTGTGTGTGTGTGAAGTTAGGCTCTTATTAAATGGAGTAATGATTATTTATTTACCTGGCTTTTTGGCATTTTTTAAAGCCTATTTGCTGCATTCATGAAACTGTTATATCAAGTTTCCTTTTTTTTCGGGGTGGAGCGGTAATTTATTGCTGCTTTTTTGTACAGAGACTCTATTGTTTTGTGCCTGAGTACATCCCATGCATATCATGTTTCTGTGAATTCGATTTTGAACATTAACTTTCTAATTGTCTCTGAAGATTCAGTTATAGTTTAATTTCTAAGGCTGTTTAAGCTTTTATGGTTGATTTTGGGGATAAGATAATACGTCTATGTAATATATTAATATTTGAAAAATATTATTCTGAACTTTTTAACAACTTTCATGCTAGTGAATCATGACGACTTTTATTTTGGCACGTTGTATAAATGATTTTCTATATTGAACTCGCATGAAGAGATTTTTTACAATCAAATTAAACATTAAAAAATTTGTATAATTTAAAACAATAGAGGAGAGAATAATTTAATTATACAATACCAAGATTAGTAAAACAATTTATGAAATGTCCAGTAAGATCATTCAACAGGAATTTTTCAGGTACGACATGAAACTGCATGTGATTTTTAGTTAGTTTTAAGATATGGGCTGTGTTGAGTACATGTTCATTTCCATTCCTTCCCAGTCAACTCTGACCTGAAGTGTTAGTATAATTTAGAGTATCATTTATGTTTTCAATAGGTCTGTTTCTACATCCATTTGATTAGATCGGATGCAAAAATAGTATTTTCGAAACTATTACTCAAAAAATGTCAATATAAACGTACAATGAGAGCAATCCACTTACTTTTAGGTATAAAATAACCGTAGATGATTTGACAGGCGGGTGAAATCAATAAAATGAGCAATCAATAACGAACAAAAAGGTTTCTTTTTTGTTAATCAGTTTCACAAAGATAAGTTTTATTCTATTGTCAGTTAAGAAACAAATGAAATCTCTACTTCGTCTTTCGGTGATTTTTGTAGATTTTGTTTCGGATTCACTTGTCATGATATGTATCAAATACTTGTATTATTTCATCATTACCAAAATTTATATTTGGTGTTCTTCTTATGCTGATATTCAGTTCTTTATTTTTCACAATTTGCCAAGTTACACATTTATTCATATAATAATTTTTACGTATTGACTGCGTAGTTTATTTTTAACCCGATCCTTTCTACTTTCCTTTTTCTCTATAATCTGCATTTTTCTAATAGGACACAATATCGCTTTACCGAAGACTTCTTAATATATGACACGGAATCGCATTGCCTTCCACACTGTTCTTGAATTTACAATGACATTTCTAAATAGTCGATTCTGACAGCCAAGCTAAATCTTGGCAGTTGAGTTTCAGTTTACGCCAGGCCATACCCACAATAACCTGAAACCGATAATCTAAAGGTTCAGTAGCTGCCTGATCGCCCTTCCGATCTTTTCTCGACCCGAATAGTGCACGTTGGTCGCCATAACTAACTGAGAATCCCAGCACTTCAATTCTTCTTCTTCTTCTTCTTCTTCTTCTTCTTCTTCTTCTTCTTCTTCTTCTTCTTCTTCTTCTTCTTCTTCTTCTTCTTCTTCTTCTCTCACACAATATGCCAACAGTAGTCCCATGACTCAAGATATTTCCATCTGGCATATTGTGCCAAATCGAATTTCTATGCTTCTCTACTTTTGTTAGCCATCCATGCTGCTCAAAATTCTCACCCATTTTGATTAACATTTTAGTCACTTCAATAACCAATAAAAACTCCTACCAACTTTAAACACCAGAATCGTACATTTACCAATACTTGAGCAATTGGCAATTTAACTTGCTTTGTCCAACGGTGTACACGAAAAGTGAAATTTCGAGGAAGCTAATCCCAGTGGCTTGAGTTCAAATGTATACCCTGTGTGAAGTTATTAAGCAAATCACATAAACTATAACTATTCAGATTCTGTAGGAAAAAAATGGCAAATTTTAAACAATCAATTTATTTGCGAAAATTAATCCTGGGTTAAAATTTTAGGAAGTAGTAATATGTTTTCTTGTAGATATTAAAGTTATTTATGTATTCAAAAAATGCCGTCTGAAGTTATTTGATACAATCACCTTAATACAAATTATTTATTTAAAAGTTAATTATATCATTAAAGATTAATTAGTACCTATAATGGAACAAATAATAATTACACATGAGAAATCTTTGAATAATTTAAATTTTGATATTGAGCATTTTTATCAATAACATCTTGTAATCTATTGTCTATTAATTTTGCTATCTTCAGCAGGTTCAATTTCAGACTAGGAAGATTTTGTTGATTCCCGTAAATCTGCTTTGTAGTTGTACTATTCGCCACCTTCATATAATTTCATGTTCATGAGAGGAGGTGGTTTAACAGACATTTTTTACAGATCCCAGTTTACAAAATATTCTACATCTTTGTGCTTTTTGACTTCCTCAATTTCATCCTTTTCGAACGTCTCAGAATTGATCTAAAATAGTTGTTTCGATATAACCATGTTTAGTTTATATTCATCTCAGTTTCTTAAATGGTTTTTCTTTTGCTTCGTGTTCTCAAATTAGTTATATCTTCAACAGCTGTCTTTAACATTCGATAATCTCTCCAAATATCCATTGACGTCTAAGTGGACATTCCTTCACGCAATAACTTTGTTATGTTCTGTTTTCCAGCTGTTGTTAGATCCTTCTCTTTACTCCTGTTTCAGTATATATTTTAGAAAGAATAGTTTTAATTTGATTTTAGAGGTCTTGATCAAATACGAGTTTATTCAGCATATTAATTTCAGTCAACCCATTTCCATAAATTCCAAATATCTCAAAAACTAACGATTAAAATGGTCGAAAATATAATTAGATATTTTACTGATGGTGGAAATGGTTGTAAATGGAGGTAAATTTGACAAATTTTGTTCACATTTTCTTGGATTATTAAAATTGATTTGATTTGCATAACAAGTTCAGAATTGATGTAGTGAAATATAAGTAGTGAAAGTGTGTTTAGTAGAATATTTATTTGGACATTTTATTCGGAGTAATTTTTTTCCATTAATTGTCATTAAGATTTTATTTATTTATTTATATTATTTTTTTTTTTGGTTTTGTTTGCTTTTGATTTGTGATGCAATATAGAATAAAACAAAAATGTTCATATTAGTTGTCTAAATATCTGAGATGAAGCTTGTTGATTTTTATCATTAAGGGTTTTCGGACTATTGTCTTCATCTGGAGGTCGCAGGGTCAATCCTCACAACAGGCGAGTAACAATACAGGAATACTTAACACCTGTACCCAGTTATGGCTAACGGAATCAGAACAGGCGACCCCTTCAATAAAGGACGTAGTTCGAAGTTCCGTGAAGGTTCCCGAGTTCGACAAACACTTGAAGAAGGCCGGAGAACATATCGGCCGAAACAATGTGGAAATAACAATAAATATGAAGACAATAGTCAAAACCCTTAATGATAAACATTTTCATCATTTGAAGCGGCAAATATCATAAGTATAAGAAAATTAAAACTATTATTTAAGAATTTATTTGTTATACCGGTTACAGACATTAAACTATGAGCAAAATCAAACACACAATTTAGAAACAAACTATGACTCAATAAATAAATGCAGTGATATATAGTAATTATACAAACGTTGAATATTCTAACCTGATATTTTTGATAAAATCAATAAACTTCTATAGGAGACAACACCTTGTCTCATTTTATAGGTCAACATATTTCAAATATTACATGATAGCTAGAGAGAATTATGGGTTAAGTTTTACAGCGTGTTCTGTAGCCAATCAAATGGTTTACAAGTCATATCGGAAATAATGTTGAAAGATTTGCACGGAAAAATACAAAAGCAAAGATATTCGTATGCAAGGACAGATTGCATTTCAGTTAACTAACATTTTGTTAAAAATCAAAATTATTACTTTTTATTCTGTACAACTTTCACTGTAAGTTAATAATTGAGAAATATTTGTTTTGCCTTCTGATAGTCAAACGTTTGCGTGCAGCTGCTTCTATTTCAACATGAATCCATCAAAAGCTTTTTCAGATAATCTTATTTTTAGTAGAGAAATTGTGGTTCTCGTCGAGAAAAAATCTTTGAAAAAAAACAACAGAATCAGCGAGAAATTGTCTTGTTTCAAGTCGTAACTGACGATACTTGTTTAAGATTACAGGCTACAAAAAGAATTAGATAAACTATTAATAACGTTAATTAAGTTTTTTTCTTGATTATGTAACATAAGTGTATAGCATTATTGACTGATTACAACTAACAATACAGATTTTTAAAAAAACAGGAGTAAAAACATTTTAATGCATAAACTACTTACGTGTTGCAAAGATAAAAATGCTCTACGAAATGACAAACAGATTTTTTTCTCTGAAGAACATTGAATGATAAAATCTCAAATATTGGAAATCACTTTTCTTTCATGTGGATTGATCATATTGTGTAACAATTATCATGTATTGTAACAATTAATATATTCTGTAATAATTATCGCTTGTAACAGTTTCATGTAAAACATTTGTGACAAAATTGATCATAAAATACGAGTGTGTCATCTAAGTCATGCTCTTATATATATATATATATATATATATATATACACACACACACACACACACACATATATATATATATATATGCATATATATATATATATGTGTGTGTGTGTGTGTGTGTGTGTGTGTGTGTGTGTGTGTGTGTGTGTGTGTGTGTGTGTGTGTGTGTGTGTGTGTGTGTGTAATTTGAATAGCTTCTTTGGTTCAATTTGGTGAGATTTATCATTTATGTCATATGAAAATACGACATAATACAATTCAATATAATATCACAATGCCACTACAATAAGACGATTGTTTGATACTAATAATTGCTAAAGTGTTAATATTAAATTCATCATAATAACTTAATCTCTCTGTGATGGAGGCTTTTATGGGTTCTGATAATTAATCAAACAAGTGCGTTACAAAAACATTAACATTAACGCCTAATTTCTTTCATTAAAAGCTGTGCGATTGGAGTCGGCGAAAGTAATGAGAAAAAGAGCGGATCATCGGTGAATCAATAAGCGAGTTCGATCTCCAGTCGCCCAATTAAGCCCACTTTCGGATTAATACCCTTAGGAAAAAAATTGAACCGATAATTAAGCCATGAAGGTTGATATACCATTAAACAAAGAAACCAAACCTAAATGCTCTGAGTTCATTTCTATTTCTATCGATACAATCTTTTGGAGATTGTATAGCATAAATTTAGATGCTGTTATGTCTAAGTAATATAGAATTTAACATATAACTAAAAACCCCAACAAAATGACATATTCAGGGCTAGTTGTATAATGTAACTGAATAAACTGACAAAGAAAAATATATTAAGGAAATTGGCAGACAGCTGAGTAATAACCGCAGGCATAATAATAAAGTGCCTAGACCCACACATTTACGCCTGAATAAAGGCGTGTATTTAGTAATTAATACAATTAATTTGCCATCGGTAAAAAGTGACAGATATTCGACTTCATGGTTCGCTACATTTTGGATTCTTTTATACAATGTTTTGGTTGACAGATTTCATCTTGTCATACGACTCGGCTCTGCGTCAACAGCAGATTGAAGTTTAGCTGAACAGAGAGCAGATGAATAGCAGGACACAATAACACATGACAAGCTTTCATACTAACGCTATTGATTTATTAAATTTCTGTAATATTCTAATTGATTCATATCGGTTTCAGTTTTGTTTTATTTCTTTATTGGTTTTTTAATGAAAATCGAGACGTTGCGAAGTAATGTCTAAAACCCTTTAACGTTGAAAAAAGGGACAGTATAATCTATAGAGATACCGACGAAAAGCATTAGAAATAAGATTAAGACGAGGGGAAAAAAAAGAAGAAAAACAAAGGGTTTAATCGAGATACAACTGCAAAATAAAAGTAAAGTGAGTTCGCGCAATAGAGAAAGACTCGAATGAACAAAGCATAAAAAGTAAAATGAAAAAAAATTTCATATGAAAAACGGATATAAAGAAGAAGAATTTGATAAGCATATAAATTGAATGTTAGCAGTGAAAAAGAAATGAAGAAACTTTGCTAAAAAAAAGTCTAAATAAAGTAAACATTTAAGTAAAGGAAAACAAAGTAAAGGAAGTCGCCTTGCATAGAGAAAGGTGAAATTACGATAACTTCAATGTCGCCAACTCAATAGTTGTCAGTGACGAGTGAAGACGGGAAGTAATGAGAAATCTCATTTGGCTCTAATAGAAAGACGAATCGGACACAACAATAGATTTTCAAAATATCGACGGAAGTATTTCTTACACTTTTCTCCCAAGCATAGAAAACCTGTCAGTTTCTTTGTAAAGCTGAAAACAGAATATGTTGCTGTACAAACAGGTCATTTCGATAAAAGTATAATTCGACAAGCAACGTTATTCACACATGATAGATAATTGGGTTTTTAATTTAGAACGTACTTGTCAATAATAAAAAAAAAAACTTTGTTTGCTTTACAACTTTAATCAAAACTTTTAATGGTTAGTAAAATATACCTTCATATCTGTACGTATACAATGGTGGTCTATTTAGTAGCGTGACTGAAAGTGTTAAAAAAACATATTGCCAACAGGATTGCAAGTTATCTATATATCCCTTGAAAAACCATACATAAAGAAAGATGATACTGAAACAGTGAAAATCATTTAACTGGTGATGCCTTCAGGTGCTTTGCTGTAAACCAATGCAATTTCTCAAGTTTCGAAAAGGCCATCACAGACATAGGTTTTCATTCGTGGAGAAAATAAATTGTTCATAAGAGACCTGTGGTATTATACAGATATTATTTTTAGTCCATATTCCATTCCAAGAAATAATAATAATAATAATAATAATAATCACAACAACAACAACAACAACAAACAAATGGTATATGCACAACTTAGCACCTGTCCTAGAAAATGACTCGCATAAACTTCTATGGGACATTAACATACAAACGGATCACCTAATCCCGGCCAGAAGACCAGACCTTATAATAATCAACAAAAATAAGAGAATTTTCAAAAATGTCTGAAGGAATATGAAAAGAAGGATAAGTACCTCGACCTTGCTAGAGAATTGAAAAAGCTGAGAAACATGAAAGTGTTAATTGTGATTGGTGCGTTAGGCACAGTAACTAAAGGATTATTAATGGGCCTGGAGGACTTGGAAATTGGCGAACGGGTAGAGACTATCAAAACGACAGCATTGCTAAGAATAGCCAGAATCCTGAGACGAGACCTGGAGACTTGAGGAGACTTACTGTCACTCAAACTCCAGTGAAAAACCATCAGCTAACACTGATATGAAAAACTCTAAAGGAGTAAATAATGATGATAATAATAATAATGATTCAGAAAATGCACAGCCTTAGAAGAAGGATCAATCACCTAACGTACATGAATGACATCAAACTATTTGCAAAAAAGGAAAAAGAACTGGAAACTCTAATACACACAATTATAATATTCAGTCAGGACATAAAAATCGATTTTGGCATAGAAAAATGTGCCATACAGGTGATGAAAAGTGGCAAACAAACGACATATGACTAACGGAATGGAACTACCATATCAAGACAATATTAGAACGCTCGGTGAAAATTAAGCCTACAAATACTTGGGAATCTTTGAGGATGAAACCATCAAACAAATGTAAATGAAAGAAAAAGAATTAATAAGAATATTTCAGGAGAACTAGGAAACTACGCGAGACAAAACTCTCAAGCAGAAACCTTATCAAAGGAAAAATACTTGGGCTGTAACCCTCGTTAGATACTCGGGACTCTTTCTGAAGTGGACCAGAGATGAACTTAAACAAATCGACCAAAGAACTAGAAAACTAATGACCATGCATAAGGCATTACATCCCAGAGACAACGTTGACAGACTCTATGTATCAAGAAAAGAAGAAATAAGAAGACTTACCAGCACCAGAGACAGCGTCGACGCATCGATACAATGACTCCAGGGTTACATAGGAAATCAAGAACGAGGACTGATTACAGCCATCAGAAACAATACTGACAACACGAAGGACAATAGAATGACAATAACTAGGAAACAAAAATGGGAAGAAAAACAACACTATGGGCGTTTTAAACGACTAATAAATAACATCTTACACAACAATACCTGGACGTGGCTTAGAAAAGGAAACTTTACGAGAGAAATAGAATCTCTCCCAAAACAACGTCATAAGAAAGAATCATATAAAAACGAAGATTGATAAGACTAAAAAAATAGCAAATGTAAGCTACGTGGTGACAGAGATGATACGATTAATCACATAATACGCGAATGCAGCAAATTCGCACAGAAAGAGTGCAAGAGTATACACGACTGGGTGGGCAAGATGATGCACAAGGATATGTATGAGAAATTCAAATTTGACCATACGAATAAATGGTATATGCACATCCAGCATCTGTCCTAGAAAATGGTACACATAAACTCCAATGGGACTTTGACATATACTCGGATCACCTAATCTCGGCCAGAAGAACACACCTTATAATAACAAACAAAAAAGAGAATATGCAAAATTGTCAACTTTGCTGTCCCAGCTGACCACAGAATAAAAGTGAAAGAATGTGAGAAGAAGGATACGTACTTCGACCTTGCAAGAGAATTGAAAAACCTGTGGAACATGATGGTAACGATTGAACCAATTGTGATTGGTACTTTTGGCACAACTACTAAAGGATTATTAAAGAGCCTGGAAAACTTGGAAGTTGGCGGCCGACTGGAGACTATCCAAACGACCACATTATTGATAACGGCTAGAATACTGTGAAGAGTCCTGGAGACTTGAGGAGACTTGCTGTCACTCAAACTCCAGTGAAAAACCATCAGCTAACGCTGATATGAAAAACTCTAAAGGAGTAATAATAATAATAATAATAATAATAATAATAATAATAAATCTCAACAAAGGCATAAATACCCGGGCTGCCTCTTCCGTAAGATTCTAAGGACCATTCTTAAAGTGGCCTAAAAAAAAACAAGAAAACTTATAACGATTAATCGGGCCTTACATCCCAGAGACGACACAGACAAACTGTATGTGTCAAGAAAAGAAGGAGAGAGAGGACATGCCAGCATTTAAATGAGTCAATTGTTTACACACACTTAAATGATCTATTTCTAACAATACAGTTCGTCAAAATTTATTTGTTTGCTCTCAATTTAGATATCAAACAGTTCTATTTGATCTATAGATAGGATTCTATCAGGTGAGAACACTCCGGGTCAGAGTGGACTGAGGAGCAATAGTAATGAAGGGGTACTCCACATTCTCTAATATTCTAGTATTACTGGAGCCTTGGTATAATATAGTTTAGTGTCCATGAGTCATTAGGGGGTCTTACCCATCTACATAGATGCAGTGGGTGTATTCTACATCCCCAGAAACCTGGCCCATCCAATTTTAGAGGAGAAATATTCGTATTTGTAATCAGACTCTTATGTTATTTTCAGAGATAAATATTGTAAATATTTGAATAACGCAGATCACTATAATGTTGTGATTGATACAACTGCATTCAAAACTCATTTAGGAAATATCTCAAATAATTATCTACTAATAGTTATTGTTTCTCCGATGAACAAGTTCTTAGACACCGTGAAACAAAAATCAAAGAAAAGCCTCCTCAATACTTTACGGCTGGTCTTATACAGGGGGTTGCTGCTCTTTCTCCAACTCTTCGCCGTACATAGGTCCGTCTATTTGATTTTGGACTTTGATTCGTTTTTCCAAAGGACTTTATTAATTTGATCTATCATCAAGTCTTTGGTCCACTGGAAACTTTTGACATTGTTTTGTTTTTTAACTGTGGTTATTAGACAGCAATTCTGCTATATAGGTCAGCATCACAGCGTCTTCTCATATTTAGGAAATGACACTTTTTTTACGACTTTGGCTTTTCATTGATTTTCTGAACAGCAAGCCTTGTATCACGAAAACTGGTGACTCTGAGGAAATTGTCATCTGCTCGGGCTGTTGCGTTTGGTCTACCAGTCCTACTTTTGGTTTTGTTTGCCCCGTTTCTCGATGTCTCCTAACAATATAATCTACTGTAGATCTGGGAAATATTTATTTTTAGTACTAAAGAAGAAAATCGCCTTCAAATCAATTTTTCAAAAGATATCTGGATATACTAAGGTCAAAGTTACAGAGGATAATTGTATTTAAAATTTAAATGAAAGCGTTGTGATGGTTCATCTGTTTCATTAAAAATACCAATTTTAGGATGGGAAATAAATATTTTGAGGGTGACCTAAAATTAGAAAATGGTATTATATATATATATATATATAATTAAAAAATCTAGCGTTTATCATCTAACGGTAAATAGTAATTTTGATTTTTTAGGTATTTTTATCAGTTGGATTACTCATATTGCATAAAAACTTTCATTAAGACCTCATTTCATTGAATTAAATGCTCGTGAATTGGTTTTCTTCTTGTTATGCAATTCAGTATCTTCAATACCATAAACGCACTGACATAGTTATTTCATTTGAAGTGTTACAAGTAAACATCAAATACACGCAGCGTTTTATTATAAGATAAAATTACCATAGTCATTGTACAATTCTTCTAGATGGATCAATAAGTAATTTTTAAAACGATAGCAACTAAAATTGAAAAGAATGAGAATCGAAATGAAGAAAATCTTAAAAAGCAAAATAACCGAAACGGATTAGATATATGGGAAAAGTTGTTTTATTTTGGCTCGTGAAAATATAATAACAAATCTCTCTAATAAAAAATTCTAAAACTTTAAGGTGCTGATGATGGAAATAAATACTTTATTAACAGGAAATACGCGGAGAAGAAGTTTGCAATACCAAAATGTTGATTCTTAGGTTGAAAATAGGTCGTTGAAAACTATCACTGGGCTTAGAATGCCAACTCTTTACAAATATGGCGTACTTATCGGACCTGTCACTTGCAAACTACGATTTCTACGCAATCTTCAACGTCTGGTTAATTATTATTTCTATTAAGACTTAGGGAGAAATTCCCAAAAGAGTTTAGCAACTCAAAGCTAGAATTATTCTCTTTTCAGAAAATACTCATCTGAAAAATGGCATAACATTATAAAAGGCCATGGAAAGTATAGTGATGACACAATAATGAGATTATGAAATTCTATCAATAACAGATATGAAAAATGCTAGAAACATTTCATTCACGCTCAAGCACACATGGACATATATATATATATATATATATATATATATATATATATATATATATATATATATATATGTATATATGTATATAAACAAGGTAAATTCAAAAAGTTTTAAGCATTACCGTGAAGGATTACTCCACTTTACCCTTGATACGTACCTTATAATGCTGAGTGTAAAGCAAGGAGGCACCAAGTACCAATTTTTGAGTTTTGGGCATGATTCAACATATATATATATATATATATAGGTTGGTGGATTCTCGTTGTTACTGCTTTTGAATATGTTACTAAATACATATCTTAGACATACAGTGGAATGCATAGTAAATGGTTTCCTGAACTCATCAGGGCTTTAGGTTTTGATCATAAGTCTTATTTTCCCAATATGCTTAACTATGATTGATTAGTTGTCTAAATTTCTGAGACGAAGCTTGTTGATTTTTATCATTAAGGTTTTCCGGACTATTGTCTTCATCTTTATTGTTATTTCCACAACGTTTCGGCCGATATGTCCTCCGGCCTTCTTTAGGCGTTTGTCGAACTCGGGAACCTTCACGGAACTTCTAACTACGTCCTTTATTGAAACCACGGGGGTCACCTGTTCTGATTCCGTTAGGCATAACCGTGTACAAGTGTTAAGTATTCCTGTATATTACTCGCCTGTAGTGATTGATTACTTGTTTTCTTTGGCAACCAAGTAAAATCAAGGCCTTGTAGAGCCAACATCTTCAAAACCTCGGACAGCCTACTTCTGTTTGCTCTTCAGCCCTGGCTTTTTCATTTTTTTTAATAGTACCTCTAATTTGTTGTGCTTCCTTTTATAAATATTCCTTCAAGAGTTCTGTTAGTTATAATATTAGCTTCTAAAATCTCCGTAAGTCTGAATTGCGCCCAGACAGAAATGAGCTTTAATTGGAGGTTGTTGCACAACAGCTATCGACAGAGATCATCAACACTATCTCCTCTAAATTACCCGTCATATTCATGATGAGAGTCAATTTGATGTTCGAAACGTCTCAACCATTGTTATAGTTCTACTCTGAAGCATCTCTGATCTAAAAATTGAAATAGTAGTTTTTAATCTTGCTGGGCTCATGGTATCCTCGAAATAACCTTTTTAACCAGAATATGTGATATGGACGTTGGGAATTAGCAAAGTTCAACATTAAAACTACCAGGTCACATACACACACACACATTTTACTGTATTAAACATTTGGTTGGTTAGAAATCACAATAAAGACAAATCTGTTCCTAATCAAGTATTTCTAGAATGAATGCCATATTTTTTCTTATATTTTTAATACTGGAAAATTTTTCATACAAGTGGCTGGAACGATTGGACACCAAAGGCTCTCAGCAATCACTTTTAAATCTCTCAAAATTCAGAGACAGTCGATCGGAAAATTCTAAAAGGTCCATACTTGATCCAGCACCATTAATCCACATTTGTGTGTATATACTTCTTTCTTACTTCCTATTTAGATAGTTTTCTTTTTTCTGTCAAGTCCACTTTCATGGCGATGATTTCTTTGAACAGTAAAAGGATCAACTTGAGCGCAAGCAATATTTGACAGATGTGGAGTAGAGCCTTTATTCGGATTTTTTCATGTCTTTCTAGAAGAAACTTCTCAAAAGATATCAGTAGGTGTTTAGGCATTTCTATTATGTTTTGTGCTGCATATTCTTGAAATATATTCACAAAAGAAAAATTGAGGTTGTTGTTTAATTTTATTTGAAGAATATGCCCGATGCAAAATTGTGATCTGCGAATAAAGTTCCGTAAGTGTACAAAATAGTTTTCTTCAGAACATGAAATTTTATAATGCTTTATTCTGAATAGAAGTAACACAGAACTATCGTTTAATGCTCAAAGATAATCCGAGAGAATGTTTATGATAGAAACATATACGATAACTTAATACATGGAAATAAAAGAAATCTTTCAGAATTGTTTCTGAGATTTGATAAAAAATGATTACTGTAAAGAGTTCAGACTTTTGACGTCATACTAGCATTTACTTAAACTGATACACGAACAAACATTCCGTATGATAAAATGTAATTATGTGTGTTCACGTTATATATATATATATATATATATATGTATATTCCAAACCATCCACCACATTACTAAATACCAATTTTAAAGCTGGGTACTGGGTTAAATGAAGAGTTTTCTTTTTCCTCGACTGACTGCTGTTCAAAGTTTAAAGAACCCAAACAACTGTACTATTTACCCAGAATTAGAGGAAGAACAAATAGATTCATGCTTTTCGAAGGCCTATTTAGAACGAAAGGAAATGCGCTTAGCCTCCACCAAGATTTGAACTCTGGTTGTCGTGACTATTTTCCTAGGGCGATTTCAATTACGCCTCCATCTATCAATCTATCTCTATATATATTTATACGCAAACAAGTGTGTGCGCGTGTGTGTGTAATCACATTGTTAAATATAGATGTAGGGTGTATATTTATTTCATATATATTATTAAATGTGCATTCCCACGCACACGCATACACAGACAAATATATAAACACATCTCTTTAAGACCAAATCGATTGTCCTTCTGATATTCATGTCTGCTGCACCAGGAGGAACACTAAGGTGATAAATTAAGATGAAGAATATTAAATATTGAACTGTCCACTATTTAAATTCATGAATCCTCACTTACTGACCCTAAAATTATTAGATCAGTTCTGACGAAGCAAGTATCCTTGAGACAGGTTATTTTAGGGGCAAAAATCACCTAACAACTCGCTATTAACATAAATATGTCTCCCTTTAACCAATTTCAACAAATTTCCATCATGAAATGAATTTTCTATTTCATATTCTAATAATCATAAGATATTCAGTATACCTCACAGACAAGATCAAATATCTAGTGACCAGATTGTATAAACAGCTACAATTAAAACAGCAACTAAGCTGTAGTTATTTGTAAGCCTATAATAGGTCTCTGTTCTGGTAAATTATTGTTTTCTTTCAATTGTTCCGAAGTTAATTAAACTGAAGAGCCAAAATATAAAATCAACTCCTTTCTCAAATGTTGCTAGTATTTCCTGAAAAACGATTTCTCCAAAACCTGGTGTGTGATTTCTGTGGTATTGAAGTCATATTGCTGTTATATCTACCCTGGTAATTTGAGCTTTTATTGAAATTCGTTGGTTTCATGAAAATAACACTCTACAATGCCTTCCAGAAATAAAAGTTTGCAACCTGAAATCTAATAAGGAAAGAGAAGTTCACTATATTTATCGTCAATTCAATTTTATTTAGAAAATTAAAACCTCTACTTCCCTTTTAAGTGATTACTGATTATTGAAGGTAGTGAAGTTGCAGTAAAATCCTATTCCAATCTGTCGCGATAATTGTTAGGAAATGTTCACTTACAATAAATGAACATGTACTAACAATTCGAATAGAGAATATGCAAATAAAATATTTCAATAAGATTAATCATGATATTTCTGATCTTTTCGCACAATTTGATGAAAGAGTCGTAATAGTTTTCGGTGTGGAAAAAGGAATCAGCCAGCGGAACTGAAAATCAGTTTGCTCTAAAATCCTTGGAAGAAGCATGAATTAATTTCATCCTTCGAAGTTAAAAAGGATTCACTTGATGAATGATTGCAAGAAGGTACCTCTGAATTAAAAATCAGGAACTGGAATTCTGACCACTTCCGGAAAAACTATTTCTAATCTCTCGAACAAATTGATGACATAAAGAGACATGACTTACTCCCGGTATATTTTGAAATTTTATTCAGGCCTGCACACTGGTTTAAACGCAGATTCAATGTATCGAATGTCACCACCATAATGTTTTTAATCAAGTCTATATAATTTGTCAACATGTTACAAAGCCATGATATGGCTACGTCAAACGTACATAGACTGTTCATAACATATATAGATAGAACATAGGTATCTCGAAACACGAAAAACACTTACGACCTCTTAGTTCAGGTACGAAACGCTTTATTACCTTTGAATTTAAAGGTTCTTCGACATAAGGAGAGAGATACACATTCTTTCTATTCTGGCTTTTCCATCTGCCCCCGCAACACGTGTGCACCCGTCGCAAGGCCTCCGTGGGCAAGCGAAAGTCAACCGTCTTCTCCCGACGCAGGACTCAACTCAACTAACTTTCTTCAAAATTCCCAAAATCCTCCGCGTTCTTCTAGTGCATGACGTCATTTGCACTCTCCAGCCCCGTTCCTCATCTGGGCTATTGTGACAATTCTGAGTGACATGCCCGCTCCGAGCGTGCGCGTGAACACCTGCGTTAATGTTGCACCTAAGTAACCCATGCAGAGAGCCGAAAGGTTCTCAGCCTAACTAAACCCAGAGGCATAAAATGAAATCCCTCGGCCATTATATTACATACAGACATTCGATAAAAAAACAAATCTGCAAACTTAAGTTCATAATTTCTTAAGATAATATGACGCCATTTTCTCTTGTCTGTAAACACAAACACGCTTAGGCGTATACATGCTAAGAAATAGAAAGAATAAATGAGGGGAAGACAGACAGAATGAACTGTTCGTTCATTTTCAATACATTGTAACCAAATAGAAGTACCATCAAAAAGTCATTCCTTCGGAAGATATAGAAAGGAAAGATAAAATTTACTTCATCATCATTTCAAAAGTCATATATATGAGTACATCTGCATAAAACCCAATAGACAGTTATGGATACAGACATGTGAATAAATGCAATAATATTAGTTTTACTTTCATGCAATGATTTTTAATTGCAAAATTGTTTAATTTTCCTGTATATATTTGTGTGTTTGTGTATGTATATGTGTCTACTTTTCAATTTGTTGTCTGTTTACCGCTCTCTCTCTCTTTATATATGAATATAGAACAATAGATAACTAACTAGGCGCTCACATGCGTATGTGTGTTTATTTCATAGATTTGCAATTATTTACTGATCAATGGAGCCAATAAATTGTTATATGTGATAAATTATGAGTTGGAATTTATTCCTGTTCCGAATCATTTGATACTTGGTAGAAGGAAAATATAAAAATCATAAATAATAGATGACTGATTTTAAAAAGTAAAGAAATTCTGAAAGCAGTTGATAAAAATCAAGATATATAAAGAGAAAAGTCTAGAATAACTGAAAATTATACGAAATAGTTAAAAGTAAAGGAAACATTTATTATGTCATTGTAAACGAAATATGCAAATATGAAAGGCTATGTTCAATGGGAGAAATAAACAGAAACTTGTATGAGAGAAGCAAAAGCCTAAAAAGTGTTAGAAGAAATATCAAAGAGAAAATACAAAAATGGCAAAGGAAAATTTTCGTATGAATACCAACGCGTTTCTAAAAATACCAAAAGTAAGATGATTATAAATACGATTGTATTTGAAAGTTTCTTGCTTTCTGTCTTATTTGTTGATATTCAGTCTAGGCAGGATTGAAACTTTATTCAAACATGTACGACACCAAACTAAGAGCAGCCAGGAACTGCTCCAAAGCAGCGTGCCAATATCAACGAGCAGTTCGGTTTCAAACTGGCAAGTGAACGTGGACGACGTGGAAACAGAGGCTGAAAGTGAAATGACGTTCAACGATGTCCAATAACGGAAACAATATATTTCCAACCCAATAACCTGAAAAGGGCGTTCAACCAAGAGACATTTGATTAATCACTTATCTTGAAATAAATAACCAGTTTCGATCTGAACTTTATCCTTTTGATTAAAGTCTGCATATGTATGCTTTTGTTCTACCATGTACCTATTTTGAATACACGAAATCATAGAGAGATTCTTATTGCATATGCACCGTACAAACGTATGTTTCGTATATTCACCCTCTAGCAAATTTATATATACTAGACGAAATATTCGCGCTCCGCCCGGCCCAAATATTTGTTTTAATGTTATAAAATATTCAACAGTAGAAGATAAACGCAGCTATATAAGAACTCATGTAAACGATTATACTTATTATTAGTATATTTTAACTGATTTTATATAAAATTATGGATTTCTATAGATACGATTGAGAGTAACACGATAATAGTAAGACTAAGTAATTCTTTATTAAACCTGATTTTGTAATAATCTGTTTGCAACTAATCCACTCAATATACAATAGAAACCTTTATTTCTTAATACTTTATATTATTTTAAACGCATTAACAACATAAATTGGTCTGAGGAAAATCTACCTCAGATATATTTTAATTGAGACATCTTTAATAAATAAGATGCAAATTAATATTAAATAATAATTATTTAATAAGTATCGACAATATACCATAAAAAACTAAGAGAATTGTGACGTCGGTGGTGACATAGCTTTGGTTGCAGACCGACAAAAACTTCCATTTTAATGATTATATATTAAATTTTATTATATAAGTCAAAGTTTTATGAAATATTTTTTGAACTAATGATGATCTAAAATTTAAAGATGTATATATAGTCGCAATTTAGTGTTAGAATTTCAGATCATAATATCCATCCTCAGTTCCCAAAATATTTACGGGTTTTATTATTGAAGCAAATTAAGTGTACTATCATTTAATAAATACATTTAATGGATATAGATCTCAGAGACATGATAATTCATTTGCCGAAAGATTATTATCTAATAAATTTTTATAGTAAAGGATTCTCGATATTTCGAAACATTAAGTTTTTCATCCATTTGTTTTGTTAGCATTGATTGTGGTACTTTTATTTTGATTCTTGAAGATTTCTTTTGCTTAATATTTTTTAAGAAAACAATTTTCATGGCATTCTACTGATGGCGTATTCTTTTTTTTTTTTTTTTTTTTGCATATTTTTCAATATTGGAGCTTTGCCAAATATGAAGAAGCATTGTATTGAAGAATTGCCTCAATTTATACTATTTTAAATTAGTTGTTCCATTGTACTGACCATGTCAAAGTTATCTCTAGTTTTTTTTAGTATTCTCTGATCTATGTTCATCTTTTAAGCTATTAACTTAAGTGAATTCCCACCATGAAGAATTGGCCTAGTGGTAGAGAGTTCCCCAGTGGCCCGGAAGACATGGATTCAATCCAAGAACGAGTCATACCAAAGACTCAAAAAATGATTCTTGATGCCTCCTTGCTTAACACTCAGCATTATAAGGTATGGATCAAGGCTAAAATTGATCAATCCAGGAAAAGAAGTTGCGCCCTCCCCTACATCTTGGTGTAGTAGCTATCGAAAAGGGAGACTTGGGGTCAAACTCGACTACGGTCATCAAATTTACTCTTTTTCATAGTCACGTATCCTTGCGACCAATAGCAATTTATATATATATTAAATACATATGATTAAGAACAATTTATATATTTCTTAAATACATACGATTAAGGGCAACTATTATGCATATTTATGCGATAAGGAAAAACGATTTTTATGATAAAGCCGTACACGGCTAGAAATGTCACTGTGAGCATTTTTAGTAAAAAGAGATCTTATAAGCTGAAAATCTTATAACATTTTTATCATATCAATCTAAACATAGCCTAAACATTATATGAAAACTTCTACAATAATATCTGACATTATATATATATATATATATATACGCGCGTGCTTGTGTGTGTATGTGTGTGCGTGTATTCAAAATACATGGGAAGTAATAGGATGTACTTCAACCTCAGAAATATAACTCGTATTCAGGACACATATACTCACACACACCCACACACAAATAAAACACTCATCGATGTATTTAACCACACAACTATTTAAGGTATTCAAATACACACAGATGGCAGAATCGAGTAATTTTGAATGCCTGGATATTTTTTGGCTACCGATATATCATGGAACTTGCTGTTTAACTCTAACCTCAAGGCTTTGGAAAGTGCGCTTTATATATGAAGCATTACAGCGACATTGAAATTTATAAATTAAATTGCTTTGTTGGAAGATAGGGAGCACATCCTTATGAATAGAGGAAAATTCAGCTCGAGTTTTAAAGATGGTTTGAACCACAGCCGCATTATAACAGCGTGTAACAGAGGAAGAAACCTAATCGGCAATCAACTGGCGAGGAGATTCAATCCAATGAAGTCTAACATAAACTCGGCATTTAGAAGGGCCACGTAGCCTGATGTTATTCGTAAACTTATAAACAGTTTTGTAAATGGTGTCATCAATGACTTCCTCAAGGTACCCATTACTCAAAAGGGAATTTTTAATCTGCTCATATTCGCTTTTAATCTTCTTATACGAACAATTCTTACGAGCCCTGAATGTGAGACACTTAATCAGGTTAACCTTTCTGGACTTAGGAGCAAAAGCATACCATCTCAAATACAGACCGGTGAACGTAGGTTTTCTAAATATACAAGTTACGAAAGCTAACCAACGGCGTTCAACCGATATAACCGAGAATGGTAATTTGTTATCATTCTCTTCATAATGAAGGTTAAAGAAGGATGTAAATCATTCAAACAATGGAAGAATGATAAAGTTTTATTACGTGAACTAAAACAAGCGAAGGTGTCATCCACGTAACGTAAATGAATATAAGGAAGAGTAGTTTCTCAAAACCCAACAAAAATATTACCATGAATAGGGCCCATCGAAATGCCGTCTACCTGACGGTACATGATATCATTAAAAGTAAAGGAAACTGACTTGGTAGCCAATCCCATCAATACGACAAAATAAATAAATTGTCCACACAAAATCCTGAGTAAAATGCTAAAACAGGATTAAGTAAATGAATTAACCATTTCGCCCATGAATGTTGTATGGAATGGCATAAGGACAAAATAGGTCGCAATGGAATATCTGTTTTATAAATTTTGGGTAATCCATACATTCTCGGATTTTGAGAACTAATCGAAAGAATTAACTCATAGACTTCCCAAGTGATGATTTTTTTTCTTGAACAATTCAAGAAACTGCTTCTGTAGTTTAATTTTCAACTCCTGATTGTCATCAAAGGATAAATCACCAATTTTTAGAAATTTAATTGTATCGTCCAAAATGGTAACCATTTCAGTAATATTATCTGTACGATTCAAGTTCACAACACCAGCATCTTTATCAGAATACCATTTTAATTTTTTTCTATCCCTGTTTTGTCTTGCTATCATTTTTCATTTTCACCCCACTTTTACTTAATCTTATTTACATTGTTTTAAATGACTACTGAAGGCTGTAGCTTGACAAATCTCAGACGAAAAGGCCCTTCCGGTTTTAATAAAATGTCTTAATCTTGCAAATCTCCTATTTTTACATATGTCTCTTGGCATTTGGCTTTTTAAATTTGTAAATAGCAAAAATTTATATATATATATATATATATATATATATATATATATATAGTTTCAGTCCTCTTCCGTGGATCTTTCATACAAAACGTGATTACAGAGGGAGTTGATAAACCAACTAGCCGGAAATGCACGTGGTTGTCACAAAACTAAAGCCACAATCAAGTACAGTGTGTAGCATAGGACCACATATTGAAACCTTTAGTCTGTCATGAAAAAGGGGAAGTATAGCAATAAACTTTTTAGGGCAACGAAGCTTCTTTAAAACTTGAAATACAAATGAGGGAACAGCATACTTTTTCACAGATGCCTATCGTCCCTTATTGTCTCACACTTTCGCCACCAGTATTTCTCCTTCTAGGTGAGCAGTGCTTTCCTAAATAGGATTTTTCTGAAACAATAACCTCTACCGAAGTCACGAGAGAATGCAACAACTTTGTTTGAATAACAATCTTGTCGTCTATGTTTCGCTATGTACGAGGCGCATACGATAAGTTTCCAGACATTTTTCGTATGGGCACTTTTATTGATAGTACACATATGAAACTATAGTCCCCTTCGAAGTAATCTCCTCCGGTTACAATGCACTTGTACCGTTCCAACAACTTCTAGAAGGCCCCATTGAAGTCCTCTTGTGTGAGCGTATCAATGACATTCGTCACAGCCTCTTTCATCTCCTCAGTTGTCTCATAACGACCGCCTCTGAGCTTATGGAATAACCAAAAGTCACAGGGAGCAAGGTCTGGACTATAGGGAGGCTGGGGAACTGTCTCAATGCCCATCTTGGTTAGATAGCCTGTGACAAGGATGGAGTTGTGGACTGGTGCATTGTCCTGGTGGAAATGCCACTGACCCAATTTGAAGAGTGTGGGCCTCTTCCGACGGAATCTCTTCCTGAACTCCCTTAAAACCTCAACATAATAACCCTAATCCTAACACTAACCCTTTGGCAAATCAAATCTGGTGTATTGACTTCCTTACTCCTCCCACACCTCTCATCCTCCCTCACAGACTCCCTGGCTTCCTTGAATCTCTTATGCAACTCAAAAACTGATGCTCGATTCATGCAAGATGGTCGAAAAGCAATCTGAATCCTTCCATACGTTTCTGTGGGATTTTTTACAAGTTTAAAACAGAATTTTATTGTATATCGTTCTTCTAAAGTGTCCTGACGTCCAGATTGCACTTTTGAAATTCACCAGCTGTAACAATCAGGATTTAGTAGGGTGTATTCGAATTCCTGTTGTAGCCGTTAATTTAAAGCTGAAATCACAAAAAAAATTATCAGTCATCTCATAACATGTATAGCGTTAACATACTGAATTTTCAAAAGTCTACGACAATTTTAAATGCTCATACAAAAAGAGTCTGGAAACTTATTGTATGCACCTCGTACCAGTATACTTTCAGCTGGTCAAATCTTTATATGCAGCTAAACCTCTATTTCCAAGGGTCTTTTTCAAAAGAAATGTTGATAGAAAAAGTGTATACGAGAACATCTGTACATCATTTTATTATCGTGGATAATTCTTATACATCACGAATACCACTCTCTAACTATTATGACAATATGAGGTATTCACCGGCGCTGAAAACTTATGGAGAGTATGATACATTTCATTTATTTAGAAAAATATTAAACATATATGAATATAAAAACTTATTTACTTTGAAATAAATCGAAAAGTCCATTTCAAATTTAAGTACTAACCGAACTTTCAGATAGTCAAAACAAAAGGTTAACAGGTTTTGGGTTTTGTCCATGCGTTGACAAAATTTAAATCATGAAACCTCTTGCCCAACTGTTGTATATATTATTGTTACATCATTGTATTTCAATAAAAGAAATTATTAATTGTTAACGAAGAGTTTTTCTGGTCTTTGAGTTGCCAACACCAAGTCAACTTATTCCAACAAACCACCCCGACCGCCAGAAGTTCCGGATAAATTGTGTCATTCTCCATCCATTGATCTTTCAGACACAACGTGGGCACAGTGGGAATTGATAAACAAACTATTCGGAAACGTATGTGAGGGTCAGAAAACCAAAGCTATAGTAAAGGACTGAGACAAGTATAGTAACACACTATTAATCATAATCTCCAGACAAGTAAAAGCAAGATAAGCTAGAATCACGCCATCAAGATGAGTTATAATCACGTCAACCTCTATCAGGTTTATACTCTAAATCTTAACGAAGAATAAGTGGTCCAACACTCCAAGGAATATTGTGATCCAAAGCCATTGAGTAAAGGTTTTTCTTTTTATTCTGCAGTGTGCCTAGCCACTCTCTTCATCAGACAAACTCGATTGAGGTATCGGTTTACTCGCCGATAATCCAACTATCAAACAATTAGTATTGGGTTACATACTACCAGTAGCGCTTTGAACGTCCTGACATACATATATATACAGAAATATGTAAATAATCTAAGATCATTTTAGCGTAACGGTTATTCGCATAGTAAGTTGAACCAAGGACGGGTTCAAATCCTGGATAAGGCTGTCTGCGTTTCATCTTGGGTTAATGCACTTGGAAAAGGTATGAATACATGTCTTCCTCCCAGTTATGCATCAAGCAGTTTGACGGACAAGGTTCTTTAACCATAGGGAGGTAACTAGTCGAGAATGATACATACATACATACAAACATGCATACATACATAAATGCCTGCATAATTTTTGTAATTGATATTTTATTTTATTGATTATTTCCTGTATCAAAAGAACGATTATTTGCATATTGTTTATTACAGTTAAGCTAGCATTTAGCATCGTTACGTTATCTGCATTAAACTGTATTGATATGCTTGTATTCTTGTACATATTTTACTTAATGTGTTGAATCGTTCCACTAGGAATTGTAAACTCCATAATATTTTTATAAAGCAGTCAAGTTTACCTCTTAAAAGTGAGGCAGTATCCTAATGTACTGTTCTTTATTTGTAAGATTGCTAAATATCCATGCAATTTGCCTCTTGTGTGCCTATCTCCGAATATGTCAGCCTTAAACGTCAGTAGCCAAAAGCAAATGTCTAGATATTCAGATTTCCTTATGGCTATGAAATACTCTATATTAGACCGGAATGGTCTGGAAGTTTCTGAGAATGAGACGTCCACACGTGCGGATTTATTTCATTGGATTCGAATCTATGTTATATTATCTGAACATAAATAGATACAAGCATTTATTATATATATAAATATTGCGGCAGTCATAACACTATTCCTAAAGAATTATTCGTTATTAAATATACTAAGGCAAAAATTATCGAATACATTGCATTTTTTAATGTAATATACTTCATTCAACTCAATGAGATTTGTAACAAGAAATATGAAAATATAAAACGCAGACTGACACAAGAGCAATGAAAAGTTACATGTACAAAGATCAAATAAGAAGACCTACTAATTCATTCTGAAACTTGTTCGATATTTTTCCTCTAAATTTTAAAGCAATAGAATTACTCAATCTCTTAGAAATAATGTAACAGCTTTCTGCAAAATTTAAACTGACTTTGAACACATATTTCTTGATACATGACCCACAGAATGATTTCTACGTTTTCTCTTTTGCATTCAAAATATCAGTTCTGAGCAGAGTGACAGAGTCAGCCCAAAATGTTTATATTGTTTATCTCTAACAATTTGACTAAACAGCTAAGCAGTATTTTAAAACCTCTATCACGTTGATGAGTTAAACGTTATGGTAAAATTAAAACTTTGGGTGATTAGAGATGATCAACCGACATTTTTCATATGCTGCACCATCCATATTCATTTTACTCTCTTGTAATTTGAAATACCTCTTAAAGAACAGCATTACAATAACATTAGGCTATCTTAACTGAATTTCACAGTCCTCGTGGTGTTAATTAGTTGCTTTGCCATTTTCCCCCAGATGATATATCCGAAAACCCAAATAAATAAATCTTTCGAATTCGTAGAGAAACAAAATATATAAGAGCCCCCTAAAAGACAAAAACGAAGAACCCTTAGAATCCGTCTCAACAAACAACAAAAATAACCCTGAGCTATTCAAAGAAACAATCAAAAATCAATAACTTAAAAACAATGATAAAATTAAAAACATACAAGACATAACAAAAATAACTAAAAGCAAGCCGCACCCAAAAAACTTAAAACACTCTCACCTTATCTAAATCTGGGGAACACACAACGGATGGAGTCCAAAAATCCAAAAGTTAGATGGGGAGTTAGTAATATAATCATTGAAGGAAAATCTTATACCTTCGAAAACCCAAAAACAAAACTCATAATAAATAAAAATCTAAGCTATGATTCAAAAAACGTTGCCTACATAATCGAATGCTGTTACCGCAGCAAAGTATGCATAGGATCAATTCAGACTTCCTTACATAGGAGCAACCTTGAATTACCGGAAAACTCAATATTTCAAAATAACTTTACAAATGCGGTAATGGATTCTTTAAAATAATGCCAATATATCAAACAGACGACTGCTTATAATTCAAAGAAAAAAAAAGTCATCGATGAATTTACACCAATTTTAAATAGAGCTTATTTTCACACACACAAGCTTACATGCAAGCACACATATACACACACGGAAAGAATCGTACTTCACGCACACTAACAACCACAAACATATGCACATAAATTATCTAAAAATATATCTGACATATTTAAGTCATAGAGAAAAAGAGAAAATAAGAGAAAAAAGAAAAGGCAATAACTGGATGTATATTGAATACATATAAATACGTTTTTTCTTACATTCACCTGAAAGAAGAAGAAGAAGAAGAAGAACTGAATATATATGCATGTATGCGAATGTATACACACACAAACACACAAACTATATACTTGTTAATACGTACATAAAAATATAAATAGGAATAAAAATAAAGTAAAATAAAAGGAATAAATAAATTTGAATTAAAAAGAATCACACCCAATCAAAACAAACATATTATTTGTCTTTTGAAGAGGACCACGATGTCCGAAACACGGGTTGAGCATACCCTAAAGTACTACATTCAAATTCATTTGTTTAACTATGAAACCTTTCATATACTCTCAATCTGAATAATTTCAAACTCATCTCCTCTCGATATATATATATATATATATATATAAATTTTTTTTTCAATTTTTGGTCTCAACTGAGCATATAAAAGTATTCCAGAAAAGTAATAATGTACCAAAGGTAAGCGTGAACAGTTTAGTCTTTACTGCTTTTTGACAATAATCACCTGCATTACGTCAAATTGTATTTAATCACACTACAGTACTTGCTGCTTCCATTATTTCTAATAATGTTGTTATTGAATTTCTAATCTGTTTGCAAAAGGAACTTCAAACAGAGCAATTCGAAAGTCTGAACAAGGCAAAAATACTTACCGGTGTTATTTTTCCAACGGTAATTTTTTTCGTCATCAGAAGAAATAGAGTTTATAACTTGTCTAGAAATTTCAATGTAGGCTGTGGTCGGAATGTATAGTGAGATTATAAGTTCGTGTTTGTTTTTAATTACACTTTGAACTTGACCTGGCTAAATATTCGAATCATAAGTTATTACCGGTTGCACTAGCTGTCAATTTTCTATGATCATTACCTAAGCTTTAGAAAGTTTAATGAATTGAAGAAGAATCCATCATAATACAATCTCAAATAATTTTGGTTAGAATCTATCGAATATAGGGTATTTCACTATACATGGGACCCACGTGACTGCTAATCCGGGGTGTTTCAATATACATAGGACCGACGTCACTGCTAATCCAGAGTGTTTAAATGTACATGGGACCCACGTGACAGCTAATCTAGGGTGTTTCAATATAGATGGGACCCATGTGACTGCTAATAACTCTACTACAAATAATGTTGCATTCGTTTTTATTTCAGATTTGAAAATAGTATACTATAATAAGTATTAATCCTCAATCACAATGTTTTATACAAGAAAGGAAAAATAGTTTGCCTCACTGCTTATTTGGAGACCAAATCATCTGAAACTGTCTCAAAATAGATCCAACCCATTATTGTGATAATGATTTATTACTGAGACAAGAAACTCCCGAAAAAGAGTGCATGTTCAGGAAGTTGATATAACATTTTAAAAAATGTTTAATATCTCTAGCTCAAAGGATTTATTTTACAGGACAGGTTCCAAATGACCGCCATTGCGCTTGTCTTAGTAATAAATCATTATCATATAAATGGGTGGCATCTCTTTTGAGACACCCCGTACTTTCGCCCCTCTTTTTTCTGATTATGGACCCAAAGTTTTTATTAGCCATCTTCAATCAAATTGTTCGTTTTGGATTTCTAATATCAGTATTGATCCATGTTCTAAATTAAATCAAATCTAAGTATATAAATTTGGGCAATATATCGGACACAATTTTTATTCACTAAAGAATCTAAGTTCCAAAGAATTTTCTTAAAATGCCAGCTATTTAGGGGTTTACACTACTTTTCCTAACCATTCTTTTGTTATCTACTGTGGATCATCTATTCATTTTATTCATTGAGTTATTTAATTCGGCATCGAGGGTTTAAATGCTTAAAACCAATTCCAGATAGGAATGCGTCTAACTTAGTAAATATTTTGTCTTCGTTTGTTTGTCTTTTTATCTGAACTTGTATTTTCTGTAGAAAAAAACATAAGAAAAGAAAATATTTTAATCAAAGAAAGACTGACATCCAAATTTGAACTATCAAAATTGCTAAATAAAATGAATTTAAAAACAAGCAGGCAATTTTGTCTGTATATATTTTCAACAGACTACTTTATTCAAATCATTTGAATATGGGACATTACTTCTGAGAATGGCTGTCTAGTAATTCAAAAGTTTCTTTTAAGAAGTATTTCCTTTGAATAACTATTGAAAAATGCCATCAACACGGGCGCTCTCAGAATGACGCCAAGTCTTTTATTTTACCCTGAAGTAACAAAATGACAAATAGCATTTCTTCTCTGAAATGTCATCGGAAGCAAACCTTCGTGTCTTATTCGCGGCCTTTTATCTTGGCGCCACCAAACGGCGCCTGAGACATATCTCTGATAAGTGGGCAATTGTGCACTTAAATCTTTAAAATGTCGGTCAATTATTGAGCGTAATAATGATAAACTATGAAAGTCATCATTTCTTTGTTTTGAGACTCGTTTGTCTTACAGTTGTTTACTCTATTTTTATCGTTTTCGTTAAAATTATAGGGTTCTTGTAAAGTTGTCTAGACATGTTATGAATAGTATATTAAAAAATATGATACAGTTTTAAATCTCTAAGATTTAATGAGAATTAAGTGAAATGTAAATAAGTATATCTGGTGGATGAACAAAAATTTAGTAAGAATAAAAGATGATTTGATGGATAACCTTAAATTTAAAGGAAAGACTGATTTGAAATTTAAATTGAAAATTTATCTGCATTCCATTCTTAATTGTTGCAGTCAATGAATTAAAATATTTTCTATAAATAGATACACACACTAATGATTTTTGATTTTTAAAAATTGATTTTTTTCTGAAGTAGATACACCTGTATTTTTTTTTCCAGTAAAATATGATACAATCAAATTGAATATCGTTATGTATAACTAATTACCAAACTTATCAGCATTGGAACTCTGTAAACAAAGATAAATTCTCAATAATTCTATAAGAAATATATAAAGTTATGTAATCATTTGCTTACCGTTAAATATATAATTTTGGTTGCAGAGTTCCGATGTTATTGACTTTGATAATAAATGATACCTAACAATATTCGTATAGTATTTCAACGGAAATAATAAAATATAGGTATCTCGTATAGATTGATGGATTGATTGATTGATTAAGTTTAATGCCTTATCAACCCGTAGAAAGTTATTTTATGTCTAGCGGTTAGTAATTAGCGTTCATTGTATGTTCATATTTATATTTATCGTTATTTCTTCCCTGAGAGGTTTTTTTGGTACACGGCCCACGTCTGACTTAGAAGAAAATTACCATTTTGTAAAAAAAGTATTTGGTTTGATCATTTATGTACCATGCTATATACAAGGCCCCTAGCATAAAAATACATTGTAAGTTTGTCTATTATACAATTAGTGAAATGGGATTGAGTTTGTAAATTTACAAAGATGGTTTTAAAGCTATTAATTGCTAATAACATGCATATTAATCATTAAATTTTGTTAAATTATAGTCTACAATATAATAGTCAACTGCATATAAGTGCTTAAGTGTTTAATCAGAGGAAGAGAAAAGATTTAAATCACATTATTACGAAGAATAAACAAATACAAAGTATTTTCTCTTATGAAAATGGGACAGGTACAAAATGTACAAAGGCTTCATTGTTCTTTCTATAACAATAAAAATAGGGATACCTGTACGAATTAATTACTGTATTTTAAAGTTTGTATGTTTTCCACAAGGCATAATTAATCAACATATTTTTTATATGATAATATCATATATCCAACATCAACACGCATGTTAACTTTTGATAATAAACCAATTTAAAAGGACATATATATGATCATATAGTTACTTGAAAGTTCAAAAGATATAAGATAATTTTATGCATTATTTAATCAAAGCCTTCTTTTCCTAAAATAATTATTCACTTCACGTATATCTTTTAACAGACGTCCGTATTCAGATATATTCATTGTCTATTCTTATCAATAGGAAAATGACTCCTATAGGTTCACCCTACTTGATATTTAGTTTTATGCAATATGTTATTTCAGTTCTTCATTAACAAGAATTCCCCGTTCAAGCGTCTCTGCTGCAATCAGCATCAAGCTTTAGCATGCGCAATTTCGATCACATGTTCAGTACGTTATTTGACATTAAAATATACATTTCAACAACACAGTGAAGGCTTTCAACTCTTAGTGACGCCAATTCTTTTTTCTTTCTAATCAGAAGCTACAAAACGACAAATTGCATCACTTTCACCGAAATGTCACCGGAAGCAAACCTTAGTGTCTTGTCCGCAGCCATTTATGTTAGCACCACGTAACGATGCCTGAGACATAAAAGTCCGGACCGGAAGTAAATAACACAGTCCGTAGTTTCTTTTCCTTTTTCTGAATGGATTTCTTCCTGTTGTTCTCTTCCGGCTCTTGGCACTGACATTTATTGTCTCTGTTGCCATTACAAAAAGAAATTAGTAGAATCGTATAATCACATCGCACATCTTGTTTTTATTCTTCGTGTTGACTTTACATCTCCAAAAGAAATTCACCGTTGATGACCATGGAAAAACCAGAAGATTTAAATTGAGGAGAAGGAGTTCTTGTTGAATAGCGGACTTTAATCTTAATTTTTAAAGATATTTAAGGATTTGATCAATTCAATCCAATCAACTAACAGTCTTTCATCCTTTCTCTGTATTTCTTGGTTTTTTATCACTTTTCTCTCTCTTTGTTTCTCTGTCTCTGTCTCTGTCTCTCTGTCTGTCTCTCTGTTTCTGCCCTTATATATATATATATATATATATATATATATATATATATATATCAAAGTGAAGGATCCACTTAGAGATTTGTATTTTCTTTTAATTATTTATTTCGTTCTAAGTTACATGTATGTTTCCAGCTTGTTTCTTTTGTTAGAAAACAAATATGGCACAAGCCCATATGAATAGGCCACCCACTGATTTCCGAACTCACTCATGTAATTTTGTTAATCGAATGTTTTTTTCAGGTTGTATCGGTTTATACAGAGGTCACTGCTGTGTGTTAGATTTCTCCTCCTACTCCTCCTCTTTTCCCCCACCACTCTCTCTCTCTCTCTCTCTCTCTCTCTCTCCCTCTTTATCAGAGTGTGTCTACTAGTCTGTCTTTACCCCAATTCGTCTTTGGTATTTAATATGTTATAAAGTTTTTCGTTGTTGTGTGTGTGTGTGTGTGTGTGTGTGTGTGTGTGTGTGTGTGTGTGTGTGTGTGTGTGTGTGTGTGTTTAGTTGATGTGTTTTAGAGCTTATTAGTTGGTCGTTTGGTTGCTTGGGTTTATGGCATATCAACTACTGTGGGTTATTTAAAGCTAAATCATGTTTTCCATATATGATATGTATGGTTTGTAATCACATATTTGGTAAATAACATTTTTACTCAACGGGACTCATTTGTTTGTACACAGTTAAGTATTACAACATAACACTAATAGTTATATTTGGTATTTATTTGTACACAGGAAAGTTATTTGTTAATAGGTTGGTTGGTTCGGTTTTATGGTATATCAATCTTTGTAAGTTACTTAATGCAAAATCTATTTTTTATACAAATAATCAGCTTTCGAACAATTCCGTTTAGTAGGAGCATACAGTTAAATTGTGAAAAACATTTATATTTCAAGCTATTCTGTTCAGTAAAACAGTTCTAATTAAAAAATTTAGTTTGCTAAAAGTATTGTTATTTTTTTACCAATAATTAAATGTCAAAACAGTTCTATTTCAAACAAATCTTTTTAGCGTGAGCAAAATTTCAATGTCAAAAACAGTTCCGTTTCAACAATTCAATTTAGCATAAATACTCAGTTTCGATATCAAACAGTCATAGTTGAAGCAATTCAGTTTAGTACAAGTACAGTTTAGTTCTATTTGACCCATAGATAGGACCCAATTAGGTGTTACCACTCTGGGCTTGGTTGGACCTGGGAGCGATGGCAATGAAGAGGTACTCCACATACCCCGAAGCTTAAGCATTACTGGAAATTTACCATCAGATTGATTATGTCATTTCCCGGACATTCGTTGGGGGGGGGTCTTACCCCTTTGCAGAGATGCAGTCGGTGTATTCTACAGTCCCAGTAGACTGGACAAATTGTTTATCATTTTTTTGTTGTTTTTTTTTTTTATGTGTTCATAATTTATGTTTTATTCAACATGGGCTTGAATTTATCCTCCAATTTTTTTGTCTTATTTGAAGACGTGTAATATTTCGTTTAGTATATGAGCATGGTTTTAAATTATACATTGTCTACATTTGTATAGGTACTGAGACACTTTTAATTTTCTATTATCTGGTATTTTGATATTGCTTTTGTGGAGTAATATTCTGATATTGATGGCTTATGTTGATCCTATATATACTTCTTTATATTTATTACATTTGATTATGAAGACTACGGTTTTTGTTTTGCAGCTTAAATTTTTATTTATTCTGAATTTTCTCACCAAGTCTTTAAGATATAGAATTTTCCAATTATAGTTACACCACATACTCCACATGAGATGCAGCAAGGTGGAAACATACACGCATGTAAGAACGAAATAAATATTTCTTAAAAATTGTAAATCTCTTTTTGGATCTATCCATTCCGAAATAATTACTTTTTCTCTCTTTGGACCAACAATAAAAAAAGGAAAAAATTACACACACACACGCACACACAAACACACACACACACACACACACACACACACACACACACACGCACACACATATATATATATATATATATATGTGTGTGTGTGTGTGTGTGTGTATGTTTGTGTGTGTGTATAAGTTTGATTGAATAGGACAGATATATCTCGTCTGCTTGTACTATCTATAATTCGTTTAAGCCTTTATATGTCATTTAACCATTGGATGGAATGAATTTAGAAAGGCACCGTATGCTACCGAGTGCTTTCGGCTCCAACTGGAACCATCTTCGGTGGAGCAAATAATAAAATGACAAACACAATCATAAGTCATATACGCGTATCGACAATAGCCGAAATCAAGCTCCAATTTCTTGATGTCTTGTGCAACGCGAACAGCAACAATCTATCAACATTTCAATGGAAAAAACTTAGTAGTACTCATCTCTATACTCAATCTTATAAAACTGAATGCCCCGAAAAATATAAAATAGCAATAATTAAAAATCAAATACATAATACCAAAACTAATATACTCCTTCGAAATAATTTTCTACTCTGAACGCAAAAACTTTAAAAGGCCCTCATTAACAATGAGTTTCCAAAATACATTTTTTACGAACAAATATAACACACCATCTAAAATATCAACTCTAATTGTAATGGAAATAATACTTCATCAAACAACACTTAAACACATTAAACTATCTATCCGTAACAAGATGCACACTACAAACTCCATGAAATTGTTCCAAAAAATCTGTTACGTAATAAGTTTTCCCAGACCAACACTAAAAGTAAAACTAAATCCATAATATATTATTCTAAATTCAATAAAACTAACCAAGCCATCTATAACGTCTCTCCCTCGACAAGTTACAATGTAGTGTACCAGTTAAATTTTGTCCAATGCGAATTATTATCCAAACCTGACTACTGTATTTCTGTTGAGACGTATAACATTTCATCTATCTGACACAGTTTCATCTATTAACATCTTTAAATACATTCGAGCCCCAGCGGCAAGTATAGAAAAATTAAAACTGAAAAGACCTTTATATTACTCCAAGGAAAACTTTAAAAAAAAAAAACAAACGATAACTTTAAATTCTTGAAGCTCCCAATATAAAGATTAACAGACCTTCCTTACACAAGATCAACTTCGAATATGGTAGTCATGTTAAAAAAGTGGAAAGTGCATTTCCGCTAATAGTTCTTCTTACCTCGAGTAAAGTTCTTTTTTGCCGCAACTTGCCCTTATATTTGTTTCTGCTCCTTCTACTCTTTATATGAATCTATATGAGTCATCATTGAATTTGTCATTTCATCATTGACTCATTTTATCCAAGGGTTAAATTACTTATATAAAGCCTTGAGAAAATCAAAAATAGAAAATGTCGTCAAGAAATATGTCCTATTTAATCAAAAACATTTAAAAGAGAAAATGCTGCCTCTTTTTTTTAAGTTCATACATCGATGAAAATGTCATTCATAAAGAAAAAAGCTCACCTTGAAATATAAGAATATTCAGAGAATATGTAACATATTAGCACATCATTTTTCTGTTAGCAGCTCATTCAGAAAGTGAGGCTATTCTTAAACAAGTTTTTGCAACCATAACAAGAAACCAGCCGTGTAATAAGTTTACAGGCATTAACTCCCATCGTTTCATGCGTAAATGGAGATCCATTTATTTTTTTGGTAATTTTCAAAATAAAAAGCACTCTTTTTGAAAACCTTGAACAGAGATCATTTTTGTAATTTTAGAATTTAGAAAAATTTTCTAATTTAAAATCTTAAAACTTGAAACTTTTGTTTGTTCTATTTCATTTAATGTCAACTCATATATTTGAGAAACTGATCAGGTTTTCGGCCTCTCTTTAGTTTCTTTGTTGTAATAACATACCAAAATTTGTGGGTTATTCAATGGCATAACCATCCTTTTAAAATGAGAATAGTAATATTATTTAACCTGTAAGTTGTTGATGAAGGGGCTTATACAGTCCCTTAAGGTGTTTGTCTGAAACAAAATGTAATAGCGTAACTGGAGTTCGAACTCGTTTACTTAGATGTCGCAGTACAACACGTAAGCAACTACGGTTCGAGGAATTCTCTACCCAACAGGTTTTAAGGAAATTAAACATGTTTAGAAAAAATAGAAGAAAAATGATTTGATAATTTTTTTTGCTGATTAATTTTTTTTGAATTGTGCCTTTTTTTAAATTAAAATGAAAATTTTAAGAAGGGGTATACACTGACGTGTCGTAAAGAAATGGTGTCTAGAATGATGCCTCGCTGTTGAGCCTTTGTGTAGATAATACAGAATAATTTTTTGAAAAAAAAAGAGTAGAGTATTGTGCAAGAGTAGCACTTTCCATAATGACAAGATCAAGTTTCGTTCGACTTGCTTTTTCCTAAATTGAAAACCTATCGCAAGAGTAAGATAAAAGTACTCAAATGAAATTAAAACATAGGTCGACGCAGTTTCAGTAGACATGCCTCTTAGATACACAACATTTTATGCCTGGGATCTTTACTGATTTCTATTTTTCTCATTATGTTTCATATGTAATTAGCTAAATCATATCATTTTGAATTCTCGGATTAGTGAGCCATATTTTTGGTCGTATGAATGGATTTTTATTGATTGGTTATATACATGAGGAATGCTGGAAATAGAATAACCGACATTTCTATTAAGAATATCTCTTGTGCAAAAAAAAAACGTTCAGTATGAAAATTAATATAACTTCATACTGTATTATATATAAAAAAGGCTACTTTAAACCAATCAATATTATGCAATACTTAAATATGAGTGTTTAAAAGTTAATTTACTCTTTTTGTTCCACAATTTATCAAGCTGTCAAAGTACCATGCAGAAGAATTTCTCTAATTGGCATCTCTCAAAGAAATGGAGATTACTTACAGGTTCTCCGTTGAAATAAATTATTTTAGCAGCAGGGAATGATTTCTGAACTGAACTATTATCACACACTCTGAGTGACTCAAGAGCTCCCACTTTCCCTTAATTTGATGATGCGAAAGAAAATGATGTCTAAGATTCCTAATAACATTGCTGAAAAAAACTGCCCTTGCCGGAGTTGGTGCCCGGTTAACGGATTCTATTATTCGTACTCGTAACTTAGGTCACTCGCAGATCGAAACTGGAGCTTAACATTAATGAAGGTTTACATTCTAAAATACCAGAATTTTTGCATGCTTTTTTCTTCTTGTTAATTAAGACTAGGTCTGTACTTATGGATTCAACTGGATGACCCGTTTATATATTAAAATACCATAAATATTTGCATGTCTTATCTTTCAGAATATTTTGTCCATTTGATTCCCAGAATTCTAATACCATTTTAATGACTGTCGTTCATTTTTAATCAAATAAACATCGAATCAATAAAATACCGTTAATATTTTATGATTTATCGTTGTGACGATGTGGAAACTGTCATTTATACAATAGTATTCATAAGTATGATGTTATAAAATACCAGTAGATGCTGCTTTTTGCGATGAAAATATTTTACTATTCAGATATAGATATTTCCTTGTCGGTACATCAAAAGACCTAAAAAAAAAAAAAATCAAAACAAGAAAAGTCTGTCATTTTTTCTGAGCTATGTTCAAATCGTTACAGAGCATAATTTAGATATTTTGAGTTTTTGTTTGTTCTTTTCCACCTATTAATACTATTACGTCGTCTGCCATCTATCCTCATAAAAATGTCACAAATGCCAAAGAAACAACAGTTTACTAACCGAAAATGGATGTCAGGACAAATACTTAGAATGTTTTACGACATGAAGATTTCATTACCTCAAAAATGACTTTGACGTTAGAACAACATTGACATATATTCATTTGTTGAGTAGCTCAAGTTTACATAGTAAAACGTTATTGTTTTAATCGATGAACGCTTGCGTTGAAACCTAAAACACTCCAACTAAATTATGAAACGTTCCTTTTCATCCTAGAAATGTTAATGGCAATTTTTGCTTAGATGAGTTGGTAGCTCGGAAAGGAACAATAAATGAGTAGCGTCTCCATATGTTATTCGCAATGACATATGGCAGTCTATAAATATTGTTGGAGACAACCGAGGCAGTCATGAATATGACAATGTTTATAAAGATAGTGGGAGTAATTGATACCAAGTAAAGCCAGGGCCTCTATTTTTTATATTATTTCACTCCATGTAACGTTTTCACGCCAGCTTTACCTGTAAGTATTCCACTGGTGTCTGAGTGGCAGTAAGTCTCCTCAAGTCTCCAAAACTCTTCTGAATATTCTTGCTGATGTCAACAAACCTGTGATCTGAATGATCTCGATCTTTTCACAGTTCTCCAATTCCTTCAGTCTTTTCTTCACTGAGCCTTAGGGAAGTGTTCTAAGCTCACCAAGTACTATTAGTAATACTATCACCTTCATGTTCCACTGCTTTTTCAACACGCTGACAGGATATAAGTATTTGTCTATCTTTTTGCTTTCTTTTATTTTCTTTCTTTGAACCACATGAATGGCAAACTACAAAATCCACCAGATGACAAGCTGCTTATTTTTTTTTTTTTCATTTTTTTTTTTTCTTTGTTATTAACACTTGGCTGGCAATCACTGATCCATTTCCCTCACAATATCCCACAGAATTTCATGATAATCATTTTTTAAAGCTGATTCAGGCTTGTGCATATGCCATTTCTCTTTGCATAATCCCCAGTTGATCACTTTTCCCACCGAATCGTGCCAAGCCTTGTATTCCTTTTTCTGCTAATTTGCTGCATTTGCTGATGATATGAGTAACCATTTTGTCTCTTTCTCCGCATAACCTGCAATTTTTATTCTCTTACGTATTATCGATTTTTACATTTACGTAATTAGTCCTTATGGTGTTATTTTGCTTCTTTCTTAATATTTACCTTTATAAGCCATGTACATGACTTTTTGTGTGCAATCTCACCAGTTTATTATTTGAAATATCCATACAGCTGTTTTTCTTCCAATTCCTCTTTCCTAGTGTTTGCTGTTTTTCTGTATGTACTTCCGTTGCCAATCCGGCAATGGGCCGCTATAATTATTCTTTTTTTAATCTTTTTTAATGTATTCACCGGGTTCTTGTATTAATTAATCGACGCAATCCACAATACTGTAGTGTCTCTTTCCTCCTTCTTTTCTTGTCACATACAATCTGTCAGTATAATCTCTCGGGTGCAATGACGTGCGCAAAGTTATCATCTTTCTTGACCTTTGGTCCATTTGTCTAAGTTTCTCTCTTATCCATTTTAAAAATGGTCTTGAATACCTAACAAGGGGACTATTATTATAATTACTGTTATTATTAGTAGTATTACTCGTAGTAGTATTAGTATTAATAGTAGTAGTAGTAGTAGCTCTACGGGTTTTTCACACCAGTAAAACCTGGTAGTTTTCATAAAAATCAGAGTATCTGGAACTCTCCTCACTTGCACGAGACTAATAGTCTTGCTGATCTCAATGGGTTTGTGATCCTGACTGCCTCAATTTTTGCCTGATCTCCATTTTGCTTTTTCAGATTCTTTCAGATTTTTCCAGCCGTAGTTATATCAACACAGCAGTGATCTGAATATTTACCTTCATATTCCATAATTCTTCAACTCTCTGGCAATGTTCAAGTATATTTTCTAGATTTTGCTGTTAATCACTTTCACTCCGTGACCTTGAAAAATTCACGAGTTGAAAATCTATTTTCTTCTTGCTAAGTAACCGGAAGTCTAGTTTTTCGGTCTGGGTTGAGTTATTCGTATGTTTATTAAAATCCTTGAGAGTTTTGTACATTATTTTCCAGAATTGTTTCTTTTACTCCTTCTAAGGCAGTTTATTGAATTTACTAATTATATTTCATTCCTTCACCACATCGCTTATACTTACTATTTTTTATCCATTGTAGCTTTTACATAATTGATTCTTTTGGCGTTATATTGTGCTGATGTTTATTAGGATTGATTTTCTCACTATGGTTCCTTTACATTGCCTTACGACCGCAATTTCTGTAGTTTTTCTTAGTAAGTTTGTAAATAATTTTTTGTTCCTTCATTTGTTTTCTCAAAATTATAATTTCTCTTTTCCGGCTTGTCCATGTTTGTTGCCCTTGAAGTAGTAAATTATTAGTTTCTCTTTGATCTTTCTCGAGAATTCTAATAGTGCAGGTATTGATGAGTTATATTCTTACTTCAGTTCTGTTATCATTTGTTTGTCTTAATCTGTGATCATTTTTACACTAGTTGATGTCTTTTACTGAAGACAGCGAACCTCTAGAGCTTCTAAGATTCTTGTATTCTAGTGACCATCTTGAGATCTAAGATTAATTGCCCTATAATGAAAATAATGAGAACTTTGTATGTAACGCCAGATCATTATCATTTTTCTTCAGTTATCCTAGGTTTTTTTTTTTTTACTTTAGTCTGAAAGCGGGGCATCTCAGACCTGAAAGTTTCTTCTAAATATTCTTGGTTGATCCTAATAAGTATTCTGGTCTGGATGGCATCGATTAATCCTCTGATTTGTCTCTGACCCTTCCTCTGTTCCCGCGTTTTCTTTTCTAAATTACAATAAGTATCATCGTCAAATTCATGTTTCACAGCTTTTTTAAGTTCTGACATTGTCTATCGTTTTGTTTACTTTGCTTTTTGCACTGTTGTCCGCTGCTGGGACGGCGAACTCGTCTAAAAGGCAAGTTCTCTTTTTTATTTTTTCTAAATTAACACTCGTTCTGTTTATATCTCAAAATCCCATAGGATTTTAAGCATCTCATTCTCCAGGAGAGATTCTGGTTTGTGTATATATCATTTATAAGCATGGTCAAATTTTAATTTCCAGCACAATTCCCTGTGAATCTCCTTCCCCTCTCAGCTGTATGTAGACCTTTTATGCCAGTTCACTACATTAACTTTTTAGGGGCTATTAATTTCGTTTCTATCACCACAAATCTACACTTGCTATTCTGTTGGTTATAATCGATTTTATTGATATCATATTTTTATCCCATTTTCAGAATTAATTATACTAATTTCTTTATTATTGGTCGGTAGTCCTCTTTCGTTTTGTTTCTTTATTAAGATTATTATAGTTTGGTTTGATTTGGTTATTTAATTCTACTGAAAGTCAAAATTAAATGCCAAAGAGGTTTTTTTTTTTTATAAGTTTAAGCAACAAACTTTTTTGAATGTTGATTCAAGCAACTATTCTTAATATATTTTTTTTTGCATTCAGCTTTATAGTTTCAATTATTTCTATCGAATAATCCAAACTGTATTCAGGTCTATTGATATCATAGATAGGAATCTAACAAGTAAGCCCACTTCTTTGGAGTTTTCGTCTCTTTTACAAATTTTTATATTTTTTTTAAATATTACTCTTTATATTGTTCTAGTAGTAATAGTGGTTAAAGTAGCTACAGCTTCCAAAGCAGCAGTAGTAGTATTAGTTGGAAGTTTTGTGTAGGTTTCGCAAAATCTTTTTAGTTTGAGAGAAAAAAGAGAGAGAAAATAGGATGAGAAAATAAGTCAAAGGATTTAAGAATGTATTTCTAATGGGACTTTACGTGGAATAACGGTTGCTGGTATCAGTTATTGTGAATGTAGGAGTTTGCGTTTCAACCGGTATAGTTTTTAGATTGAACTTTACCCCCCCCCGCACCGGTTACTTCCGGGTGCAAAGGGCAAGAGGAACTTACGGCCTGAACACCGGTTGGCGTTAATTCGGTCTTTTTCAAATTGACTGGCATGCGAGACTGACGTTTATCTTTGTGGGTCACTAGCAAGGCAAAAAGTGGTAAGCACGTGGATTCTCTTGATTGATTCGATTTAAATAATCACTTTCGTGGTATGTTTCCTTTTTTGGAACATTTATCAGTGCATTTGTTTCCTTTCAGTTTCACGTTGAGGAATGTATGCTTGCTTTACGCTGAACACGTGCGCAAATAAAGATATATATCTTCATCAGTGTGAGACTCGTGTCTTTGATTTTTGGCCCCAGTTGCTGCCGTCAAAGTTATATTTTCCAGGTAGTTAAAAATCCTCTGTGTTGTACTCTACCGACTAAATTGATATTAGATGTCAGCAAAAAAGCTCTTATGTCTTTTCCTGAATTGTCTGCTTTTCTGCAATTTCAAATTGTTTTTCGTTTTTATGTTTTTTGCTTTTTTTTGTTTTGTTTTGTTTTTCTTTCTTAATCTTCGAATGTCTGTTGGAGAATTTTTACCACGTATTTCAAAAGTCCATTCTTGTTGCTTGCTATCATCTAATAATTAATTATACAAAATCAATGTTCTAGCTGCCATGCATTGATTTCTTTCTTTCTCCACCCTATTTTAAGAAGAGGTGTTTCTCTTTTGTTGCTATAAAAATGAATAATTTTAGAAAAGAATAAGAAAACTGTTAAGTATTTTTGAAATAACGAAAAACAGTTGATCCCTGTACACAAACCAAGTACTCATAACAAACGCTCGATTTATATTACATATCATGATATGTGTATTAATAATTTAGTTTTAATAAATTGATATGACTCTATATCCGAGTACCATTGTTTATTGCTTTCCAAGTAATATTAATATAAAAGAAATCCATGTAAATTCTATGAAAAATATCTACGCACGCTCTGCCGTGATTATTTTGTACTTTTTTTTATATAAACATAGTTGCATTCATTAATCATGTTTTACTGGGTTTTTTTTTCTTTTGTCATAATTTTTGTTTTTTGCGTACGTCCAATGTTACATGAACGTGATTTGATGTGATTGATAGTCTGATGCAAATTATTTTGACTGCTATTACTCTGTTTCTTGATTAAAAGGGCTTATGAAAAATCATACAGTTGCTATTTTACTTGTGCCTTTTTTTTTCAGAAGTTGATTTACTTTTTCTTATAACGTCTATCTTTTCTCGAACGAATTTGTGTGTCCTTCCATTATTTGACATTAAGCCAACCATTTTACAATATAACTCCTTAGTCAATTTTCATTTCTGTTACATTGGTTCTGTTTTAAAATTAGAATTGATTCAATACAGTTTCAGCTTTTCTCTTTTTATACTGACATTGATTCTGGAATATGATATAGAAAGTTTTCTTCAGCACCAGTCAATACTAGACTTGTATTTAATCGTATCTAGTTCCTAATGATTTTCTCGATTTAAAATACTGAATCAACCAGAACGCATTTGTTTATCGTTTTTTTTATATAAAAGAATATTTAACATTTCACAATTTTTTTTTTTTTTTTTTTTTTTTTTTACTTACGTTATATTACAATCTACAAATGGATCCAGAAATTAATTTAAATACATCTGCTAATTCAATGTATTTATTGCTATGAAAGTAATACTGTATTACCATTCTGTTTCTATATATACCAAATTATGGTGAACGATTTTAGAGACCAGAACTTTTGAAATATCAAAATCCACAGTTTAGGATATTTATCAGCCTGAATCAAATCGTTAAGTTCTCTTCTGTTGTTTCAAAATTGAACGCATGAAAACTTTGATTCAAGATTAAATCAGCAGAAACTTTATATATTGCGGAGTTTTCCCCCTCATCTTGGTAGTTTTTTTTTTTTTTGTGTTGTTTCTTCTTTCACTACGTTTTGGCCAAATTTCACCTCTGGCCTTCTTCAGGTGATTTTACCGCGACCTCGGATAGGAATGCTGAGTCTTGTAACCGTATCCCCAAAGACAAGTACAAAAAATTCGGTACGGACCTGACTCTGGAATACCAGATAAGGATTTATAAGACCAAAAAATCTATCCTTGATCGCCCTTCGGGCGCAGCGGATAGAGGCGTTGAGTCTCTTCGGTTCCAGGTGAGCATTGTCAGAAGATAGCGGTTTCAAATCCTACCCAAGCCGGCCAGAGGTTTACTTGGTCAAAAACGTGGTGCGATAGACAACTATGGAAGGCAGTAATTACTGGGGATACGGTTACAAGACTCAACATTCCTATCCGAGGTCGCGGTAAAATCACCTGAAGAAGGCCAGAGGTGAAATTTGGCCAAAACGTAGTGAAAGAAGAAACAACACAAAAAAACCTACCAAGATGAGGGGGAAAAGTCCGCAATAAATAAAAATTAATTCTCAGATTAAAAGCCTCATCTCAAAACAATTCCAATTAAAGACAAGAAACTTTATAGTTTGATTGTAGAGTTTGATCTTCCAAAATCGCTAGTTAATGGAATCACGAGAAATTGTGATATCTTTTCGGTTGATCTTGAAACATTTTGCTGGAAAAGAATTAAATTGATTCTAGATTATTCGACTTAAGGTTTATTCTCTCATATATTAATTGTAACAACGTGGAAAGGTTACATATTGTACTGTTAATAGAGGTAATTATTATGCGTATAATAATAAACATGTTTGATTAGAAAAGAGTTATTTCTTATTTTTAACACCCTTTGTATTTATCTCTCTAATTGATGTAAACGCTGGGATTAGAATAAGTCAACTGCATTCTCTCCTCATGTGTAAGCCTCCTGCTTCAATGCCCTGTGTATGACATTAATCAGCATCCGCAAGGAAATCTTCAGTTCTGGAGACTTGGAAAGTGTGGACCGCCTTTTTGTTGATATGAATCAAATTTTAACTATGATCCCTAGTGATAGTTCCTGTTAAAGTTTCAGGCATGGGTCAAATATAATTGGTATTTTATAACTGAAACCATACCACTATTTGTATTAATTAATTGTGTCAAGAATTCATACTCGAAGCTACAATTGAATTCTAAGTATAATGAAAAGGAACGCTAGCGTCGAAACGTACGAACATCTTTTTCGTCGCACTAAGAAAACTAAGTTTTAAAGTAAATAAAGGGAGTGACGATTTTTACTCATTTCCTCATCTATTCATTTATTGTGTATCGTATTTCTTATTCATCTGAAATTTTGAATGAATTATATATTTTAATTATGCACAAATTCATAATTAGAATATATTTATTTAGGATATTAAATTGATACATAATTTGCTTTGTTTAAAAGATCTAACTTAATTAACCTTATTTTATGAAAATTAACTTTATTGAATTTAACTTGATAAAAAATTTGGTAGAAGTGAAAATTTTTATTTATTCATTTATTTACATTTTTTATATTATAACATTATATAAAGAGAATTTTTCATAGCTATCAGCTTTTCTTTTTTTGATGTTTTCAATTTGCACAGAATTTATTTCGTAGTAGTTACATTACAAATCTTCACACTACATTAAAATATGAAATTGAGTGATGCTAAATTTATTTGTAGATAGATTATCGATGACGATAGATAGATAGATAGATAAGGGAACACGAGATACTGGAGATACTATATTGATCAACACATCCTAAATGAGAGCAAAAGGAGACGGAAAGCCTGGAAAGACGACAAAAAGACTTCCGATATGGTCCGTAAAAGCTGCATAATACACTGTCTCAAAACGTACAAGATATCCGACGAAATTATAAAGTTTATCCAGAAAAACAGGGAAAACTACTGAGTGGAATAGACTCCAGCAGGAAAAAAATTCAGTCAGGTAAAAATCCAAAGAGGAATCTCATCAAAGGGAGAAATACTTGGGCTGTCCCTTTGTAAGATACCTGAAACCATTCTTGAAGCAGATGAAGGAAGAACTTAAACAAAATGACACGAGAACAAGAAAACTAACTGTCATGCATCTCAGAGAAAAGAATAAGGAAGAGTACTTGCCTGTATTGAAGATATCATTGAAGCATCGATACAACGACTCGAAGTTATATATAAAAGCACTGACGAAGATTTTTATAGCCACAAGAAACATTACATACAACACAATCAACAGCCGAATAGAAAAAAAAGAGAAAATAAAAATGGGAAGAAAAACAATTGTATGGACATTTCAAGCGTCAAACAAGAGACATTTCACACAAGAAAATTTAGACCGGGCTAAGACAGAGAAAAGAGGCTAAAAACGCAAAGGGGTTGTTAGAAGTGAAGAAATACCATAGGAGAAAAATAGAAGAATCTTCCTAATCAAGAGATTAACTTTTCATCAAAACCCCTAATCAGTAACAGAAAGCCCTACATAATACTAAGTTCTTAATCCTCCAAATACTACCCATAAAATAATGAAAAATCAAAAACATAATTCAACGAGGTACCAAGACAGCTGGTGTGGGTTCCATGATCATCAGGTGCTCCTTTGAAAACCAACAAGGGGATCTCGGTAGCATCCTACGAATGTTGGCTGATTTTTTTATTTTTTATTTTTTTCAGGTTCACAAACGAAGAACTAAGCAACCACTTGAATCAGAGACACTAACATAGAAAATAGACTAGCGAAGATAACAAACTTGCACTTCACTGTTATTTTAGGAACAATCCTTCACAAACAGGATATAAAAAAAGAAAGAAATCTGTCAAGAATGCTCTAGATTTAAGACAATTAGACAAATACTTGCTGACTAAACAAGGACAATGATAAAGAAAGTTTAGTTTTCTGACTTTGAAATATGAAAAATTAACCAACAAATTTAGATAAAAAAGATCCTAATAAAGTAGCCGAAACGCTATAAACTGAAAATTAAGAACCCCCTAACTGAATAATGATGCTTTATAAAAACACGAAAGCAATGGTTCCCCTCCGTAATATAGAAAGGAACTACTTCGATATTGTTGCTGGAGTTTTGCTTGGAGATACATTAGCACCATAATTGTTTATAACTTGCCTCGACTACGTTTTTGAACGTCGATGAAAGAATGTGACTTTACGCTAAAAAAAGAGCAGATGATATCCTGCAGAAATTATAACAGACGCAAAATATGCATATGAACTAGCGCTTTTATTAAATACACCTGGCCAAGCCAAATGCCAACTGCATAGCCTACAGCAAATAGCAGTAGAAGTCAGTCTATATTTCTGAGATGAGGTATTATGTACATTTTTTTTACATTTTTCCAGTGCTCATATTACAATTTGGCTCTTATCATTGCATTTTTTACCAGAGCTCATATTGCAACTTTTTTGTTAGTTTTCTCTGGCACTCCTTATTACTGGTTCTAATATCTCGAACAGAGCAAGGGTTCAAGACATCCGTATACCTTAAACGAACATTCACCGGAGAGTACCTCAATTTCAACTCCCCACCATCCATACAGCGTAAAGAAAGGGAACGTTCGCTGTTTAAAACACCGTGAAAAAGTCGTAAGTGGCGACCCAGAGACATTAGATAAGGAATTGGTCAGTATAAGTAGTATCCTACAACGTAACAACTACCCTGGGTACATGGCAGCAGCCCTCCAAAACTGGGATAGGCAGGTACAAGAGGAGGAGGAGGAGAACAACACTCAGAAAACAGTCTGCCCGCCTTATGAGAAGGGGTTATCAGAGAAAATACAAAGGATCTACAGCCCATATAACATCCGGACAACCTTCAAAAGCTTGACAACACTTTGCAGATATCTCTCCTGAGTAAGAACCCTCACTGAGGAGAACATGACTAAAGACTGTGTGTACGCTATCCCGTGCAGCCGCGTAAGGATATATAAAGAAGAAACAGGCCGCCTCCTTAACATGAGGCTTCAAGATCAACAGAAGACTGTAACACGAGGGGAAGTGAAAAAATCAGGCGTGGCTGAACACATATGGAGAGAGAACGGAGATCACCGCCCTCTGTGGGACCAGGTTGAGATCATAGACAAGGAACACAATTGGAGGATTCGTAAAAATCTCCTAAACCGACCAAGCTTAGAAATTAATACAATATGGGAACCAGTAATAAGGAGTGCCAGAGAAAAACAATAATAACAACAAAGTTGCAATATGAGCTCTGGTAAAAAAAAAAGATCCAATGATAAATACAGAATTGCAATATGAGCACTGGTAAAAATGATTGCTGAAGACATTAAGTTTATAATACCCAGAAATTCATAAAGTTTACATAAATTGAAAAGCGTGAATTGTAACAAGTTATCATTCGTATGGAAGTTTGATTGATAAAATAAAACGCCATTCCCGAGTAATAGCTATGTTCATGCGACTATATGGATGCACCATATGGACGCTGAGAAAAAGCATAGAAAAAAGTAAGATGGGAACTTCACAAAAATGCTATGAACAGTTTTAATGAAATCCTGTAACACCCCACAAAACAGCCACAGTATGGTCACTTAAACCCCATCTCAAAAACTATCAAACTAAGACCAATAGGATATGCTGGAGAAGCAAGGATGAACTAATACGTGATGCTTCTCAGTAGACCCCTACTCATGGATGTCCCAGTGTAGGTAGAGCAACCAGAACTTACTTATATAAGCTCTATCCGGACATTTAGAGGACCTGCTGAAAGAGGGAGACAGGGAAATTCATGCTGTCAGCACGACTTAATGATGGAAATGAAAGATTATTATTAGTTATTTGAAAGTATGTAATGGTTTGCAAATATCAGTGTGTGATCGGAATACTGGAAACAATAAATCTGGGCTTAAATCATTTTATTGGATAGGAATAAGTGATATCATATTGCTCTGTGCAAACAAATGACTATAGAGAAATAAAAGAAAATGCAATGAAATAGTTATGGTTATTATTCTATTCAAACAAGTACAAATTAACCAAATTAAAAAAAAACAATAGATATCATCTTAAACAAATACGCCGAACCATTCTCATTAGGATTTTGTCTTTTTTAGAGGATTTAACCTACAATTTTCTTTTGTTCAAATGTGTTATCAAAAATTCGTGAAAAATAGGATTTTTATTCTTCAAATTCGTGACTAACGCAATGTATTTGAATCATTAGAAATATAGTTATCTTTTTATTTAAAACGCACAAAAAATATTTAATTTTTAAGATATCAAATTTGAGATCTCTAATAATAATTTTTTGAAAACAACGTATTACATAAAGACTTCAAGTAAAAAGTTAGGCTCTTAAAACTCATTTCAGCGTGGTGTTCTGAGAGAAACCTATGTCTCGTTATAAAGATATATTTAAGTGGGCATTTTTTAAGGGAAACATTAATAATATTCTTCATTGTAGAAATCAAATTTAACACGTCGGCAGGCATGTTTTAGTAATATCTTCCACATTTTTACGGAATACCCATTTCTAAACACAAATTAAAAAAAATCTGTTTTTCATCACTGAGAAATCATCTGTAATAAGATAAACACAGATTTATTTATTTTCAAAACGCCATTTTCATTGTCATCTGACGAGGAAAATAGTGTACTAAAAATGAATTCAAAATTTGAGAAAATTTATTTTTCCTTGAAAATACTGATTATAATAGCAAACAAAATCGTATGATACCTTTGGGTTAGAGAAGAATGTTTCACATTCAGGATGAATATATTCATATTTTAAAAAATCATTAATCATTTTATCCGGTAGAGTAAATAGGTTTATCAATAACCATCTTACATTAAAAGAATGAATAATGAAAATATCTAAGCATATCAAAAAAAAAAAATTCGCCAGGAATTTGATTTCCTTGGAAATAAACTTTCTGAAAATTTATTTGCAATATGATGTTTTAAATCCTAATCATATATGATTATTCTGACCCTTTAATTTAAAAGTTATTTACATAAATTCATCTCCTCTGAAGTAATTAACACGAAGGAAAATACATGGTATACACATGTGAATGGCTTCTTGTTCCCCGAGAAAAAATTCTCATTCACTTTATTGTGTCTACAAATATAAAGAAATGTATCGATTCGTTTTTTAGTTTTTCTTTTTCCTGGATTTTTAATCTAAAATGATGGGGCTACATTTCCAACGTGACTAAATAGGAATAAACCTGATTAATAATGTTTAATTGATTTACTAAGACAATAATTAACACTTTCTATTGATTTTGAAATTTTAAAATAAGCGAAATTATGTAGGAACAGCTGCTTATTGCTAAATGTTATTAGAGTCTGTTTCTTGATGAAGTTTCTGCACATCTCACGATGAATTTTGTTTTTTATGCAATGACTTTTAACTGAGTTGGCACATCAAATATAACTCGGTATCAAAAATAATCCACCGTCAATAAAAGAAAATACAACTGAGATTTCAAATCCTATATATATATATATATATATATATATATATATATATATGTGTGTGTGTGTGTATGGTTGTGTGTGTCTTTGTGTCTGTGTTTGTGTGTGTGTTATTAGATAGATAGATAGATAATGGTGAGATGAAGAAGTATCGAAACAAGAATTTGTTAATCTCTTAATTCTTATGTGAATAGCTAAGCAACTCATTTAACAAAATGACAATATGTAGATATTTCTAAATCGTCCAAGATGATGTAACTTAGTTTTGACAAAGCTATTCCAATTTGAAATAAAATTTTGAAGCCAATCCTGGTAAATTTTGAACGAAATAGTTTTGTCGAAAACGAGGTTTGTGTGAGAAATGTAGGCTCAATAGTCCTTTTATCTATTTCCATGTGACCTTCATTTGTTTCCTAATGTAAAAGTTGCTTTGAGTACAGTAATAGCAATACGATAACGAAGCTTCTAGGAATACGCCTGGTATTTCAATAAATGGCAAACTGACTGGAAAAATGCGTTCGATGCCAACTGAACTGTTTTTCAGAAAATAAAATTTATTTCATTGTTTTTTCATATATATATATCATCATCATGTCATGCCGCTTGCACGGAGATCCCTGACCCTCTCTCGCCACTTCCCCCTATCATTCATCGCTTCTGGCAGGTCTTCAGGGCTACATCCCGTATGCTCACATAGATGCTGTATGTATGTTCGAGCTGGTCATCCTGCTTTTGCTTGGCCATATGCGGGGGTCCATAGGAGTACATCACTGATGAGTTCGTCCTTGCTTCCTCAGCAGTGTCCTGCGTGTCCGGTTCGTCTAACTTGTATAGTTTTCGTGATGGGAGGCAGGTGGCCGTATAGTTGGTGCCTTGTGGGGTGTTGCCGCCAGGACTTGTTCAATATTGCTCTCAACATTCTTGTGTAATTGCCGTCTAGCTTCTTCTTCAGCCGTTAAGTTAGCGTCCAAGTAGTGCATCCATATAGCAGTATCGATACGACTGCTGCCTGGAAGAAACTGCGTTTCATTTTATCGGTCAGGTCTGATTTCCATATGATCGAGAACCTATCGATAGCTGTCTATGCTTTCGTTAGTCGTGTGTCGATGGCTTTTTTGGTTGATGAGACGCTGCTTCCTAGGTAGGCGAATGTGTCTATTACTTTCAGAGAGGTTCCGTCTAGTGTGGAAATGTCACCTGTTTGGTTGTAACACATATATTCAGTTTTGTGTGCATTGACATGGAGGCCAATGCCTGCGGTGGCTCGTTCCAAACTATGCAGTAGCGTTTCGGCTTGGTTAGGTATATTCGCCAGTAACGCTATGTCATCGGCGTAGTCGGTGTCGATAATTGTTTTTGCGGGGTACGTTCTGCTTCTTTTCTTTGTCAGCTCGAAGCCATTTTCTCTGATTTTGTCGATCGAACTTTGTGTGTGTGTGCGCGCGCGTGCGTGTGTGTAAAGTGTTGATATTGTCTTCTATTCTATAGTATGTTATCTCTATCTTTATTTCTCAATCATCTCTCTTTTAGACAAAAAACTTTATCATTTCTCCATTTATATTACATTTATCTACTCTATAAATCTGCTAGCAAAAGATAAACAATATTTTGTTTCCTTTTCGTATAGGATATGATATTAGCACTTTTGATACATGCCAGTCTGAGAGAAATGGACCACATTACGTAGCTTAAGAAGGCCAAGCATATTCAAGCATCTGTGACATGGTTATCGGTCGGCAGCGGATATTGCTGATCTAAGTCAGTAATGGGTGTCAATATACTTGCCAGTCTTATCTGTCGAAACAGACATTAGATAAGATCGTCGCGTTTTAAGTAGTGACATGAAGTCAATCATTCGACCTTTTCCTCAGCAGAAATGAATAGGCAAAAAAGCAGATCCTAACATTTTTTCATAAATACATATACTATGTTCTATACATGTCGACCACACAGAGAAAGACATACAAAAGCGTATGAACTATCCACTATCGAAGTCTATATGGGCCATCGGTGGAGGTTTGCAGAAGAGTTTAAATCTACGTTCTGGTCCAATCGGCTGAGGCTGCAAAATACACCAAGTGGATCTCTACAGAGGGTAAGATTTCCCAGCGAGTGTCCTGTTTATGACACTAAGCAATCTGATGGTGAGGCTTCAGTAATGCTGTAGCTTTGCGGAATGCGAAATACCCCTTTATTGCCATCGCTCTCAGGTTCACTCTGATCCGGAGTAGGATCCAATCTATGGGTGAAATAGAAGTAAAGTGTGTACTTACGCTAAACTGAATTGTTTGAAATAGAACTGTTTTTACATTTAACTGTATGTAAACAAAAAATGTACCTCTGTTAAACTGAATTGTTTGCAATAGAACTGCTTTTTACATTAAAATTGTTGACTTATGCTAAACTGAAAAATTTGGATTATTTTTTTTTAACATTTAAATGTGTGTAAACAAAAAAACTATACTTATGCAATTCTGAATTATTTGAAATAAAACTGTTTATAGAAATGGATTTGTCGTAAAATAACCTACAATGGTTGATATGCCATAAAACTAAGCTAAACCATAAAATCTACGTTATTTCGATTATCTCGCCGAGTTAATTCTTGGTGTGGGGTCTGCTCGCATTTTCCTTTACTTTATCCTCATTAGTTATAAGAATTACTCTCTTCAGCCAAGTCACCAAGTCAGACGAAGTGGTTTCAAGCTTTTGAAATCAGCACTACTCTGAATTATTAAGTCGTAGCTCTATTCGAACAGACATTAAACAATATATTACAGAACACAACATTTCAATTTATATCAAGTATCTGTTAGTGGATAACAGAATTTTATATTGCAGAGTTTTTTGCAGCAGTTGCAAAAAAAACTTGTTACGCTAGATACTGTCCTACTAAAAACGAAGCCATCATATATTTAACAGAATATATGTGGCTTTAGGGGACAGTATTTAAAATACATCAAACTCTCTAACGCACCCCCCCACACATTCTCTCTCTCTCTCTCTCTCTCTCTCTAAGTCTGTTTTCTATATTGAAAATACTTTCAGCTGCTTTTCTATTATGTCATTAACTCGTTATGAAAAATCTCATAGTAAAATGCTCAGTCACCCCCGCCCAAATTTTTCCTCTTTTTCAAACGCAGTGCTTCGATTAGCTCCGTAACTTGGTTTGGTTATGGGAGATTGCCATGTTGCATCTCTGATGGTGCCCATCCCTCTCCAGGTTTAAAACTGTTTGAAATTAAGAGTTGTTCTTTTCCTATATTCGTTGCCTTAGCAAGGTTAAACTGTACTGTCTGTCCGACTATTTTCCTGTCAGCACAACTATTCATCTGTCTACCTATTTACCCGTCTGCCTACCGTTTGCAGATTATTTAGACTAAAATAATGGGATTCATAAACTTCTCAAGTTTATGATCGCCATGTGAAATGCAAACAGTTTCGTTCATGATTTGAACTCTTCTTGCTGAGTTTACTTCCAACAACAATAACAGTAGCACTAAGAACGACACCACATAGTCAAATGCTTTGGAAAAAGATTTTTTTTTTAAAGAAGCGTTTAAGATATTTTTTTTCTTTTAACTTTTATCTTTTAGCCACGACATTTTCTTCATTACTAAGCATTTTGCCATGACACAACATTTATTAAAAAAATATTTGCAGCCAATCTACATGTAGCCACTAATGAACAATTAAATGCAGGAATATTCACAGTCTTTGTATTATGTTAAGAAATATATGATTCTGTTTTATAAACTCATTTGCAAATACGGAAATAAAAACCATGATTATTTGCAAATTCATCTTTCAATTTTAATTCGTGTATTACTTGCAATTGTGTTCATGGATACTAATGTACATATAAGTTCAGAGTTTGCTTTAAAAGGAAATTTCATGAACAAAAATTATGTTGTGCATATGTATGGTGACATGTATATGCTATATATTATCCATATAAAATTTACTTGGTACAGGAGGTGTGCCTTTGTTTGATCCAAAGTCAGTTGGGAGGAAGGATATTATAAGGATGAATATTCTATTTATTTTATGGTGTTGGATAATCGTCAATTGCATGTGCAGGAGGTGTACACAAAAGTAAAAAGACAACGAAGATGAGTAATTTTCTCCATATCCGCGTATATGTGTGGATGTGTAGGCATCATCCTAAAATCGGTTTGTATTACATTCTATTTTCGGGTATATTGGCACAGTGGTTAGAGTTTAATCCCAGGTCGTCATACCAAAGTCTAAAAAAAAAATGGTATTGACGCTTCTGTTCTTAACATCATAAGGTATGGATCAAAGGTAAGTTGCGCAATCCAGGGGGAGTAGTTGTGCCCTCCCCTACATCACGTTGTAGTAGCTATTGGAAAGGGAGCCTTCGGGTTGCCCTCGACTACGGTCGACCAACTTACTACTTGTTTAATATATTTATATATATATATATATATATATATATATATATATGACATGTAAATCTCTCTAGATTTATTAACGGAAGAAATATGTGAAAGAAATACACTTGTATTAAAGCAAGTACATGCATATATATATATATATATATATATATATATATATATATATGGGGGGGGTTCACATGAGCACATACATTTGTGTGTGATAAGATATATAGACACACAAAGTGAAAACATAATAAATGTATTCTAAGTTTTAAGTAACCTGATTTATCATTTATACAGATGTGTGAACAGAATAATAATAAGTTCTAGAAGTAAAAAGAAAAAGCATAGACATTTTCATTTCCTGATTTATGTCTGTCGTCTAAGCCAATTTACTGAAAATGTTGAGACAAATCATAAGTAGTTCCTTCCTTAAAACCCAAAGAGCTAAAAAAGAAAACTCTAGCTTAATCGTGAGAGACATTTCTTGAGCAGTGCACATACCTGGCCCATATCTTAGCCATCAGTGTCAATTTATAATGTAGATATTTCCTCTTTCATATCCTCTCATATAACAGAGAAACTAACAGGATAGAACATAAGAGAACTACACGACGAATTACAGAACGATGAGAATTCGGGGAAAAACTAAAAATAGGATTTTTTTTCTACGAGTAAGTATTAAACGATCGTTGAAAAAAAAGTACATGTCTCTCTTGCTTAAAGACATATATGTGGCCACTGCTACTTTTATATTTGGTGATATTTGTAATATACTCAGTGTCTATTGCTCAATTTTAAATCAGTTACGCTTAAGCTTTGTTATACAATAGTGAAAATTGCCTCATCCAATTTAAGTTGATGAAGTTGCATCTGTGCAGTTTTACTTGGAATTTTCTGTTGACCTCATTTAAAAATTTGGATATCTTTAAAATTTCCCCACGTATTTCAAGTTATTAATGAAGCAAAAGCCGTCTAGAATCCTGAATTTATTGGTAACACTATCGAAAAAACAATAATTATTTTAGTTCTATTTATAAAATCATTTTGCTTGATGCACAATGTTTATAAAAATGAATCTTCTCTCTCTCTCTTCTTTTCTTCCTTGTGATTCTTTTGTTGAAACAAGTTAGATAAGATGATGGTCCATGGAACATATCAGTTTCTGGATCTTTGATGCAATTCCTCAAAAAAACATTAATTATTGCTTGCTGCATGCCCTCCTTGCTTCTAAAATGGCGTCAAATTAGCCACTTCAGAAAGTTCCAAGAGGTTTTGAGTGGATTTAAGACTGGAGAATTGATCGGTTAGTTGATTTTCCGAGGTCTACAGAAGTCTAATTATTGCAAGTACTCCGGATAATGGTCTGTTGCGCTGCTTGCAACGGAGCATTATCGTTCATAAGTATGATTGCTCTCTTGAAGATCATCTTTTGTTTTTTAACTAAGATTACTACATGAACAAAACCGTTGAGAAGTAACCTTAATGTTATCTTCTGCACACTTCAGACCCATTTTTACGTTTATCTTTATAAATGGAAGCGTTGTCACCAGTTTTACTGACACCCCGAACTTTTTCAGAAGACGATATCGAGTAGTTCTGTGCAAAGTTGTTTCTTCAATGCACTTGAAAAGTTTTCCATTGGTTTTCACAACTTTATGTTAAATTAATTTCAGAGAACAGTGGCAAATAATTCTCGAGTGACCCTTGTCTGCCCTCTTATGTAACTTCGTAGAAGCAGCAGCAGCATTTTTTCCTCATTCTGTTGGTATCTTATTATTTTTGATATTTATGATATTGATTTACTTTTTGCAAATTCATATGTCATAACAGACTTTTCAAAAGCGGTTAAGTTACATTTGCAATCCAAAATTGTGCGATTTTGAGGTCATTATTATTGATAAGCTGAAACGCTGAACTATCACTCATGCAAATGACAGCACTGCTTCTACTTAGAGTTTTACACTGTACAAGCTGTTGCCATTATTTTGTGAACATTCCATTGAATCACAATAAATATTGTTGGAACAAAATGGACAATTATCACCTTGTTAATGATTCGTTACGCAGTATATATATATATATATATATATATAGCATGGGAAGAGAAAATTCATAGCGTTTTCATTTAATTGAATCCCCTAATTGGCTTCTAATTGTTAAAACCCTTCAAACACGTTTCTTGACTGTCGGTATCAAAAATTTCAGTTTACTCTTTTCGAGTTTGAATTTCAAATGACTTTTTTTAAATCACGTCACTACTTCCAACGAAAGAATGAAAGACGAACCTTGTGATTTGTACTTCCCGTACTTTGGCTGGCCGATTATGACTTTTGACCTGTCATCTGTCAATTATGCCTCCGCTGATGTTGGTTATCATACTTTTTCTTGTTGATTTAGTTGTGCTTATTTGATAACCACAATACTACGCAAAGCGCTTTTTTATAGTAGTAGTAGTAGTAATAGTAGTAGTAGTAGAGGCAAGATCGGACCATTTCCTTTACTTATTAAGATTCATTTTGAAAAGACATTAAACCCAAATTTACTGCTGCCCTATAATTCGACACTTTCATTATTAAGCAGAACACAAATTCAAGAATTTAAAACTCAATCCTGAATATTTTAGTTATCAAATGAATGCATTAATTATACTACGTCTTTTTACTATTCATTATATCTGGTGTAAATTTTTACAAAAGTTCCTCAACTTCTGAGGGAAATGAAAGTTAATGCATTTGGGTGGTTGTATTTTACGGCATATCAATTCTTATTTGTAATTTAATGCCTTATTCTGTCTATACATGCCTTATTCTGTCTATAAATATATATGAATTGTTAACGAATACTTTGTAGGTAACTGTTTTTAACGAGCCAGAATACATTTGCTTATATGCAGGTGAATGCTTTCAAATATTGCCTTCTAACATGAATAGTTTTGATTGCACAAAGGTTCATCTTTCACCTATTGCTATTTAACACTAGAAATTCGATTCAATATTATTTATTCGTCTACACACAGTTAACTAGTTTCAAGAATAAAAAATGGTTAAATATTTCTATTTGACTTATAGACGGGATGCTAACAGGTACTACCACTCCAGATCAGAATGGAACAGGGAGAGTAATGACAATGAAGGGGTATTCTACTTTACCCAAAGCAACAGGAATCGAGCCTGACAATCGTATTGTTTATTGTTATATCAAGGACACTTGATGGGGATGGGTATCTTTCTGTAGATATTCAGTCAGTAAATTCTAAAGCTCCATTTCTAGATTTAACTCTACTAATGTTTAACAAATGCGATTAAAATGATTCCACATGTAGAATACATTTACACAGTTACTGAAAGCTGCCATTTAAATTTTAAAAGAGAAAACTATCGCTAATAAAAACAATAGTGCAATTAATGTTTTGAAGCAGAAGCAATTAAATTACATTGAATACATTTTTTAAGATAATGATTCTAATTTTATCAATTTCAACAAAAAATAGTATTTAAAACAAATTGAAATATATTTATGTGACTCGTCTACATAAATTTCAGGGAAAATGTTAAAGTTTATGTATATATTCATAATAATGTCTTTTTACTACAAATTGCTTGCAATCTACTTGAACTGGATGTACTGGCTAAGATGTCTTTAGAAATCAGTCGTCATTATTCCAAATTCATCAATTTTTATTTCAGACAAACTTTTCCACGTTTACTAATCAAAATGCGATAAAAATCCTGTCACAGTCATTCAGATGAAAGTTATTTTGTTATACTATGATTAGATAAAAAAACTTAACATATTTTTCAAAAAACACCTGTAACATAATGTAAACACTTGAGCAAATCCATTTAAAATAGTTACAATATATTCCTTATTTAGTTAATATATTCCCCATATATCATAATTTTATACTTTGACTTTTTCTTTTTCTTTTTCTTGCGTTCTTTGATTCAGAATATAAATTCTATACAATATTCTTAATAATTCAAATCACATACTTTAAAAAACAAACGTTAATCCACTAATTAAACGGCCAACTCTTTCTTGATATACAGATTTTCCCGAGGATGTTGTATTTTTGTATTTTTAAACATCCATCGTTGGTTTAACATCACTAATATCATCCCTCACAATTCTGAAGATGGTTCATTAGACTCGAAACGATACAGTGTCGATTTAGCTTCTCAATAAGTCTCACATTCTAGTTGGATTACCTTGTTATCATATTTTCTCTATATATTGTCGGATTATTTTCCATTGTTTATTTCCTGTATATATATATATATAATTAACTTTAATCGCGAGTCGAAAAATCTTAGTTATTAGATAATCTATGCTCTATTCCCTTAGGTACATGTTTAAACACCTGTATTGGGTGATAAGATCCCCTGTTTACATAACGCAGATCCTTGTTCCTTTTTCTAAATGGAGATACCGTTCCACTATATAAGTTTAAAGTAACATCAAGATAATCAGTTATCTTTAGATCTGCTGTTACATCTAACCTAAATCCAAAGTCCTCAAACAGCTTATACAATTTTTTTCTAATCCCATCACACTTCTTCGGTGTACTTTTATACACTATAATCAGTCCGTCAATCAAATAACTCCTCCAACAGGGAAATTTTTGAACGAACTAAGCAGGAATATGAGGAGGCTTTAAAGAATGACGGATATAGGGTCAATTTAGAATATAGGAATAGGGATAGAATTGGAACACAAGGAAGGAGAAATAGACCTAGGAAAATTTTATGGTTTAATCCCCCTTACAACATGGAAGTAGTTAATAACTTGGGAAAGGAGTTCTTCAAGATATTAAAAAGAAACTTCCCTAGTGGGAGCCAATTACATAAGATATTTAATAAGAATTGTATTAAATTAAGTTACAGTTTCATGCCAAACATTAATGGAATAATAAATAGGAGTAATATAGCTAAATTAGGTACAAAGAAGCATAAGGTGATTGATAAATGCAACTGTAGGGTTAAGGTTAGGTGTCCCCTCGAAGGCAAATGTAAGCAGGAATGTGTAGTGTATAAAGTAGAAGTATATAGTGATTCGAATAATAAGAGAAATAAAAAGATATATTTTGGATCGACCCAAGGGTATTTTAAAACTAGGTTCTATAACCATAGAACAAGTTTCTCGCACGAGAAGTATAGGTATAGCACTGCTTTATCTAGTTATGTGTGGGAACTTAAGGGAAAACAAGGAGTAGATCCTATAATGAAATAGGAAGTAATAAAGAAATGCCCCAAATATAGGGCAGGTAATAGAACTTGTAATCTTTGTATAGAGGAAAAATTGGTAATAGCAAATTGTAAAAGTAAGAATATGTTAAATAAAAGATCGGAGGTGTTAAATAGTTGTAGACACAAAAGGGCGTGGTTACTATATAATTAGGAATAGGTTATAGAGAATTTTTTTTTTTTTTTTGTTATGCAAATTCTAGGCTAGGTGGGGTTTTTGGTGAATAAAGGAAAGCGATTTCTCCTTAGAATTTAGTCGAGAAAAACTTCCTGATGATCCGTTAAGGTGAAACTTTAGTAGAAGATTTTCGACTAGCGATTTAAGTTAATTGGCTCCATTGTATTGTGTTGAGCACTTTAGTAATTGTAGCATTGCAGCATTCGCGGAGGTTTTTTTGGTTTTCTTTTGACCACTGACTGCGTACCCCTTGATTTTTTTCAAGGAGTCGGACGAGGTTGGCCTTTTCTTTCTTTTTTACCCTGGGTGGTGATTCGAGATATTTTTATCTCTTGTTCCTGGCCAGGGTTTTTTTTTTTGTTTTTTTCTGGTACCGTGAATACTGGTAGATATTAGATTAGTAAATATATAATAGAGAGAGAGAGAGAGAAGCACACACATATATATATATATATATATAAGATTATATGACCAAATATATATATATCTATGTATGTACTTATTCATACGATCTTATATATATAATAGAACTCATTAGATTTAATCCATTATATATGTTTTTAACAGTCTTTTTTAAAAATGGTTTCTTCTGTTGATAAATAATTCTTGCTGAAGTTTTTATCGCTATATCCGGGAATACATTATATCTTAAGATAAGCTTTTAAAGAAATATAACTTAATATTCATGAAAAAAATAAAATGAAAAATATACCATGAATGAAATATTAATAAAATGATAATACAGTAGATTATGAATAAGACATTACCATGATATTTTCCGGTGTTGCAACAGAAATTGTAGCGATAAATGATGTTTACATATTTTTTTAAAAATTTTGATTAATCTTTTTACATTTTGATATTCTTTATTCCAAAAACAAATTAGAGGAACCTAATTTAATTATCTCAGTTCTATGTGTATACCAAAATAAATCGAATCAATTATTTAATTGTTTTTAAAACAACGTACATGTTTACTTCATCGATTCCGTAATCAAAAATATTCATAACTACATTTAATTTTCTTTAATTTCTGAAATTCATCGGATGTTGTTAAATTTCATGTCCCCCGAATTAAGCAGTTAATATCACAATCAATAGTTTGATAACAAAAATTTCAAATGATTATAAGACATATACTTATAAAGTTATTTAGGACATAATTCATTTTGTTTATATCCAAAATGGGTCATTAATAATTAATTCCCTTATACCGGTGAAAATTTCCATTGATTTTTAAATCAATCTATATTTCAATGCTATTTAATTCACTGAAGGGAAACTAATTTAATTTTTTTTCAATTAATGTTCGTGTGTAAATTTATATGTAATTTTTTGATAAAATATAATAATTAAAAAAGTATTATTATTATTTACTTATTAGAGTTTTTCACATCAGCGTTAGCTGATAGTCTTTCACTGGAGTTTGAGTCTCCAGGATACTTATCAGTATTCCTGCCGTTCTCAATAATGTAGTAGTTTGGATGGTCTCCCCTCGTCCACCAACCTCCAAATCCTCCTGACCATTTAGTAATCCTTTAGTTACTGTTTCAAACGCACCAATTACAATTGGTATAATTGTCACCTTCATGTTCTATAGTTTTTTTTTCAATTACTAGCAAGATCGAGGTACTTGTCCTTCTTTTCACATTCTTTCAGTTTTATTCTGTGGTCAGCCGGGACAGCAAAGTCGACAATTTTGCATATTCTCTTTTTTTTATTTTTTTTTTATTGATTATTGTTAGGTCTGGTCTTCTGGTCGAGATTAGGTTATTCGTATGCATGTCAAAGGAGTTTATGCGTTTCATTTTCTAGGGCAGGTGCTGGAATGTGCATATACTATTTGTTGGCATGGTCAAGGTTAAATTTCTTGCACATCTCCCAGGAGATTACCTTGCAGACCCAGCCATGTCAAGTTTTATATTCCTTTTGCGATAACTTGCTGCATTCGCTTATTAAGTGATTGATGGTTTCATCTCTGTCACTACATAGCTTACATTTGTTATTTTGTTGAGTCTTATCTATTCTCGCTTTGATATGATTGGTTCTTATGGCGTTGTTTTGTGCTGCTATTAGGAGAGATTCTGTTTCTCTCTTAAAGTTTCCTTTTCTTTGCCACGTCCACGTTTTCTCGTGTGAGATGGTGTTTATTAGTCATTTAAAGCGACCGTAGAGTTCTTTTTCTTCCCATTTTTGTTTCCCAGTTATTGTCATTCCGTCGTCTATTGTGTAGTCAGTATTGTTTCTGATGGCTGTAATCAGTCCTCGGTCGGGATTTTCTATGTAGTTCTCAAGTTGTTGTATCGATTCATCAACGCTCTCTTCGATGCTGGCAAGTCTTTTTCCTCCCTCTTTTCTAGATACATATAGTCTGTCTATGTCTGGGATGTAATGCCTTATGCATGGTCATTAGTTTTCTTGTTTTTTGGTCCATTTGTTTAAGTTCATCTCTAGTCCACTTGAGAAAGGCTCCGGAATATCTAACGAGGGGTACCGTCCAAGTATTTATTTCTTTGATGAGGTTTCTGCTAGAGAATTTTTTCTCGAGTAGCTTTCTAGTTCTCCTGAGGTATTCTTTTTGAATTTTGTCTTTCATTTCCACTCACTTGATAGAGTCAGCCTCCAAGATACCCAAGTATTTGTAGGTTTCATTTTTCTCCGAGCGTTTTAATTTTGTTTTGATTTGGTAGCTCCATTCCGTCAGTCATATGTCTTTTGCTACTTTTCATTACTAGCATGGTACATTTTTCTGTGATAAATTCCATTCCTATATCCTGACTGTATATTCTAACGGCGTGTATTAGAGTTTCCAGTTCTTTTTCCTTTTTTGCAAATGGTTTGATGACATTACAAAGTATTATTATTATAGTTTTGATGTGAGCCTTATATAATCAAGATTGGGTGGTATAACTACTATTTATCCATTTATTCAACTGAGCAAAAATAAGGAATCAAAGTTCTAGTTATATATAGCTTAAATCTATTTTTATGTCTACATCTAAATATCAGTCCATTCTCTAATTTGATAAATATTTAATATCTTTATATTTCAAAATGCAATTGTTTTCTTCAAAGAATTATTTTCATCTCCAATATAAAGTACCTGTTGAAGAGTTTTTTTTAATGATTTTCAAATTTATAAGTGGGGTTAATCGTTGGTCTTTTAGATTCCTGTAATATTTATGTGAAAACGTTTGATTCTTTTGTAAAGGGTTATTGAAAGATTGTGACATTTCCTTGTTTGGAGCCAGATATAAAAACACAAGAGATTAAGTGAGGTAAATAAATATATTAACAAAGAAGAGTAACACAACATATAATAATGAGAGGATTACCAGCGAGAGTATTCGGTCCGACTGTCAAGTCTGTCTGCTGGAATATTGTCTTTTTCCTAAGAGCAATACCTGCTACAATTTATAAGAAGGAGAGTTTATGCGTGCGTGGGTAAATTACCATAACAGTCTTGTAAATTACATTCTCTAAGTTGTAATTTCCATCTATGAGGCATTCTTTTTTAATTCTACAGTTAAAGGAAGTTTATGTGTTTCCTTACTTTTCAATTTCACTTCATCTATTAATTTCCAATTGTGGTTATAAATCATTTTAGAAATTTTGTTAGTGCATAAATAACTAATTGTAATGGTATTTCTCTTGAAAATTTTGCTGAAAGACTTATCGCACATGAAATGATCATCAATTAGATATAAAAGATATTTTCCCATATTAATATTGGAAAGTTTGCGGAAAGGAGAGTTAAACAGTATTGTGTTTTTTTTTTTCTATTTTTATTCCGATAAGTATCATTTCCAATACTATTGTTGTTATCGGTATCATCCCTTTCATAGTTATTATCCATAAAAAATGTTTTTTTCATAGTGAAGTAATGTTAATTTTCCTAATATCTAAATACTCAATTTTTTTATGGAAACCGCTTTAATACAGGTCTTCATTACCATTTCTTTCATATTTTCAAAGATGTTTTGAAGAAGATAGCCCAATACTTCTGCGTTAATTATCTGTTTGATTATAGAACTTTGGTGGTTCGTCATAACATTGATGTAGGTAGGTATGTGGTTATTATTGTTTAACGGTGTGAAAGTGTTATTATCTAAATTAAATTATATATCTAAAAAAAAATTACTGTTTTTTAGTTGTAAGAAATCTCAATCCTTAATTAAAAAAAAAACGACCAAATGATTTTTTTTTTTTTTTGCGGTTGAGATGTTTTTGCACCGTTACTGTTAGTTATGAAAATTAACACATCATCTCTATATAATCCGACGTCCGTATATATATATACTTGCGTGGAAATTTGAGCCGAATCAAAAGATCTCATGTTCACATCTAAGTTATCAATATGTATTATTATTTTTTGATAGTATAAAGTTTTCCATGCTCAAATAATTTCTATTTCCCCTTCGATAATGTCTGAATTTTTATTAATATATTTACTATGTAATAGTAATTCCTTAGATGTGGAGTATTTAAAGTCTGTGATATCAAATTGGAAAAATGTGCTACTTGTTTTATTTGTCATATTTTTAAACCAAACTATAGTATCTAATGAGTTTTCACCATAAATCATACTTGGAATTATGTAGAATTTTGTGAATAATTTTTTAGATCAATTCTTTTATAAACTAACCTTAATTCTCTCTTAGTAAGGTTGCTACTTTATAGTTATTAAAATTCTATTTGTTGCCGTTAAAGAGAATATAAACATTTTTTTCATTTAATTTCCCAAGTTTGTCTTTAATATTAAACTCGGAAACAAATCTGACTGTGTCTTTATTAATTTGACTAATTGTATCCTGGGGGTCAATTTTATATTCCTCCTTGAACTCAACGTGGAAAATTTTATTTTATTCTGATGGACTAATTTTGTAAATATTACGTGACTTATCAGCACTGATCCAAATCATTTCAGACTTATTCATATCAAGTAAAACCTTCTTTAATTTCATTTGAAATTCTTGTTTAGATTTTTCGATTAGTTGAGGTAGATTCTCTTCAAAAGAGTCTTGCATTTTATTGCTCGGTGGATTATTAAAGGGACTTTAATTGAATTGGGCCATTTCTTCTAATTATCTTTCTGCTGCAACACGGGTTAATAACGTGATAATATCTAATTCATAATCAAGTGGATTAATATTTTATCAATATTTTATGTGCATTATATTTTTTTTTATTTTTTTTTTTTATTATGAAAATTGATTTATAATTCCTTAAAAGTCTATCTTAAGATATGTATTCCCGGGTATAACGGTAAAAACTTCATGAAAAATGGTTTATCATCTGAAGAAACAATCTTGAAAAAATATTGTTGAAATAGATTTATGATAACATAAGCTGAGTTTTACTAGATATCAAAGATATAGTTTGTTTTCAAAGTATTTCTTAATATATTCTAATATGTTAATAACCATGTATTGAGAACTATATTAGAATATAATAATGTATTCTAAGACTTAATTTATATATATATGTTCTTCAAATATGTTTGTGCAGGACACTGCTGGAGAAGCAGGGACGAACTCATAAGTGATGTACTCTTATGGACCCCCACACATGACCGTGCAAAAGCAGGACAACCAGCACGAACATACATTCAGCAGCTATGTGAGGATACGGGATGTTGTCCTGAAGACCTACCTAGGGCGATGAACGATAGGGAGGAGTGGCGAGAGAGGGTCAGGGATATCCGTGCTACCAGCGTGATATGATGATGATATATATATATATATATATATGTATATATATAACGACATGTATATCAACATGTTTGTGAACAGATTTAAATATGTATGCAAAATCCTTTATATATATATATATATATATAAAGGAAAGTTCGTGACCTTAGTCAAGAATGAACTGAAGGCTCTCTTTTCACTAGTTACTACACCGAGGTGGAGAGAGGGGCGCTACTCCTTTCTCTGGAATGCTCCACTTTACCCTTGATCCGTACCTTATAATGTTTTGTGTTAAGCAAGGCGGCATCAAGTACCATTTTTTGAGGCTTTGGTATGACGACCAGGTCTCCTGAACCATTGGCGAAAACTCTACTCATTAGTCCAATGGGCTTGTTATATATATTAGGCATCATGGCACATTTATTGAACTCCACCGGTCACTAATCGAAAAAGAAGTTCAAACTTAGTCACTTCTTTTTTCCAACCTTTTTTATCGGTATATTTAAAAACTAAATCAAATCACTAGACCAGTCTCTTTATCGAAATGGCAAAATTTATTGCGGATACAGACCTAAACAAATCACATATACAGCAATATCAAAAGGAAATCTATTCATCTAAAATCTCAAACGTTCAAATGTATCAAAGACTTTCTGGAAACCTTTGTTTTAAGTGACACAAATAATATTTTTCCCAAGAATTCAATGGATCGGGTAACCTAGCTAAAACAAAATGCACAGGTTTATTTTATAAATCCTTTAAAAATTAATTCACCTACCTAGAACGCAGAAAAAAAGTATATATTTATAAGACAATTTGACTATCTTGACACATCTCGTCCAATCAATCAAACAATAAAATTATTTCTGAAGATAATAAGCAGTATTTTCTTCTCTTTTTAGAAAGAAAATATGATTCCTTTCTTTAATTCGATTATGAAGTAGCTTTATGTTAAAACTTCTCTATAGAAATGTTTGTAAAGATGATCGAATCGTCGAAAGACAGATAAACAGTCAAACATCGTTTGTTTTCAGAAGGAAATGTTCAACAAAAATTATAAATACTTAACATGGTTACACGATTAAAGACTAAACGATAGATCTAGTCACAAATGAGAAATTGATAAATAAAGCAATTTGAGATTTGCATTTGAAGTTTGATATATTTTTATCTTTGTGATGCTTTTTCATTGACTCAGAAGCATTCAAAGTCTTACGATTATATCACTTTTGGATTTCTCTTGAGATTGAAATTGAATAAATTACTAAAATTGTTAAACATATAAATTTCAGATTTCTGTCCTTATATTCATGTTTGACCAAAGGGATATTGAAGTTTTGAATAAAGATGTCAAATATAGAAAAAATCAATGCAAAATGCCCCATCGGTTTACATTTGTCCTTTCCAAAGATACATTCTGTATTTTTTTGTTAATAATTATAATAATTTTTTGTTAATAATTATATGATTTGAATTCCAAAAGTGGTTTTCTATTTATCAAGACGCTATATCTTGAAAGGTTGATAACCAAAACTAAATAGCATGTCTTGCTCATAAGATATATAGTAGGTATATATCTTTAAATTGGCTGTTGTAATCAATCATACTTAGCTCTTTTTTTGTTGGTTCTTTAAGTATTTAACGTGTTGCATCCACGCAATACAAAATGCTTTTGGATTTTCTTCTTCCTCGTTTTATTGTCTCATAGTTTTCTTATTTAGAGTCACTTGGGTGTAAACTTTGAGCCTAGTTTTCGATTTTCTTTTTCTATGTTCAGTTTTAAAAGAGCACAGAGTATCTTACATATCTCGGAATTAATTCATTTGATTAAATTTTTCCTGGAATGACAAAATCCACTTGAGGATTAGTTCTTTCCATCAAATAAAAAAAAGTTTCTTCTTCTGGCCTCTCTTGCATAAGTGGTTTGATGAAAGTCCCAGATAATTATTTCATTTTTTTATGACTGATTATGGTTTGTGCATGTACCATTTTTCATTATTTTGAAATTTCAGTTTCTTCAACAATTTCCCGTGGATTTTCTTCCCTTGCCTTTTATTTTTTGGTACTAGTTTCCTGCATTAACTTTTTATTTAATTTGTTTATTTTTCTTCTCTGTTACCACAGCACCTACACTACAGTCTGGCAGACTATCAATTTTTGCTTTGATATAACTAGTTCTTATGGCACTAGTGTGTGTTGCTTTTAATAAAGATTCAGTTTTTCTCTTAAAGTTTCTCCTTCGTAGCCATCAACAGTTCATTTTATTTGTTTAGTTTAATATATAGTTGGTTTTCTTCCCATTTTCGTTTTCTTGATTGAATTTTTTTTTTCATTGTTACTGAATTTTTAAATCGATCTCATTTTGTTCTTGTTAACATATTATTTAAGTCCTTGTATTGCTGCATCCAAACAATCCTCAAAGCTAGTGATCCATCATCCACCTTCTTTTTTCGATGTTATCTCTCAGGTGTAAGGCCTTTTGCATAGTCATCAATTTCCTTGTTTCACGTTCCATATTTATGAGTTTCTTCTTTGTCCATTTCAGCAATGGCTCGAAGTGTATTACAGAGGAGACTGCCTAGAAATACATTCTTTAGTATAGATTTCTGAGGCGGAATTTCGTTTTATAAAGTTTTCTTGATCATCTGAGGAACTGATTCTGACTTATTCTTTCATATCAGCTTGCTTGATTTTGATCGCTTTTAATATTTTCTGGTCTTTAAAGTTTTCAATTTTACTAATAGTTCCAGTGTCTTCCTAATTGGGCACTTCAATTCATTCAAGTGTTTTGTCTTTTCCTTTCTTTCACTTTAAGCTTGGTGCGTTTTCAATCCAAAATAAAATCCCGATAACTTTGCTGAGAATTCTAATAGTTGGTATGAAGGATTCTCATTCTCTCTCATTCTTGGAAAAATTCCTTATATTGTCCATTGAAACGAGCTGGTTTATTTCTTATTGCAACTTTGGAAATCTATATAAGCCTGTGACATGATTGCGCAAACGAATAGAAGTGACGAAAATAAGTCTATCTAAAAGATAGCTCTTACTTTTATAACAATGTAAGAATTGATGGAGACACTAGAAACGCCGATCTTTTCTTCATCCAGATTTATTCAGAATATAATAAATACTAACATTTCTGATTCAATGATTTCAACACAAGCTAAAAAAAAGGTTATCTTTAAAGCTTGCAAAAATGTTCGTAAAAGATTCATCATACAATGACATTTATTCAGTAATTATAGAGAATTCTGCATTTAGAAAGCATGTAATTAAATATCACTGACATAATATTGAATTGTTTACTTTGCGTTAAAGCCTTCCTATATTCTCGATCAAGTCGTAAACTGCGTTTATCACTCCTCAAAAGCGACCATTTCGTTCTTTTGTCCGTCTAACATTTTCACCATGTTATATGACAAATTACGAAATGTAATAATAAATAACTGGTTACGGAAAATAATATATTTATGAAAATAAAAACTAAGCTTCAATTTTTTCGTTATTTTCCTCTATTTGATTGATTATTTATTAATATAAACCGTATTTATTGTATTATTTTGCCTTTTTATAGTTCAAATTCAGTTAATGTATCATAACAATTCTCGAAACTTAACTTTTTCAAAACATCATTTCTAAAAGGAAATTTCAGACATCTACATCAATTAAAAACATAATTTCAGTTAACTGAAATTGGTAAATCTGCATTTTTTAGAGTCTTTTTGAAAAAACAGATTGGTAATTCATAGTATTTATCTTATTGAAAAATAGAACCACCCCGAGTTTTAGCTCACGAGAAGAGAAGTGAGATAATACAGGAAACATGTTTCAAGGACAATTAAATAACGAGGATTAAAAAACACATTCTTATCAAGTTAATTAAGAACAAACATTATCTTCAAATATTTCCCTTGAGAAGCCACACGACGACGAAAATATTTTTTCCTTCCCGAAAACAGTGCTGGAAAACTTTAATTGACACTGTCATCAGGTGGTTCGGTATAAACGTCTTGAATAGATACAACGGGTTGGATTTTGATTATTGAGCATAGAAAATAATTACAACACATTAGACCAGGTTATCAGGTGAGTGATTACTGTCCTAACGTAATACCAAGATATTAGCGTCATACACTCAATTACATTGTTTTTAATTATAATTCGAGCCAAGCAAATATATTTAGATCTTAGAAGATTCTGAGGACTCCCACACACAATAAAGTATAATTTTTGGAACTAAGTTGAAGCCATTATTCTTCGAATTATTTACAGTTGAATAAAGATTACTGGGTTTTTTTTTTGGTTTTTTTTTAAACAATTTATTTGACTTCTTCACATCTGCGACAGTAGTGCAATTGTTTATCATGCTCATCTTTATGTGACACATATTCACGTGACACTCTTTATAGTATATATTTGCTGTCAGAAACCAATAAATAGTAAATATTAATTGTTCTAAGACCGCCCTCTTGAGATGCAGGATTGAGCAGAACACTAAAAGACTCAATCTTATTTACAGCAACATTATGATTAGAGAAAATCTATACTAGCCAATCACAACTGGATCAGCACCCTCAACTTTTGCAAAAATATCAATCAATGGTTTGCAGATTCAGATGCAGAAGAGCAAGCAAGCAAATCGAAAAAAAAAAAAAAAAGAGCAATGGAATAATTTTTATACGTCATTATATTTCGAAGTGCTGTATATGGAACATGTGCGTGCTAACAGACCGACCGTAAATTATCATTTTCTTAACTCTAAAAATATCTATTACACTAACAATGCTTGGAAAAAGTATATTGTCATGTAATCAGAAGCATAGGTGAAGTTATTTATCCGAAGTTGTAGCTCAACCAGTGTAAGTGGTTGGAAACGTTTCATATGAAAAATGAAGATTTATAATTATGTTGAAGCCTTAAAGAAAATAACAAATCACCACACATAAAAAATGTACTTTCACTTTGAAAAAATGACAAACACTTGTTTTTAAATTTCATTGAACTCGGGAATAACAAGATACTTACTTATCTCGAAATTGATAATTCTTGCAAAAGCAGAATTATCAAATTTATATCAATATTCAAGTAATTTTAATTATCAGAGCTGGGTTCAATGTTTTTAAATCAATGGTGAAATTATTTAGCTTCTTTAATTTTTACATTGATTTTTAAGTGAAGTTAGCAACCGTAGTCGAGGGTGACCCGAAGGCTCCCTTTTCGATAGCAACTACATCAAGGTGTAGGGAAGGGCGCTACTCCCTTTCCTGGATTGCTCCATTTCACCCTTGATCCTTACCTTATAATGCAACGTGTTAAGCAATGTAGCATCAAATACCATTTTCGTATCAATATTTACAGTAATAAAGGTTCAGTTGATATTATGATGTGTGTATTATCCATTTTTATGAGCTTCCTGATAAAAATTTCATAATTCAGAAAAAAACGGGTTATAATGGATTAAGAATCATTTATAATCAGATTAAAATTCAGGGATGAATGTTTGATTTTGTTCTTTTTTTAAAATCATGTCTCACTACATTCGACTCTCTAATAAAATGAAAATATTCGATTTTTTTTGTTAACTGACATAATTAATGCAATTACTTATAAAAAGAATTTTCAGAATTGTAAGATTCATATAAGTACAAATAATAATAACGCAAATACAGTGGCTTATTTAAAAAAAATACCCACTTTGTTTCAAATCCATCTATATCTTATAAATGACAAACGTTTTCTAAATATAATTTACTTCTGACAGTTTTGTATTCAATTTTACTTTTAATTATCAATTAAAAATGATTAGTAACTAAAGCAGACCAGAAATCAACAAATTGATGGCAGATATCTATTTCTCTCAAATATCAAATAAATAGTATTTCTAGATTGTTAATGAGTAAATACATAAAAAGTATTTAACATTCTCTTATAATTGATGCTAAATCTATTTCTAGCAAAACAGTTGAAAAATTAACGAAAACAAGTGTTCGTTATCTGTAAAATGTATACAAACTGGATTTTCAAAATTATCAGCTGAAAATGAAAATGGCACTTTCGTCGTTCTGGTGTAGTAAGAATTATGATGAGATTAATGAAATCAAACTTCACTTTATATAAAATTAGAATTTAAAGGATTTGTCTAAATATAAAATTAACTGTTGCTAATTTCTGTTTTTTTGTTTGTTTGTTATTTTAGACAGTTTATTCAATAAAGATAGTAAGAATTAAATTATATTTCGGCAATACCGACCATTAAACATTGTTGGGCATCGATCCTGTGCTGAATGAAAATTACATAAAATTGCAATGAAAGGAGATAAAAAACTGTGATGAACTTAAATAGTGGTATATTTTTTTTAAATTGTAAATAATAAAACAATTTTCATTTTATTTTTTTTAGTGGAGTGAGTTAAAGTTTGTATTACAAAAGTTTGTATGTCAAAAGACAGCAAATATATAAAGTCAAAATGTAGTTTTCGAAATACATTTCAAACAATCAAATTAACCTAAAATTTGACAAAAAAATTAAAATTACATTGAAAATAGTTGATGGAATGAGTGAAAGAATACAGGTTACCTCATTGGATCCCTTTCTTTAAATATGAACATATTTTGACAACGTAGAGATTAATGCAGCATTAAGTTTTCTAGAAATACGAGGAGTCTCGGCAAATTGCATAAAGAGACGATTCTGTCACCACACGTGACAATCCCAGTCGATAAGAGCTTCAAATAAACAGATACAACCTTCCTGGTGTCCTTTACTGCATGTATCAAAATAGGCATCCATGTCACCGACTGCGAGGGTAGCGTCATCTTCAATGGTGAGCTCGCAGACGATATTGTGCTCACAGCTGAAACCACAAATTAGCTACAGGCGTTGCTGATATGAACAATCGGAGTTGAGCCGTCGTCCTTAAGATGAACAGCATGAAACTACAAACATGTTCCGTATTGTAGTGGAAAGTTTATAGGGCCGTATGATGGAAGTAAACTTTGTCTACTCAGGATGAATGATATATGTCGAGACATAGATGCGAAAATCGGTATAAGATTGGAATGGAAGATATTTTCCAAAAGAAAATGTGCCCAAAGCTAAACTCTACAAGATCTAATCTCACCAATAGCACCGTTTCCTGCGATGAAGGCATAACAAAGACTGGTTGCAAAACCGATAGTTAAAGAAAGATTCATAATTGAAATATCATTTCATGAGCTCCTCCAAAACTAGGTAATTATGAAACAGAGCGGAGTGAAGAACGAGATCATGTAGTACAAAAAGCAATGTTCACAGATAAACCCGTAAAATTGTCACATGGTATCTGAGAGCCCGAAAACAACCATTGGAAAAAATTGTTCACGATTATAGGAACATGAAATATTCAAGTAATCCAGGCCAATAGAAGTGTATTATTGCCATTGATGTTGAAAACATTAGATAGCATAACTAATAGTGAAATAAAAAAGAGAAAACAGACACTTTTTCTGGATAAAAACAATGGAATATATTTGCTGTTTTGAACTTCAATTTTTTATTAAAGAATTTTAGAATTTTAAAATCATGCAACACAATAAAATCTAAGCCAATAAAATGTACAAGTCGTTACAGTTTTATCTTCAAAAGTCACACACTTCGTCTGTAATATCAAACACATCTTGTCTCATTGTCATTTGTTAATGCTTATTTTTATGCTTATGTTATCGTATTCTTCAGTACGTACTGTCCATCCAGATTTACCTAAAGTTCATTGTAATTACGTTAAATATTTAAGATATGCTTTCTTAGAGAAACTGATTATTAATTAAACCGAAGATATGAAAATAATATATCAACTGACAACTTGTTATATAAAAAGGCAATCAAAATGTCCTGAAAGGAGTTGTTCAGCAAAAAATATGTTTTCTATCAAAGACTGGCCAGTATGACAATGTTGTCTAAACCAAGTAAAGATAAAAATGAAAAAAAACAACTTTTAAAAATTTTTTTTTTTTTATAATTTCAACAGAAAGGGAAGGTTATATAGGAAACTTGATCTGATTTTCATTAGTTCATTAATTTATTGAATAAGGTGTTTGATATATATATATATATAAAGTGATATTGTTGGAAGTTTGTGCATTACTTTTTAGAAGGGAAACTTTCATTCAATGACTGTGTACGTCCTATGTTATTTACCTAAGAATTATTGCATTCAATTACATAGATAAGATTTTTAAGTGCATGTTATGTTTTTTGCTTTACTTTATTTTGAAACGACTGTCGATTTCTTAACTAAATATGATTTTCTTACCATAATTGAGTTACAGAAACGATATTTCTTATTGTGAGCGCTTTTAGAGTTAAAACCTCTAATCTAGTTGAGTCAATATTTATCTTATTTTTTTCGGTTGCCATTTAGTTTTACTTTACGTAAGTATTTTTACATTGAGTCATTTCTTTAAGGTCATCAAAAATTCGATGTATATCAAAAATATTTCTTGAGTGTGTTTGCCTTTAGTGGTAACTTACAAAAAGGTATTTTTATCCTGTTATTTGGGATTTCTTAATTCGGTTATTTGGTTATTGAAGACAATTCATTTTTTTATTAATGGTTGAGAGAGTAATTTGGCGTAATTCCTCTAGGTAATTATTTATATATATATATAATCGCCAAGAGGAATCACACACACACACACACACACACACACACACACATATATATATATATATATATATATATATACATGTGTGTGTGTGTGTGTGTGAATTTAAAAATTTATACGGAAAATAATGCTGACATTCTTTATGATTATAGCATCTTCACACACACGCGCGTGCGGGCTCGCGCGCACACCCACCTATATATATATATATATGACAGTTTTACCCGAATATAAAGAATTCACATTTAATTATGAAAACGAGTGGAATTTTTACAAGACTATTATAAAAATACAAAACTAAATTATATTACGAGGAGAATTTTGATTGTAACGCAAACTATCAAAGAAACTTTGTACATTTTTTATTCTTATGCCAGTATAATTTTTTATTCTTATTGCAGTATAATTTTTTATTCTTATTGCAGTATAATTGCCGATAAAATATAGAATACAAGAAACAAATATAATCGAGACAAAGGCAGAAAAACATTTATTGTTATTTATGCGTCGATTATCCAAATCTTGAGAATGCTGTTTCAGGATTAGGACGCATAAGTAATACATAACTGTATAAACATCACATAACTTGTATTCTATTCAAAGGGCTCATTGATCATTTCCCACAAGTTATAACATATGAAAATATATATAACGTTAAAATGATCTTTGATTTACGCTAAATCGGTTGATTCTTTTTAAATAATGTGTATTCTAACCGAATGTAAAATTGTATGAGATGCAATAAATGTGCTTTTGAACCACTTAAACATTATAGATCGAGATGTTGGAATAGTAAATAATTCACACAAAATCAAAATAATAGACATTTTGTACTTTTTTTATGAATTTTCATTGTTATATATAACTAAACAGATTTCCTTAAGGAGCTCATTCAGTTGGTTTAGTAAAATACATTCAATAAGGGATATTCTATAATGGTGACTAAATAGTCGGTATTATTCGGTGAAGTAAACTCTCTCTATATTGCTCCCATTAAATATGCTTAGAAAAAAAGATTCATAAAATAACCATTGGGTAGTGTAATAACACAACTTTTAGATTTTTGTCTTCAGATTTGCTATTTTCCCCAGAACACAGATATCTCATAATATAAATAGAAGATATCGTTTACCTTGAATAATTTCGATTACTAAAATACGTGTTTCCAATTCAGATTCAATAAAAAATCATGGTAAAATATTTTAAAGTTTGGATTATGCTTGGATGAACGATTTGTATTTTTAATTACAAACAGATACCATTTTGAATTACTTCGCTGATGACATAAGAGCAATTCTAAAGGTCACCTATTTTGAAAGGAAGCCGATATTTTTAATGTTACGGTAATAACAAAAACGAAATACGGTAGTACTATAAGTATTACCACAATAACGTTCAAACTGTCCAGAGAGAGGGAGAAAAATCCAATTTTCAGACTATTCTGCAAGATTGATATATTTATGTGCCTTTGCACTCATCTTTCATCTAAAGGGAGATAATGATTAAAATAACTTTAATCATTTTAATCATATTACTTATAAATCACTTCCTCTTTTCTATTTATGTTTATTTATGTGTAATTAATCTTAATAGGAACAAATAGGATTTAATATTAAAACATATTTGAGAAAAAGTTCTTGGGGAGCAGGAAAATATCTATACGTGTAAGTGGTTGTGTATTTCTTTTTCATTTGCAAACTACTGCAACTTTATAGTTTTTTGTCTACTTTTAATAAATATATACCAACAGATATTGGCCATGAGAATCAACGCATTCACCTTTAAGGTATGTTGTTCAAATGACTGTGATTCTATGACGTTTCAGACATTTACAATAATGAAGCTGGAATAATGCAGTCAAATCTGGAGTTAAAATGATGAGAAAGTTCCTTCCGCACATTAATTTACAGGCTTTGAAACATTTATAAAAGGTAATGCTTGATAAATATCATTTGAATCTATTTGATATATATGGCTTTATTGTAACTGGCGAAAATTCCAATGATAATAAATAGATGATGTGCATATTAATGAAAAAAAATATATTATCTTGAGTTGATCGATTCAAATACCCGAATATGAATATCATTTTTACACACACACACACACACACACATGAATAACTAATTTATATATATATATATATATATATTTGTGTGTGTGTGTGTGTGGAAGAGGTGTGTTATGAAAGTATCAAAATAAAGCCTTATTTACAGAAAGACAGAAATAACCAAGAATATTACAATGATGTTAATCAAAATACTCATCTTGGCATTCAAAGCAGGTTCTCAAGAGTGTTTTCTATAGCTCAAAGCACATTTGAAATTGCTCTTTTAATGTTCTCCTCATTCTCAGAATTTACCCTAACGATTATATTCCAGTTAATGGAACGAGAAAACATCTCAAAGAACTAGATCTAATGATCATGATGGTGGTTGCATTTGTACAATCCTGTATTAGCCAAAAATCCTTATTCAATATCAAGACTGTCGACGAGCAAATATCAAAAATTGGAACAACCTCGACTCTACTGAGATTAACTAGCAGTCTAAACTTCAAGAGACCTTTATTTTGGATGTGTGTACGTTTGCATATAAATTATAGATTTAAAGAGAAAAGTAAATGTTAAAATGAAAATTACAAATGGTTGTCTTAAAAATTTTCGATCACAACTCATTTATATGTAGACAAAAGCTTACATGAACATATGGTTGTCATGAAAAATCTTGTATCCGTTGAACTTATGACCTAAGAATATAAGGATATTTATGTGTAGAAAACCACAAAATAGTTTGACATGACTTTATTCTGGTTTGAAATATACAATGAAATATATATTGCGTTTTCTATATTATTTCTTTTACATGGCTTCATTTTTAATTGTGTAATTTTCTTCTGTGTGGGTAAATATTTTCCTGCCTAATTTGATCAGTGTCTCTTAGTTGATTTTAATCTGAAATAATCTGATTATGAAGTTTAAGCAAAAATTAATTAAACATCGCAAATAACGTGTCAGCAATCAGCAAAATATTCAGAATTCCTCAGACGACAACAAGATATTTAAGTCGTTCTTCTCTTTAAAACAAATAAAATTCTTTTTGAAATCATGTTTGCGTTCATGTTATTAAACGGAAAAAAAGCCATGGAGACTCAGTATGTGTGATCATATGGCAGTAAATATTCTATTTTAGTCAATAACACACCATTTCTTACTATCCGTGTTTGGGAATTGTTGTATGAAATAGAGTAAAACATTATTTGCTGTAAACATTTACTGTTTGATAAAACAAATCTCACTTTTAATGGTTTAAGACTGTCGGAAAAGAATGATATACATGTCATGAAAACGTAGACCATAACAATTTTACTCATTTATCGAATGCTCACAAATTAAGATTGAACAAGAAGCTATTCTGACAAACACGTGCGTAGACTTTGTGTACCGTAGAATCGATATTATTTATCTGACATTGATAAAGATTGAATTGATCTTGATGGCACCTGAATAATATTTGGCTGGCAAAATATTAACAGAAATAAATCCATATATTAGAAGATATGTTTATGAACATAATCAAATTGATATCAATTTCCTGGTCAAAGGGATTTGCTTTAAAACATTGCCAATAGTTATTCTCCATGATTTTGCATTTTGACATTTTCATAAAAATAATTTGATTGCTTAATCCTTTTTATCACTTATTCAAACATCTGAAGAGAGCGTTTTCTTTTTTGCAGAGATATATGAGGATCATTAAATAAGTTTCCAGCCTTTTTTCGTATGGGAACTTTTATTGATAGTACATACATGAAACTCTAGTCCCCTTCAAAGTAAACTCCTCCGGTTGCAATGCACTTGTTGTACCGTTCCAACAACTTCTGGAAGGCCCCATGGAAGTCCTCTTGTGTTATCGTGTCAATGAACTTCGTCACAGCCTCTTTCATCTCAATTATCTCATAATGACAGCCTCTGAGCTTTGGGAATAACCAAATCACAGGGAGCAAGGTCTTGACAATAGGGAGGCTGTGGAAATGTCTTGATGCCCATCTTAGTCAAATAGTCTGTGACAATGATGGAGTTGTGCACTGGTGCATTGTCCGGGTGAAAATGACACTGACCCGATTTGAAGAGTGCTGGCCTCTTCCGAAGGAATCTCTCCCTTAAAACCTCAACATAGTAACCCTAACCCTAACACTAGCCCTTTGGCCAATCAACTCTGGTCTATTGAATTCCTTACTCCACCCACGCCTCTCATCATCCCTCACAGACTTCCTGCCATCGTTGAATTTCTTATGCCACTCAAAAACTGATGCTCGATTCATGCAAGATGGTCGAAAAGCAGTCTGAAGCATTCCATACGTTTCTGTGGCCTTTTTTCCAAGTTTAAAACATAATTGTATTGCATATAATTCTTCTAAAGTGCCCTCACGTCTAGATTGCATTTTTGAAATTCACCAGCTGTGACAATCAGGCTTTAGTAAGGTGTGTTCCAATTCCTGCTGTAGCTGTTTCTTTGAACCTGAAATCATAAAAATTGGTCAGTCCTCTCATAAGATGTATATCAAAAACATACTGAATTATCAAGAGTCTAAAACAATTTTTAATGCCTCTACAAAAAAATCTGGAAACTTATTGAATAAACCACGTATATAAACCATTGACAATCGTTAAAGAAATGCATTTTTTAAAGCAAGTGCTGATGCCTAAAAAACTTTTCCTTTTTTTGTTTTTCGTTTTCTTCATATTGTAGCACTTTTAAGATTAGATTCATTACTTTAGGACAATTTCGTTTTAATAAAAGCATGAAAAACTGATGTTCAGTAATGATAACCGCAATACCTTTTTTGATTTTTTGGTTTCTTTTTTTCCTTTACTTTTTCATTATTAAATTTGCTAATGCTTTATTAACAAACCTTTAGCATTCAAAATCTGAATTGAATGATCTGTCACCGAGTATCTCAAATTAGAGAGCGTAGGTTCCGGAAGGAATGTTCCACCGCTAAGATATGGTATACTTTTTCATGTCTTCAAGAATGGAATATTGGATGTTTCATTTATACATTTGATACTATTTTCTAAATATCTCACATATGTTTTAGGTCAGTATACCAGATTCCATTACAGATGAAAAACAATCACTGATGTCCAAAACAGTTGCATATGCAGAATTACAGCTCGCATTTTCATATTGAAAAACGAAGGATTTTCTATCTTCAGTAAGTTTTGGGATGATACTCAGTTCTATCATCCCTTAGTCGTCATATTTTTTTTCTGAAAAACTACACATCGTCGCTTAAAGACATTAAAGAGAAGTCATCTCCAAACCTACCAGCGATTCTTTTCAGTGTCTCACGTCTTGGATTAATTAAATAGGTAAATAACGCTGAAATAGCCAGGCCAGTTAGAATTAAAATACTTTTCATCTCTTCTGAACATATTCAGCAAATCAGAATAACTTTGAAGATTATCTTTACTCATTGGCATCTGGTTCCATTATGTCTTTACACAAACACGATTTCAGCATCACTGCATTTGATTTACTGATCAAGATGTTTTGAACGGAAGATAGCGATTATCAATGTAACAGATCTATTGTTTCTGCTATTTTTCGAACACATTTCTGATAATACCACTTACATTTTATCCACGTGATCACTGGGAAAACACCATTTTTTGTAAGCTCATTTCTGTTCTTCACAATGGGCATCAGGATTCTTCAAAATGATCTCAGTCATAGACCAAGATGTCCCTAAACTTTACAGAAGTTCGATTTATGAAAACTTCTGTGGAATAAGTACGTTGAATGGAAAAGTGTTCAACAAAACAAAAAAAAATGTTCATATTGCTCGTTTCTGTCTCTGTAAATAAAGTGTGATGGTGCCTAAAATATTTATCCTAGGACGGAAGTTTATTTTACGCACGTGTGAAGTCGGGGCAGTCTGGCACTTGATCCCTCGCAAAATAAATCCTAGTTAAGAGTCCCTTTTCGGGCATATGGGAACTGGCAGATAATGTGGGGGTTAACTTGGGGCGAAACTGACCGCCGCTGGCAAGGGGTTTCCAAATTTCACGTTACATACACACCCACCGGGCCACTTCGTCTTCCTACCACCCCCAGGATAACGGAAGATATGGGCCTCTAGGTTGAGATAAGATATTATTATTTGAAGTCGGCAATTCCAATTTCCCGTGTAATATTTTTAAAGCCGAATACGACATTTAGCGAGAATAAATTGAAGCGAATGAAGCTGAAAAGGAATATGCAAAAGAAGGCAACTCAATAGGCAAACAACACAACGAATAAATTTCGACACGAGGGAACATTTAAAATATAACAAGGTTTTTAATACGTGTGGACACAAATATTTAAGGTGCTGGCTATATTACCAGCAGACAGACTTAAACACAAATGTCTCTCTTTCGTTTTCTTTTCTCTCTTTTCTGTCTTTACTCTTGAACCTTGAAAAGGTATCATGTCCGTTCATATGTTTATAGTTTATGAAATGAATCTTTTCATTCTATTTCTCTTCTTTTTTTCTTAATGCATATGATTCTTTATATGCTTCTTTCTTTAAATTGAGAGAGAAGGAGGGCATCTAATGGCAATACTTAGGAAGGGTGGATGGAGAAAACGGTTTTAAGGTTTACTTAGCTTTTTCGACGGGTTTCTTCTGAGATTTCTTTTCTTTTGCGGGCTAGCGGGATTCAGTCGAATTTGATAAGAAGGCACATGTTAACTTCTTGTCAAAAAACTTTTCCGTTCTTCCCCGGAGTTTCGGCAACAGTTTCAGTACATCTTGTCACGCCAACTGCTGTCCTCAAACTCGGTTCCTTTCTTTTCACCGGTTAGGTACCCGGGAGTTTGTTTAGCATCAGGTCAGCACGTTCTCTCACGGTGACCTCCGTCCTAAAAACTGAATTCTTTATCCCTATTTCCTCTGACAAAGAGGGCACTACTTCCGGTTTTAGGGTTCTGGCCAATCATTTGGCGTCTTTTTTCTTCCTCCACCTCCCCCTGTCATGCTATTCATTCGGGCTACTATACTGACCTCTAAGTCCCCTTCTCTATCCACCCGGTCACAGAGTGTAGACATCTCTTTGCTTTCATTCTGACCTGGATTCGTTACTTCCTTCAACAGGCTTACCGAGGAGTTGACCTACATTCTTTATTCCTCTTTTAACGGCCTGTTAATTCAAACACGGAGGGGTAGGGGAAATTGATCTTACCTCTCTCCTCTCAGTGGCAGACTACGTGACAAAAGCTTCAGTGTCGCTACATTTTGAAACATTTCGGGTATTATTTATGCTAAAAGTATGTGTCTGTCTGTCTGACTGTATGTTAGTCTGTGTCTGTGTGAGTCTTTGTGTGTTTACGATGTTTGTTGACAAGAAGAAACTAGATTTTTACAAAATCAGTTGATTGTGTTGCTTGCAACTTATTATTATCATTCATTCTTGATATATTATTCATCGGCAATGCATCTGAAGAAGATACTGTACTTGGCTGAAGAGTTTATTTTTCTAAATATTCTATTGTTTAAATTGATATTTGAAATCACTATTTCATGGTAGATGTTAGCTTTGAAAACACAATCGCATGTAGTGATGTAATCTTAATAATAGGGCATTTGAATGTTTGCAGTTGCTTGATCGTTCGCAAACAAATCTGTTATGTGATTGTCGACAGATTTTTGGATTTTTTTTGTGAAGAATCACTTCTCAATTTAAAATACTTGTATCATCGTTTGGATTTCAGTGATCCTCCTACTAAAACAGTGTACATCTCTGGTTAATGTATTTTTCTTAATTTTCTTCTATGAATATCTTCCTTTGGAAGAGTAGATTATCATAGATCCCTAATTACATTCAGTGCAACATTTCATTCACTGAAATCCATTTTTAATATCGTCCCCGATTAATAATATATCGTTGACGGCTTATCATCTGGAGTGAAAAGGGAAACAAAAATGCAAAAAATCTCAAATGTAGAGTCGTCTATTGCTTTTTTCTCTTTGTTCAGTTTTTAATCCTGTAGAAGTATATGGAAACGGATAATGGACACATTGTGGGAGACGGATTATTTGTTCTTGTTAAAAACAACTCTTCCCATATCTTTGGGTGGTTCAGTCACACACTGTCCTTGCATGTCTCCTTACATCCGCAGCCATCAAAAGCGTACCTGAAAAATTTGCTTCATTTATTGGGTTTCATAGAACAACGAACCACCACAACCACACTGAGTGGGTGGCATCACCTCACCAGAATATGCGTCCACTGAGATGGCCTGTAGAGTCAGGTGATTTTGTCAACTATTAGTTTCTCGCTATTTTATTCCGCTCGGCTTTTTTCCGACTGATGATTTTGGAAGGGATTTTTTCCCAAGCATGCAACTTTTTTGGAAGAATAACAAACTAACACAGTAATAGAAGTGTGTGTGTGTGTGTGTGTGTGTGTGTCAGAGAGAGAGAGAGAGAGAGAGAGAGAAGGGGGAGAGAGAAATGGTAGATTTTGGTAAATCTGACTAGATAATAAAGATACATTGGCGAAGCCCAATGCAATTAAAAAAAAAACATTCTAAGAATACAAACGATCAATTAAATTAAATGGCGACCAAATGTGTTTTTCTCCCAAATGTTAGATTTCAAACACACTTTCAATTTTTCCGAAACCACTTTTTAAACCCTTACATTGATGATATCCCGAAGATTGGTAGAATATGCAGTCATTTCCAAAACTAAACACATTCAACAACGATCTGTCTTCTTCCAGATTTTACCCTCCAAGTCAGTCATTATTTTCTATGAAAAAAAAGCAAAATCTAAGACATTATTCTCCCTCCCTACATCCATACTTTTAGAAGTTTTTTTTTTCCTTTTTTTTATTTAGATATTCCAATACAGTTAAAGTTTTTGATGAAGCGGGATTTGTCTGAAAACTTTGCCTCCACCACTCGGACAGACATATCTCTTATCTCTCCTTTTCAATTCCCTTCTATTTTACTTTCTCAGAACTCCTCCCCCACATATTTTTCTCTTTCTCACCGAAATTAGTCCACCTTAGCTAGTCAAATCTCTGATGAAACTTGATACGCTTGGCGGTGCCCAGCATCAGCCATCTGCCCTGATGATCACAATCAAAACCAATAACCACTACCACCATCACTCAAACCTATCTATTTCGCCCCTTTTTTTTTTCCTTTTTTCTATCTCTTTTCTTTGACTTTATTTTATATTCTTATCATTATTTCATCAATTTCCTCTATTGCTAGACTTCAAAAAAACTCATTTTCATTCTGATGAAGTTCTTTTTCCAATAAAGAACGAAACATTATCGAGTTCGTTTTCAGTGTTGGTATATTCACTTTTCCACTTATTTTTATCAAATATATGTATATATAGATATACATGAGATAAAAACAGTAAATAATATTATATTGTAGATGTTTGTATCTGAGGATAAGCATATGGGTTTATGTTAAGATGATTTTCAAACATTTGAATATTATGGAATATATGTAGCAAAAATTTACGTTTAAAATATATTTCTTAGCTTACTGATTTTTATTTTATT
>OY757928.1:72042321-72102321 GCA_963585895.1 Sepioteuthis lessoniana
TAATTTTTGCTACAGTCATGTATGTTTGAGAAGGCAAAAGAAAAGAAGATGATGATGATGATTGTGCAGAAAGGACTGATTCCTGCCTTTCCAAATCGTTTAAGTTGAAACTTGACATCTGCTACAAAGATTAGAATTTAATCTTGATTTGTCAATATCACTTTCACTTGGCATCTTTTACCATTTTGCCTTCAATGTTAGCACTCATCGAATTTCATCGCTCCTATGAAAGTTTATCGGTGTGAAAATTTGCAACGTACCTTCTTTCCCACTGTAATATACAATCTATGGCCATCGAACAATATGGAGTAATGCATACGACAAGCGAAGAACCGTTGGAATAAAAAGTCTGACTTAACAGATAATGTGAAACAAGCTACTCGAAAATTTACGTACATATAAGAAATTCTTAAACTTACGTAAAGGGACACAATCTAAGGAAGAATGTCAAATACCGAGAATATAATTTTTTTTGGTTTAGTTTTGGTGTATTTTTGTTTTTTGGGGGAACTTTGTTTCTTTTCTTTTTTTACTTTTTTTTTGTTTTATGTTTCGTTTTGTTGTTTTAGGCGGGGTAAAGTTTCTTATTTTTTTTCTATTCGCATATAAATTTTAGTGTAGGATATCGTTGATAACTGCTGATATTATTGCTTATTTGCTGTAAAAGAGTATGTATTCACTTGTTTTTAATGGGTGATGCATATATATATATATATATATATATATATATATATTTATATATATATATATATATATATATATATATATATATATATACTTGTTTGTTTGTTTGGTCAAGTCTCTGTTAAACATAAAATTTGTGTAGACCTATGACCAGTTTCTTACCACCTCAGACACTTTTCCGAGTAACCAGCTGTATAACTTGATTATGTAACGTCCATTTAATTGAGATTGCTACCTTATACATTTTGCTTTAAAGTCATATATTTAAAAAAGTAAAGCAGCTTATTTGAAAAAAATTAAATTAGAATTAATTTTCGATCTTAGCAAAATTCTTTTTTTTATTTTTTTTTAAATAGCCGTTTTCTTTTCTGTGCCTTTTGTTATTACCATAAATAGTTTTGCTTGTATTATCACTATTGCTTTTAGTATTAGTTGTTTCGCGATGTTATCAAGCAGGATCATCTTGAAATATTTTTATAAATCAAATATCCTACCAAAATCTAGATATTTCTAAAAAATAAAGGTAACTATATCTACCTTAGAATATTATTTTAAAAAAAACAGGATCTTTCATCTTTTTCGTTTTTTCTTTAATGTATTCCATTTCTTTTTGTACGGTATTGGGTGAGGTAAATGAATAAGATTGTTGCAAGTCATGTTTATCACACACACAAAATAAAAAAAAAAAAACACTTTAATTTTAATCCAATGACCAATCTCAGAAAGAATATGTATAGTGGCTTTACCCCAGTTAAGGGAGAAATTTGACAGCCTTTATTTAAAATGACATTGTTACCTTCCCACAACGAAATGACGGGAAGGGTTTCCATTTAGTCTCACAATTCGACTTTTACTTTTCGAGGCTCGTTCTCAGCTACCTGCAAAATACATTTCTAGAATTCCACGTGACTGCCTCGGAACTATTTCTCATCATCGTTTCGACAACTGTAACCTATCAATTATAGGACCGTAAATTTCCAAAACTGCCGTCATCTAGAGTTTCGAGGATGGTGGGTTCTATTACATCTCAGTATATATGTGTAATGTAATGGGACAATTGGATATAATTTAGTTGGAGAAAAAAAGAACACTATATATATATATATATAGTCGTCCACAGACAGACTGTTTCATTTCATCAAGACCGTTCAGTGTGCCTAGACACATAGGACGCTTCAAGCTGCGATCGAAAGACGCCCAAATGTATGTTAGGCTTAGTATCTTACTACTCAGTTTCAGGCGACATACATCAGCTCGGGAATCACAGCGCATATATACTTACGATGGAGGTTCTTCGTTTTAAAAATATGTGCAAATTTTTCTCGTGGGGTTAGGTAAGTTCTAGAAGCATCCAAAATGAATCGTTTTGTCATTTGACTTCTTCCCCTATAAAGCCAGTGATTATATTTATTCAGAAGGCTACCCTCAAAGAAACAATAAATGACCATGCACTTCTTGTTTCTCGAATATTGTAAAATTGTCTTAAAGATTCCAGAGAATTCTACAGATCAACTATGGATATAATACCAGTTCCGTTACAGAAAGAGATTGTAGCTTCCGGTCAGCAGATTCGAGCAATTCCTGGCCTTAGGGTGGGAGCCAGAAATTTTACCCGTTGAATTCGAAAAGAGACAACCAGTAGCGAGGAGAAAATACAACTGATAAGATAAGATTTTTAAAAAAACTATTTAGAGATCAAATTGATATATACCACAAAATCGGTTACGAACACGCTAAAAAGCAAGGAATACCTGCAGCAAAGCTCTACCTTAAAAAGCAAGAATAACGGACGATATGAGTTTGTTTTTTTTGGGGGGGAAACATTTTTACAATGAATAAGGTCAACGAGAAATGAAAATATCAAGCGAGTCCACTTTTGACAGAAGGAGCTGTCGACAGATACATGTATGCAATAATCTGGGGGAAAAGGAAAAACTTTCATGGGTGCAACTAAAGCGTATGCTCTGGGATTATTACAAGGTAGACTCTACATGTTATAGGGCTTTAGCGGACACAGGAGTAGATATCTCTGTAATTAATTGCAGGGTATACCGAGCGACTGAGCCGAGACCTGTATTGACAAACAATAAATAAATCTGCCGGGAGCTAATGACTCTATCTTAAAAATGGAAGGTATACAAGTTAAAATAGGTAAGTACCTAACCCCGCACGATTTTTGTCGCAAGAAATTAAAATAGGAACATTATATTTGGGCGTGAATCGGCCCCGTGTTTATTTCGTTTGATGAGGTCTTAGAAATAATAATGAGGATGTAGCGTGAGAAGACAATAAGCATATCCCATTAATAATTATTTTAGATTGACTAGTATACACATGTGCCTGGGAAAGACGTGAATTACTAGGAGATACGGAAACACCTACCAAATAGAACATATACCTGCTGCCTATTTAAGTTAACATTATGTAGCAAACGTAGAATTCAAATCAAATAAATCATGAAAAGTCCTGATATCAATAATAGGCAACATTAATCAAACGATAATTTTTAAATGGGTGTGCTCTTTAGGTATACTTAATTGGAGTACAATTCTGATTGAAATTGCTTGAACTGATAAGATTTAGGGAGGAAGGACAGTATAATAATGATAATTGATACGCGAAACCATAAACCCGTAAAGATACTGTCGTATTGCACTCCTCTTCGACAACGAAAATTAGTAGTTGTGGCCTCTAATGTAATGCTCGACGCTGGAATTGCAGAACGTTCAAGGAGTCAGTGAGATTTCTAAAATTTTACTTTAAAAAGAAATGGTAGTAAGCGAGTCTGCGTAGATTTTTTGAACCTGAACAAAATTCCAAAAATATTCCCGGTTATTGATGATATATGATGATCTTTCGGATCAGCACGATATTTTTAAAAATTAGATTTAAAATCCGGCTATCAGCAAGTAGAGTTCCATGAAGAAGATAATGAAAAAACGTCATTTACATGTCCCCGTGGACCCTTTCAGTTGAATGTTATGTATTTGGGGCTAACTAAAAAGTATGCCCGGTTCCAGTAGGATGATACAAAAAGCACCTAGGGTATTCCAGTAGTTAACGTCTGTAGATTTAGAAAGAAAGTTAGACTACGAGTCTGCATATTTAGATAACATTTTAGTATTTTCCGACAAAGTAGATAATCACCTAAAAATATACAGAAATTTCTTGGTTGTGAAAGAAACAGAATTTTAAATTAAAGCCTGAAAAATGTGAGTTATTCAAAAAGAAACTCAATATTTAGGATTTCGGATGAATAAAAAAGGAATAGAGCTTGATTTATATAAGGTTAAGGCAATACTGGCAGTGGCTAACCCCAGTACCGTAAGGGAAATGAGGCGGTTTATTGGAAGGTGTTCGTGCAATAAAAGGTTCATTCTGGATTTTTCTTGCATAGCTGAAACAGAAATAATTCTAACTAAAATGTCTGCCAGGTTCCAGCGGGATGATACAAAAAGCAAAGCAACTTCGAGCAGATAGGTTAAAAAGCAAAACCAAGGATGTAGACTTTAAAGTCAGACATTTCTGATGCTAAAGGAACCGCATAAAATGTGGAAAACTAGATAAAAGATAGAAATCAAACAACATAATTGTGGGCTAATATAATAGAGAATTAAAACTTAGTTAACATACACGGTAGTAAAAACACATGCAAAATATTTATGAGTTGCAAACGTTGACAAATGGGAGGTCAACCAGTACTGAAAACTATGCAAGCTATATCTACCGAATCTTTGGTAGATGATTTGGATATGGACCAAAATAATCCTCTGAATATTGAATGTTTTCATCAGAGAAAAAAATGAGCATTGAATGACAAATGGCCATGAGAGAATGTCTGACGGATGACAGTGATAGGGACAAAGAAGAGATATCAAGTAGTGACACTAGAGGCATGGTTATAGTAAACAGCAGCAGGTATTATGAAAGCATGGAGGATACGTAAGGAGATTATAAGCAATATATGAAAGAATGTCATAAGAGAAAACAAAGAATCAACAAACATAAAAAGATTGAAGAGAAATAAAGGAGATGATACTGAAAGCAGTAAGAATAACACTGCCTCAATAAAAAGAAAATAAGATACTACATCAGACACTCGTAGTGCAAAAGGAAATATAGACCCAATACTAAAAGCAAAGGGAGACCACTTGAAAATGTTTCTGGGGAAGCCATAGCGTCAAAGGCAAATTAAGAAAAAGTCATCGTGAAAAACCAGACGAAAAAGATGGCAAAAGTCAAGCAGTTAAGGGTGAAAAAACAAACGATAATTATTTAGTGGTTGTCATAGCAGTTTTGTTTGGAAGATTTAGGATATCTGAGGTGAAGTCTTCCTTTGTCGTGCAAGCTGCAAACACATCTGAGTCAATAATTGAGAGAATTGTTATGGTGGGTGGGATCGTCTTTATGAATGGATGTCAGAATCGGATTTGTGTTGAAGACAACACGTACATTTGCTGAAAAGTAACAGTTTAGTACAGCTTGCGAGATTTATTAAACAAATCTATCACTAACTCTACTCGGCCATGGAGAAAACAATCAAATGCTAGAATTAAACATGTTCTAGCGAAAATACGGGATTTGAAATTTGGCCCAACTGATATTCTTGATAACACATGCAGAACACCTAATTAATAAACGTGATTGTGCAAAGAAATTTAGTGTTTCACCTAAAAATATTTGAGACTATTCATATTTTGTCCAGCAGGCTTACTCTCTGTAAAAGACTGCCTGCTCGGACTATATATTGTTTCGATGTTGTCTCTAATATAATTTTTTTTCCCAGCCAACGTATTTTTGGTTTTGAATTATATATTTTCCTTGATTTAGTTCTTTTGAGCGAGAAACGAAAATGGTTAACAAGCCTTCCGTCTTTTAAGTTTTAATTTTCATCAGGGGTAAAATGGTTGGTCTCTTTACTGCTATAATGAAATTCTGTTCCATCAAAAAATTATATATATATATATATATATATATATATATATATATATATATATATAAAGATTACGAGAACCGGGAAGAAAATATTGCTAATTTTCTTCAAAATCAAAGCACCTCCAATATATATATATATATATATATATATATATATATATATATATTGGAGGTGCTTGGTTTTTGAAGAAAATTAGCAACTTAGCAATTTTTTGTGAACTCTAGTAAGATTTAGTTACATCCAAATGGAATCGCTTTGTTGTTTAACCCCCAGCTGAGCAGAAATCAGATCTGTGTAATGTATCATGGTCAAGCCATGTTGGCGCTGGTATTAACGGTTAAACGAAACGACCCAGTGACCCCAGATCACCCGTGACTACTCTCGGGAGAGAACAAAGAAACAGGAAATTGCAATGCACTTCCTGTTTAGAAGATTTTAGAGAAGATTCTGAATAATTCTGCCGCTTAGTGATGAATATAAAACTTGTTCTGTCACAGAAGGAAGCGAAAGTAGCTTCCGGTTGGCAGATTAGAGTAATTCCTGACCTAATGGTCGGAGTCGGGATTTTTACCCACTGAATTCTCAAATAGACAACCGGTGACGTGAAAGACTACCACTAACATCTCGTCGATGCCTCTTCATTTTTCTAGCACCTATCTCAATAGCAATAACATCACATGAGTTATTATTTATTCACTCAATTCGAAAATGGATATAGAAATCGACAACAATTTATCTGAGTGTATTATCAATGTTTAATTTCCTGGATGCATTATGCATGTATCCCCTTGATTTTCCATAGGTAAGACACGCATATAAATAAATGGATATATTTTTTGGGATTTCTATTGAAAAGCAAAACCACGTCATCGACTATATTTTCGGCATCGTAACAAAATTTAGTTTGCCAATCAGCAGTTCATGAGTAAATTCTTTTATTGATTTTACATGAAAGCATGCGTTTAAAAACGTGTCAAAATATCCCCACGTGGAATAAAATGAAGACAGACTGACAACCGGAATTAACAATGGACCATTCGTAGATTTTGTCATGGAAACTAGTTGAGAAACATCAACTCAATTGGACGGTATCGCCAGCAAGCAGATATTCATGAAGCCAAATAAGCAGGAGGTTTATAGACGGTTAAATGAATAGACACGAATAAAATAGTGAAATATCAAAATTGTTCTTCTGACAGAAACAGCAACGAATATTCAATTGGAAACCTGTGTTCATTAGTGCGAAATTAATCCTATATTCCACGTAAATCTAAAATCGGACGACTAATTCGTCTTTTGCTTCTCAAGAGTACAATACTGAATTCTTTACATGAATTTGGAGGGATCTTTTCGTATTACATATTTTATATAAATTTAGCTTTCCAAGAGATGTGTTTACATCGAATAAATTCAATTCAAGATGATATTTCATCAATATTCAAAACGTACGTACAATAGTATTTGTTATGTGAAATTATAACAGATTATTTTGCCGAGTAAAACGCGGAGTTTTTATTCCTTATTAAAATGTCTAAAAGTGTAGTATATATAAAAAGTTGCATTTAAACTAATGATGAAGGGGGGAGGAGAAAGTATTTAATTCAGCACATATCAAGTATTTGCCTCAAATAAGTGAACTGTTGAAGAGAAGAATACAACTTCGCATAAACACATATACATACATTTTCACACACACACTCATACACACATACACACACACTAGTACACTCACATATTTTTGGTGTTCTTATCCGTTTCCATGCCATCATGTGCGCAGGCAGCTTTCGTTGGCGTCCAAATCTTGATCGATTTGAAACACTTGAAATTTTGACAGGATTTCTGAGATACCACTTCTTGAAATTCTGAGTTTCTTAGCTCTTGTAGGCTCGCTCACATTCTTGACCATCTAAATGATCTTAATCGTAATTTGTTTGAAAAATTTTGCCTCGATTTTTGATGTAAGAATTTTAACTACATTAAAGAAAAATCGGTTTGTCGCATAAGATTATTAGCAGTGCAAAGGTTGTTTTGTTTTAAAACACTGTATCTTCTTTAGTTTATATGATGTGGCCGAAAACATTTTCACTACCATTTTTGGGAATGTCCTCACATCTTCTCTTCTCATTCAGAACTCCTACTACAATCTATAATGATTTGGTACCGAAATGATTCGAATAGGCTCGATGTTTCATCTATAAAAAACGAAAAAGAAACATCCACTTGGCAATAAGTAAAATTTTTTAAAAGTTTAGATTACCAAAGACTTTTGCACGGTACTGTTCATAACCACACACTTTCTTGCTCACACGCACGTTTATTTTTTAATCAAAACTAAAACATCAAGTTTATTCCATTTTAACAAACTTTATGATTATTATATTCATATTAACTCGTTGAAGCATTTCCTTATAGCAGAGCTTTCTTTTTTAATCTCTGTCTATAGTTTTGTAAATATTTTTTAATCCAAATATAAATATGCATATGTCTAGACACATGCAGAAATTGCAAGAACCTTTCTGAGGTTTTCATTTATTTTGGCGTCAGGGTTCCATTGTTTTTTCATTTAAAATTCACTTAAAATGAATGCAGAAATAATTTAACGTCTTTACATTTTATTTATTCATAATTCAATCAAACACTTTTGGAGTCAATCAAGAATCAAAGACTTTGTAAAAAAAGCGTGACCTTTGATTTCTCATCGATTATTTCAACTGTTTTTCTGTTGTTCACTGTTGATCATGAATTTTACTTTCACTGTTATTTTTTCTTTGTCTTCAGCAGCAAGGAACCAGAAAATAAACACATCATCCGTAAAAAAAATTACACAGACAGCGAATACAAAAGAAAAAGTAGATTTGAATAAACAAGTGAAATATAGTACAGATGTATGGAAATAAATGAATGTGCTCTACGACTAATTGTTTTTCGTTTTAATTTCATTTTCTCTGTCTGTGTTCTGTCTGTTTGATATCGATTAGATTTGTGCTGAAAAAAAAATTGCCCATACAGTTTTACATTTTGTGGCATTAATGAAATGCATTTTCCTTTCCTGATTTTAGTAATCGTGTATGTTTCGGACTTTATAAAATAAGAAAACAATGATAGTTTATGTTTTATCAGCAAGTATTAAAAATGAAAGTTGTATCTATTTATAATTTTTAAATACTAGATTTAAATGAATATGTTTGCAAAGTTGAAAATTTGTTTTAATAAAAGCTATCATGAACAGACCTCAGAACTGATCACTAGACCAGCCACTGACAATCCTTGATACATTTTAATGTATGCCTCGATACATTTTTTTAAATTTTATTTTGCCAAAATTCAAGTGGATTGGTCAGCACTCTCCATATTCAGTAGACCTATCTCTGTGTGACTTACGCTTATTCCTAATCCGAAAGTTATTTGGTATTTTAGGATGTGAAGGACATTAAATGTTTCTGAGGTTTCTTGATTAATAGAAAACACGGCAAAATAAGTATTCAGAATGCCAAGAAAAGTACCAATATATTCATTGCCTCTTGCTATTAATACTCCTTCAGTCTCGTAAATTTTGATCAAACTTCTTATATGAAACTCACTACGAACAAAGTTTTGATTTCTTTTCTATTTATTCCTTTCCTTCTTTCTTTTTCAGTAATGGTTACTTTTATTTAGTTGCTTTTCTTTTGCAATTTTACTTTGAACTTCTATTAACGATATATCAGAAAAAGTGACTATCTGCAAAGGAAAGGATAAGAGTTGAATTTATGTTCACTTTTATCTCAGGGATGCATGGCGGAACACACCAGCAGCTCTAATACCTTAGCCATTGTTTTTGATCGATTATTTTGATTGTTTGTTTTGAAGAAACTAAATCAAACCTATAAACATCGCATATTGTTTTTCCAGTTCGTGTTGCGTCATATGCCTTTTATTACTATAGTACATTTCTAAAATATTATTTGAGATAGAATAACAACAGTAGTCGGGACTTGATAAAAAAAAGTAACAATGAATTAAAAGTTGGAAAAAACAGGAAAATTAATGGATTCATATATTCACTTATTCCGTATAAATTAATGTGCTCTTTTTCAAATAAAAATTAATGAATGTGAAAAAAATATTAAAAGCATTAGTTTGATTTTCCAATTCTTGACCCCAAAATGGTCTTTATCTAAAATGTTCGAGAATGCGTTTTGGAATATGTTTGTTGTTATTGCTCATATATTTTCCCAGTGGCAAGTTGAGAATGATATTATCATACCAATGAATAGAATGCTAAAGAAAGAAACAAAAACAAGCAGAACTTCTTCCTTCTGGCCTCCTACATCAAATACCCCATTCTCCTAAAGAATTTACTCTTCAACACTCCAGTTTCCCTTCAGGAGACGTCAGAAGACTTTTTATTGTGCTTTTGGTTTTTACTTTCGGTTAGATGCTTCTATAAAATGTTGGTTAAATAAAACTGAACTAACTTAACTAATAAGTTAATTAACACTTTTGATATGTTCAGAAAACCTTGGTAGAATATGAAAATAACTTGAAAGGAACATTATGTCCTCGACCAATGAGGAAAATTGGGCAATTATAAGGATAATTATTTTAATGGGAAATGAAGACATGAAAAAGTAACATATTCTTTTAATATTTTCGTCTATTTGTTTAACGAATTCATTCGCGGTATTTCGTTGAATTTTACATGTATGAAAAGTATGGTTTATCTTAATTGAATAAATAAAAAATAAAACTGTAATGACAGGAAGTTAAAAGAACGTAGAAAAAGAATTTTTATTTATTGCTTTATTGATTTTATCATGTCAATCTATCTCAGGTTATCGTATGCGTAGAAGTGATCGTGTCGAGTTAAATGTATATTCACATTTTTGTGGACTTGTTTCATAAGACTTTTTGAATTCGGTCCTATCGAATACGAATAAGTTTTGAACAGACCTATTTGACTAATAGATAGGTCCCTAACAAATACTCATTGTTTGTACAATTTCTTTAACTTTCAGAGTGTAAATATGAACACATCTTTCTTACTTTAAGGTCTTCAGATAAAAACGATATCCACTACTGAAAGTTATAATTTGGACCACGAATTAAGTGTCAGACGATCTTACTAAATATTCTGAATGGTCGACAGAAGAGATTCATTTAAAATTCTATAACTGGACGTCACTGTTCTCCTTGTGTCATTTACTTAGAGATTTATGTGGTGAATGGTTGTAAAACTGAAAAGCTGATGGACATCTGACACCTAAATTTCTCTCAGACTTTGTATTAACTTAATCAATACCCACTTCTTAAAATTTACTTTACAGCGATTCCTTTCCCTGGTCAAAAGAAACAATATTTTAACCTCTACCTCTACTTGCTGAGACTATGTAATGTTATTGTCTCAAACGCACAGGAATAAACAGACATCATATTGACGCTTATGCCTGTATAACGTTCGAGAGACCGACATACACCAGAGATCACAAGCACACTCAACATATGGTGCGACTAAATATGAGGCACATAGATTTATAAGAATAGTCTCGTCTCCTAAGCACATTATCTGCAAAATAGGTTTACACATATTCCTTTCCAAGTAAAAAAGGCACGCATATTTTATGCATTTTCTAGGATACATGAAGAAGCTGTTAGTATAACATTTGATTTGCTATCTGATATTTTCAATGTATAATGTTTGATGTTTTGATTCCTGGAGAATCGTCAAGTGCACTAATGAAGAAGTAGTTTTCTGTGTAAGTGGAAAATGATTTTTCTCTAAAATATTTTTGTGATCTACAAAAAAGGTTTTGTCATTTTATGTTCTTAAAAATAAATATGTTATCGAAAAAGCAAAAACTGCCTTTTTTGTAATATTCAGCCGAGTAGGAGTTGATAATATGAAAAATAAAATGCAATGTGAAAACTTCGTATGAATATATGATCATCTGAAAGTGAGCTGGAGAGAAAGACAAAAGAAGGAAAAATCAAAGTATATCAGCAAACACACACACACACACACACACACACACACACACACACACACACACACACACACACACACACACACAGACTCATAAGCAAACACAAAACAGACACAAATACATATGCATACACAAACATACAGACTCACTCGCCTACATACACGGATATATATATATATATATATATATATATATATATATATAGGTACGTTTCACTATAAATTGCCATGAAAAATAAAGTATGTACAAGGATCACCGTAACAAGGTTAGATATATCTGGTCTCTTTTGGAGAAAGTCAATGATAACTTTCTGATTTAAAGTCAGAAGTTATTTGTCGGACAACAACTCATCTGCTATTTGTAATCAAACAAAATAAATCCTTATTAACAAAGTTTGAAAATCTACTGCCGTATCAATTACATTCATTGGTTTTGGGGCATAAATAAAGGAATATAATGCATTTCTTTTGAAACGACGTTCTTACAAATGGGCCATATAGCAAAATGGCAAAAATGCATTGCAAATGGCTCTGATTATTTTGAAGAATCTCAAAGATGAGTAAAAAAATACTTGCACAAGCGAAAGTGTTATACTGCTTCGAATATCTGTTTTATTTGCTGTGAGTATATATATATATATATATATATATATATATATATATATATATATATATATGTGTGTGTGTGTGTGTGTGTGTGTGTGTGAAGAATGCCCTGCATTTATTTTGACGACAACTAAACCAGAAATTATCATTTAATGTAAAAACAAATGTAGAAATAAAGAAATGCCATGACATAAGCTGTAATAAACACTTAGTTCTTCGAAAATTGATGATGTCAGTCTTTCAAAGACTATAAGCTTTTATTTGTTTGTCTCATCTTATTAAGCGTTACTGTAATTGCATCAAGTTTGGAAAAGGCCATTTGGTTAAATGTTCTTGAAAATTTGTCTAGAAGAAATGCAGAATTTTGTATCTTCTTAATTCTTAAATGGACGCCATACACAGTCTTTGCAAAGGAAAGCATACAATATTTGAATAATATTCAAGCTATTGACCAAAAAATGATATCCTGAAACACAAAATATATGACATTCCTTTCTCTTAGTGTAATAAATACCAATAAATTGATAGTTATTATTTGTTAATCTGTTGAAATCAGTTGAAATTTTACCGAATGGCTACACTGTATGTTAAAAATTTGATTTTCTTTTTTAAAAGCTATGCTATCCTCCCATAAAAGATTGTCACTGAGCTTTTTATTATTAATACCTCACCTGATTTTCGGCATATTTCGTTTATTGGTGATCTATTTTGATCAGACTTGAAACATCAGCAGAACAAAATTTTCATATTTATATAATTAATCCCATTATTTATTATTATTATTATTTTACTCATTTGAGATTTCTTCACACCATCATCAGCTGGTTGTTTTCCACTGGTGACTGAGTGACATCAACTCATCCCGACTCTCCAGGACTCTTTTTAGTAATTTAGCTGATTTCAACAATGGTTTAGTTTGGATGGTCTCATCTCGTCCTCTTACTTTCAAGTTCTGCAGTCCCTGTACCAATCTGTTGGCAAATTTACCGAGTACACCAATTACAGTTGGTATCATGCTTCACAGTTCTTTCCGCATTCTTGCATGGTCTAGATACTTATCTCCCTTTTCTCTTTCCTTCAGTTTTACCCTGTGATCAGCTAGAACAGCAAAGTCCACTATTCGACAGGCTCACTTTTTTGTTGGCTATTACTAGGTCAGGTCGACTGGCCGAAATTAGATGATGGTTTGTATCTCAAAAGTCCCAAGAAGTTTTTCGTCTAATTTTCTAGGACGAATTCTGACTTGTTCATATACAATTTGTTCGTATTGTCAAATTTAAAATTCTTGTACAATTCTTAATGGACCATCTCGGCCCTCCGAGTCGTGTCTAGTCTTATACACTCTTACCGCTAATTTACTGTTTTCGCATATTATGTGATTGATTGTTTCCTCTCTGTCACCACATAATCTACATATGCTATTTTGTTGCGTCTTGTCTATTCGTGATTGAACAAACTTTGTCCTTTTCGCATTGTTCTTACTGCTATAAGAAAAGATTCACTTTCTCTTTTAAGGTTTCTTTTTCTTAACTAAGTTTTCTCGTGTGAGATATCACTTGGTTGTCGCTTGAAATGTCCACGCAGTTGTTTTTCTTCCATTTTCATATACTGATTTTGTTCTGTTGATGCTTGTGATGCCTGTATTGTTTTTGGTGGCCGTCATAACTCCTCCTCCGCATTTTTAGGTAGTTTTCTTGTAATTGTATTGATGCATCGATGCTATCTTAAATGCTAACAAGTACTCTTCCTCCTCCTTTTCTTGGCACATAAAAACTGTCTACTTCATCTCTGGGATATAAGGCCTTATGCATCATTATGAGTTTTCTTATTATCTGGTCCACTTTAGGAAAGTTCCTGAGTATCTTTCGATGTGGAAAACCCAGGTATTTATACCTTTGATAAGAATTTAGCTATGTAGTTTGCTTTCGAATATTTTTGTCGTTCGCCTGAGGTATTCTTATTTTATTTTATTTTTTTTCATTTCCGCATATTTAATGGTGTTTACTTCCAATACTTACAAGTATTTGTAGGTTTCCATTTCTCCGAGGGTTCTGATTTGTCTTGATTTGTTAGGTCTCTTCTTTCCGTCCTATCACGTTTCCCGCTTTTCGTTATTAGGATGGCTTGTTTTTCTATGCCAAATTCCAACCCTATACCCTGACTTGATATTCTCACTGCCTCTATTAGAGTTTTCAATTCTTTCTCATTTTTGGCAAACAGTTTGATGTCGTCGATGTGCTAATGCAGATAGATAACATCAAACTGTTTGCCAAAAATGGTGCTTGATTTTTTGGCGATTTACTAAATTTTTATTCACCTTTACTTTTCTGAAGTATGTGATCATCATCGCTATTATGTGGCATCATCGCTATTACAAAAGACACATTTCGTAGAAGATCCCTCTCTGGATTTTTACCTCATTAAAGCTATTTCCTGTTGCTGTCTGTTCGACTCTCCAGGTTTCCATGATATCAATAAACTCTAAGACATCGCCGGATACCTTGTACATTTTCAGGCAACTTTGCAGAACTATATCATGTGCGTTTTTTCGTCAATCCGCGACATAGCTAGGTTTTTTCCGTCTAATCTTGATCTCCTAGAGGATGTGCTGATCAATATAGAGTAGCTCTCCTGTGCCTCTGGTCCACTTTCGGCATCCCTTCCGTTCCTCGAGGAACTGTCTGCAGCTTATTAGCGAATCATACATCTCCCTAATGTGTGCGGTTAGTCATCGGTAGGCACGTTACATCTTTGAAGTTTTGGAGGCGGCTCCTTTTGGGGGGTCTTTTTGGATCAGAGTGGTATATCATTTTGTCATCCATTCTGGTAGTTCTGTTTCTGTCGGCAAATATTCATTTTAATTGGCAGGCTCTCGGGGATGGGAGTGATTTTTTAAAATCGGTAACCATCTATACCACCATGGCCTGGCATTTTCAAATTTGGTACTTTTTTAATGTTGCTCTAAGCAACAACGTGAATCAAGGTATATTACGCCTTCGGTAATTCTTCGAGACTTTCTAACTCTTTTCCAAGAATGCTTATCATTTCGGCTTTTCTGTTATGTTCTCTTCATTCTCATATTTTGCTCCAAGATTGTTTTGTTTCCTTGTTATCCGACTGATAGGATTTCTTTCCTTGTTTAGGAATAATCTCTTTTGTTTGTATCGTTTTATCCTGTTTCGATATCTTTTTGTCTCCCTTCTTTGCCCGTAACTTCTGATTTATGTCCTCGCATTGTACTGATTATTTGACTTGTAGAGTTACTGTTTATTTTTGTTATGTCATGTTCCATCATTATTATTAATATTATTATTTTCATTATTATTATTATTATTATTATTATTTCAACATTTTCACACCAGCATCAGCTGATAGTCTTTCGCTGGAGTTTGAAAGAAAGTTAATCGCCTCAGATCTTCAGAGCTCTTCTCAGTATTCTGACTGATCTCATCAATACTGTAATTTACATGGTTTCAATTCGTCGTCCGATTTCAATATTTTCCAGGTCCTTTTTCAAGCCATTGTGGACTGTTCCTAAAGCACCAATTTTAATTGATATCACCGACACCTTCATGCTTTATTAGTTCTCGGGCAAGGTCTAAGTATTTGTTTATCTTTACGCTTTCTTTGATTTTCCCTGTGGTTCTCTGGGTCGGCAAAGTCCTATAGACGGCATGTTCTCTCATTTTTTATTATCACTTAGGTTTAGTCTCCTGCTCGGGATTACGTGATGAAAAATCCTAGGGAAATTTTATGCATCTCATTAAACCCGTCAAATTCAGGTTTGTGCAGATACCATTTGGTAGTTTGTCCGAAATTTGATTTCTTGCACTGTTCCAAGGAGATCACCTTCCCCACTCAGTCGTGTCTAGTCTTATACTCCTTTTGTGCTAGTTTTCTACGTTCTCTTATATAATTTATCTTTTCGTTTCTATCATTACATAACCTGCACTTGTCTTGTTACGCATTATCGGTTTTCACTTAAATATAATTGGTTCTTATGGCGTAGTTTTGTGTTCTTATTAGAGGAGATTCAGTTCCTCTCTTAAGGTTTCCCTTTCGTATTCATTTCCAGGTCAATTTAGAGAAATATTTCACTCGTTTCTTGCTTGAAATATCCATAAGATTATTTTTCTCTCTGTTTGTTTCTACTTACTGTTCTGTTCGTCATTACAGTGTTACTGCTGTTAGTGGTTGCTGTGATTTGTCTTTTTATGCTGATTTTAATGTCGTCTTCGTGTCCTCGTATTGATGCATCATTGCTATGTTGATTCTTCTTCCTTTTTTTCTTTTATTCCCTTCAGTCATCATTTTCTTTATTAAATCTAAATTTGTCTTCTTGTGTTATTATTTGTTTTGTGGTATTGGGGCTTGTCGTGTTTCTATTTTCCATATTTTCCAAATCAGTTTGGCATTGCTTTTGAGCAGTTAGTGTTTCTATTCTGGTGGGAGGATCCTTTTACAATTCTTCACTATTAACGTATTTCCAAATTTCTACCATTACAAAGTCAGAAAAAAAAACCTTTTTCAATATCCTTCTTGATTGGTTAGGCTTGTTAATTTCAGTCGAGCAAAAATTGCCCAAACTTCTTATATTCATTTTCTAAAAACACTTAAGATTGCTCTTAAATAACATTGGAGTATATTTTTATTGTCTTGGATTTTTCCGTTGATATCACCGTGTTGAGGAGTTATTTTGGTTTTTGTATACCTTAAATTAGAATTGCCAACATATGCAGGATGCTAAACAGGTCCGCCATGTTGGCTAACAATGGAGCATCTGCCAATCATGACATCCTGACTCGTTTTCTAAGTGTTATGTTGAATAAGTCTGGATTTTTCCGTTTTTATGCGTAGTGTGTGATGGCTAAGCCAGACCTAGGGGTTGTTTATTTCCTTTGCTCCTGTCAATGATGTGACGAGGTAATTTTACGAGAAAGAAAAAACTAATGCTGATTACAAAAAAAATCCAGTTTTAAATTTACTTAGTTTTAACTTAGTTCAAATAAGTTCAAATGTCGTCTTCTCTTTAAAATCTTCTTCGGCTTAAATCTGCATTTGTTTCTTACTGACTCTACAACTAGGTGCATAGATGGGCTTATAAATGATACTATTGTTTATTTGTTTAAAACAGAACCATTTTGGGGTATACCCGATCCTTGCTCTGCGTTTCAAATATAAAAAAAATATTCATACCATTCCGATATACCACTTTCTGTTCAACGGCTTTTTGTCGAAAGAGTTCTTGTCACGTGACATTGGGATAAAGAAGAAGGCACTACTGCTACATTTCTGTTATTCTTGACATATTTTTGTACTTTTTCCTCCTCATGCATACATAAAATTCAAATTTAAATTAAAACGGAAAACGTTAAATATCACATCAATAGTGCAGCAGACATTTTTGAAAGCACTTACAAACAGATATTTTTTTATAGAAGATCTGCGAAGATCAATTTTAAAAGTCTGAAATGAGTTTTTAGGTTTTAGTTCCATCGTTATTATTTTTATTGCGCTTATTGGGCTCAACAAATTAGATTATAGCAATTTCTTCAAGAGAATTTGTCAAACATCACAAAATATATTTAAAAATGCGTAACAGGAATTTTTGTTGTTAACTGCTAATTTTTCTTAAATATAACTGTATTTGACAGTTTTACTTATTATACTTTATATACCATTGTCATTATATTTTCTTTATTTCGGCAACAAACATCTACTTTATGAGCGATCGTCCTTCAACTAGAAAGTTCGAAGATGCCTTGTTTACAGCAAAATAGAAAATCGCTCTATATATGAAGTTGCATAGGAAATAATGACTGAATTATCAGGCTTTATGATTTTTAAAGTAGAGGCCCGCCCCAAACATTGGGCTATATTGTATAATTAGATAAAACTTCTCTAGTAATACTAAGGCTTCGAGTTCAAATGGTTCATTAGTCTTACCATTAATTTAATCAATTGATTAATTATTGATTAATCTTCGAAGCATTCATCTTATCTAGGCCTATTGTTGGCAACTCTAGTTAATATGCATTTTCATATCAATTTATTGAATGTATAAAATACATCACACGATGTTTTGGTTCAATAGAATTCTAAGGATTTTTAAATGAATCATTCAATTGCATGGGTAGCATCAAAGTAAATGCATACATGTAAGATGATGTATATACTTTGTAACTTAACATTCACGTTTACTCTGGCGTTAAAATTTGGATTTCCTTAAAATAAAGTTACCTTTTCCTATTATCACTTAGTTATAAGCAATTTTACACAGTATTTTCAACTGATGTTCTTTCAAAGGTAATTTACAGTTTAAATAAAGATTTTATTGGTCTTTGAAAACATATCGATCATTTGGAGAAATGAGATTAATTCCAGCACATCTGTTATTTTAAGAATTTATCAGGAAATTATGTTAACGTCATTTAAGATAAATGCATACTTCATATAAATACTTGTTTTGCAGTATTTTGATTCGGGCTAGTTTGCAGCGTGTATATCACATGAACGTTCCAGCTGTGTTGGTAGTGATGTGATAGTTGGTGCGTTGACACGTTGTGCATTGCTTCACACAAAGTTTGATGCACAGATGAAAAAGCAACAAAGTCAAATTTGCGAACTTAATCTTTAGGATTTTGAACTGGGTCATAATGCGACGAAAGTAACCAAAAACATTTATTGAACAAAAGGAGAAGGCGCAGTTTATCACAGTACAGTAATTAATGTTTCAAGAAATTTCGCTTTGGTTGTAAGATCTTCGATAATCAGGCAAGTTCAGCTAGACCTAAAATCGTAGATTTGATCCGTCGAGCTCGGTATCCTACTGTTCAGCACGGTTTGTCCCCTTTACGACTTCTTTAAAAGCATCTAGAGCTACCGAAATGGATATTGCCTTAACAAAATATTTCACACAAGTAAAGACTGGATATGATTCATATCGCTTTTGCTTAATTTCAGTTACATTTCAAAAATTGGTAAATTAACGAAAATTATTCTATAAATAAAATGATGGTTCCAATAGATTTACTTATAAGTTTTTGTTTGTCGTTAATGGATAAAGATAATATCAGCAATAGTCTTCTATAATTATCTGGTTAAAGTAAACATAAAATAATCGTAAAAGAAAAAGTAAATGCCTCCATATGCTAATTGATTTTGTTTTCGCTGTGTCGGTTTTATTACTTTCTCTTACTCAATAATTAACGCCTGAAAAGACTATAGTTATACCTATATCAAAATCATTTTACACTATTTTACATTCAAGTAAATTCTTGTGTACAGGAGCTGGAAATCAATTTATATTAAGTGTAGATCAAATTAATTGAAAGAGTAAATTAAATGTATTATTATCTTCATCAATGAAATTTAACAACTATACCCCAATTGAGAAACAATTACATCAGATCAAATCAAGTAAGAATCATTTCTTTTTCCTGAAACCTCTTATCTAGAATAACATTTAAAAGGTATTGTCTAACTATTTATTTAACCAAATTTAAGGTGTATACAGCAATGTTATGGTTATTAAATTTGTCTTATAATGAGTTCGATTCTTACAGAATAGTCAACAACTCTGTTCATGGACCAGTAGTAGTTAAAATCTGAAAATAATGATGCAAATAGTACGCAAAATCTACGCTATGTTCAGGGACTTTGGAAAGTGTTGAGTCATTTATTCGATGCCATTACTCCCACGTCCGGCCTGACTTGAAGTGTTAGTACCTTTCATAATCTAAGCGTCAAATAAATTTGTTTTGAAATTTTTAGTACTACATAGGAATATTTGAAACAATAATGTTGTGAACTTATTTTTCATCTTATCTTCCAAAAATCCATTTAAGAAAAAAGGTTGATTGAACAAGAGTAAATTTTTAGAAGAATGAAAATGGAAATCATGTAATTTTACTTGAATCTTGCAAAAGCATGTTTCTTACTGATTATAAGTTATTGTTGTGGATACTCCCTCAATGAGACCGAATTTCTTTTCTGGTGAGGAATACATTTTTTTATTGAAACCTTCCCCTGGCTCCAATAATGTTTACCAATCTGGTTTACTATTTATGTAGGTTTATACGAGTCAATCAAGATTTTTTTCAACGATGATAATCATCAAATCGTCAAATATCTTTGAATTTTTTAATCATCAATTTTGATTACACATTTAACCGGCACGAAATGTTAGACGTATAAATCTTTATGGATCAAAGGAAAAAATTATTTACCAGTTAAAATCAGAACATTTCCCGATATTTTGAATATTCCCCGAACGTTGTTTATTAAATAGAGTTAAAAAAAATAATTGATATTTTATGTTTGCTACAATGCGTATAAAGTTTTGAGATATTTATACGTTGTCTAGAAGTAAACATTTCAAAATTACAATACATGAGCACGAAGTAGAGTTATGAGCATTTCAAATTTTAAAAGATTACATCAAGTTACAACCTAAAATAAAGCAGACGTAGATTCAACCTGATGAATACATGCAAAGATAACCATTTTGAATTTCTCGTATTAATCCCAGTGTCAATCACTTTTGGAAATTTAAATTATAATTTTCGCTTACACTAATGCTCTCGAAAAAAGTCTAAGTCCATCTAGTCCCTCCCACAGCTATAAGTAAACATTAGGTGAGAGTAGGCTCTCTTGTCTTTTTAAGCAACCAATCTAAGAGAAAGACATATCCTATTTAAAATTTAGACACTGAGATCCCTAAAATGATTTCAACTGCATTATGACAGTGATCTGCCCCTGTACATTCCTTGCTGAAAACTTACTGCTTCACCTTTAAAAACCGCATTCAGAACTATACTTAAATACGAGTGTAGATTTATGGTCTGTCAAGGTGAACATCTATCACTGTAACATATACTTCATCAAATAAAGAGAAACACGCTTTAAAGAATGAAGACAAAAAGCTCATTAAGCTTTCCGTATCCTGGTTAGTTGAGGTCACCTCTGTGTGTGTGTGTGTGTGTGTGTGTGTGTGTGTGTGTGTGTGTGTGTGTGTGTGTGTGTGTGTGTGTGTGTGTGTGAGGAGTGAGACAGACAGACAGACAGATTAACACGCTTTGTAATAACACCGGAGATTTACTATGCATTGTGCTGACTTATCAATTCTTTTGTAATTTTGACCTAGTTAGTTCTCTGATTTTGTAGAAATACATTTCTCTTCAGATAAAGTAAAAACAGCAATTTAATTCCAGAATATAACATTATTTTTGAAGAAACTAAGCCAATATAAAGACAACGAAAAGAGGGACAGGTAAAACAGTTTTTATCCTTCTTAAATTAGATATCAAACCAACTTTTCCTAACCCAAATTAGGACTATGAAGTAATAGAAAATAGAAATAACAAATCTAGATATTTCAAGCAGATGATTCCATTAATCATGAAGAATCCTATAAATTGTTGCAAAAGATTTTATAAAAAAAGTGATTTATTTATTTTTCTTTCTCTAATTATTTTCTTATCCTCAGACGCCACCAAAATAATTATTCAACCAACGTGACAAATTTAGTTTGTATTCCAATTCCTTCTTTATCCAAATTCCTTGCTTTTCTGTTTAAAAGATAAAACGTTATTTTTACAATTTTGGTTCAAGCACAGTGGTTTTCTTTATAAACCTGACTGTTTATGATGCATTTATATTTTATTTTCAAAATTCTTAAGCGATTATTTGCCCAAAATGCATTTTAAAAGAAAAAAAATGACCAAAAACATTTTTTATTATTCTGTTCGTGCTGAATAATGTGGGAAGTTCACTAGCTGAGCTGGTTCATTTGCCTTGTGATTTAAGGTTTTTCTTTTCTTTTTTCTTTTCCTTTTTTTTTTTTTTTCGTTAAATATAATTATTTTTAAGCCTGAAATCTGTTTGTCAGGATTAAATTAAATCGTGACTAATTAGGTCTAACAAATGTCAGTTTCACAATTAAAACTGGACGTGAGTTCTTGATTGGATGCGACTTGTTAAAGAAAAGGTGGGTTCCTGGCGTTTTAGCTTTTATTTTTTATTTTTAAAAGAAAGCTCTATGAGGTTTTGTAGTGGATAACCCACCGGCAGAAAGAAGAAATAGAACCATTAAGTTCATAAACAGAAAATGAAAGTCTAATAAAAAAAACAAAAAACAACAGAATTACACAGTCCATCCATTTGGTATCTACTGCCAATACTTGTGTATGTATGAAATCTTGAAACATTTTAACAACAATTTGGTTTCAATATATGAGGAATAATTTCCTCAGGTTGTGATTCAAACATTCTGGATATGACAAGTAACTTCAGAAATTTGATTTATCAATCAATTCGTCAATGTAAACGTATTCTCGCGTTATACTCGAGAGTGACTTTAGCAGAAATACATTATAACAATACTATTTTTTTTTAATATACATACGTGGTGCCTTCAATAAGTTTCGAGACGTTTTTTGTACAGGCATTTAAAATTGCCGTAGACACTTGAAAATCCAATATGTTATTGCTATACATCTTATGACCAATTTTTATGATTTTACGTTCAAATGAACAGCTACAGCAGCAATTGGAATACACCCTACTAAAGCCTGATTGTCATAGATGGGGAATTTCAAAAATGCAATCTGGACGTGAAGACACTTAGAAGAACGATATGCAATAAAATTCTGTTTTGAACTTGAAAAAAAATTCCCCAGAAACGTATGGAATGCTTCAGACTGCTTTTGGAGTATCTTCCATGAATCGAGCATCAGTTTTTGCCTGGCATAAGAGATTCAAGGATGGCAGGGAGTTTGTGAGGGATGATGAAAGGCGTGGGAGGAGTAAGCAAGTCAATAGACCAGAGTTGATTGGCCGAAGGGTTAGGGTTAGGATTACGATGTTGAGGTTTTAAGGGAGTTCAGGAAGAGATTCCGTCTGAAGAGGCCAGGACTCTTCAAATCGGATCAGTTGCATTTCCACAAAGACAATGCACCAGCTCACAACTCTAACCTTGTCACAGACTATTTGACCAAGACAGTTCCTTGCCCTCCCAATAATCCAGACCTTGCTCCCCGTGACTTTTGCTTATTCCATAAGCTGAAAGGCTGTCGTAATGAGACAATTGAGGAGATGAAAGAGGCTGCGACGAAGGTCATTGACACGCTTACACAAGAGGGCTTTCATGGGACCTTCCAGAAGTTGTTGGAACGATACAAGTGCATTGCAGCCGGAGGATATTACTTCGAATGGGACTAGAGTTTCATGTGTGTACTATCAATAAAAGTGTCCATACGAAAAAAGTCAGGTAACTTATTTAATGATCCTTGTATATTACCATAGCACAGCAAAAGAAAAAGAACTGTTGTTTCTGCAATACCAGGAAAAATTCTCAATGAAAAAAAACTATGTCCAATCCATTTTTCAGCTTCTTCATGGTAGTGAAAGTTGTTTCTTCGCCTTCATAGTGAAAATAATTAGAGTTGAGTATGTTGACTGTGGAAAATAATTCGATCTTCAGTTTTATGTTCAATTTCAATTCTCGATTACAGTCTTGAAGATGTGTTAGTACATTATAAAGCATTTTAAAATATGAATTTTCTATCCTTGTAGTATGATTTTTCAAGGTAAATATATAATATGCTAAGTAATAACCTTGATTTATCTGGTGATAATATAAAATAGAAGAACATATGAATATCAAAAAGGTTAAAAAAAGGAAAATATTATTTATAACTTCATAAAATGAAGAGCCCTTTATTGTTCTCATTTCTCCGCGGAAAAATATTTTTTTCTTTCATCTTCATTTTTCAGCTTTTAAACAAAACAAAATGTTCAAAAAATATATTGTGGTATACTCATCATAGGCTTAAATTCAAGATAAGTTTCTTAAATGAAAAAATAAAACAGAAAAATCTTACGTCAATAATTGCAACTTTTTGTTGAATAGCCATAACCAATTATCATCGGAGGCATTAATGACCTCTTAAATGGTTCTTCATATTTATTGTTTCCGATAATGTTATCTGCGTTGTCCTCTTTCATCGGCTCGACCTACGCAGATGAACTGAACAAAGCTGTCTTCGATTCATGCTAATCACAGCATGCATCACCTAACTGTGCTTACATCCACAATGTGGTTATCATAAATGATCAGCAATCATCAACAAATGTCAATAGCTGCAATTATTTCCGAATAGACAAATTCATTAGATTGCTTATGTTTTTATGCCTGACCTTATCAGTCATTGATTTGAATGTTTAAGCTATATTACAATAACATCAATATATACTTTCAAATGTTTTGGAAAACAGCAAAATATGCGCATATATATATATATATATATATATATATATATATATATATATATATATATATATATATATATATAGGGGCGTATTCACGAACAGATTGACACAGCAGTCCTATTTTGCATTGTGTTATATGATATAGTTCTCCACCTGTCAGCTCTTTTTTTATGTATATATCCATAAAACAGATTTACCTTTGTCTTCAGAAATAAAAGTATTTTGTTGTTGCATGCATTTCTCCTGCATCCAACAGTTTTTTTTTTAAATTAAGTAATCAATACTTTTATTGTCTATATCAGCAATGAACTAAGTCGACTTCAAATTACGAAGGGCATTTTAGTTACTATTGCGTGTGAAATCTGGTTGAGTTATGAATTGAGTTTCTTGCTAGGTTAAATGATTTTTGCCCACGAGATATCCTACTTATATAAGAGATTGCATTCATTTACACACAAAAGATTGCAGCAAGCACACGCGTCCATTTATATAAGAATATGTAATTCCACACATACATACACTCGTGTATCCACACGTACGCACAAACACTTAAACACGCATAAAAGTGTGTGTTTTTAGTATGTTTATTTTGTGGTGGGGATGTTGAAATAAATCATCAGATCCAATTAGAAATCAGCTTAAGCTTTTTTGGTGGGGGATCTAATATCAGAATGATAAAGGTGATGTCTTTAACCACTGCAGGTAATGAACTACTTACCGAGCAAACTTTTTGGTTGATAACATATCTTAAGTGCTTAATCTGATTGAGATCTGTTTGTAGTGATACAAGGAACGGAATATTTTTCGAATATGAAAATGTTGGTTGTGAGTAGCTACCTCACCCAAAAAGAACGTGACCTATTCAACCGAGTATAGAATACGCTACCTGCATCTCTTGAAGTGGGTTATGACTACCAAAAAAAAAAAAAGGTTGTCTTATGTATGAAATTAATCTGCATCTTGTGAGGAAGCTGCAGATCTGGAGATCAAAGGAATTTTGAGTACAACTACATTGTCTTTTCTCCTTAGTCCACTCAGACACACAGTGATCGAACATGTGGGTTACTTATCTATGGGTCAAATAAATTTGAAAAATATTTATATTCGATATAACAAGGTGCAGACACATCAAAAACCTCCTCAGAAACAACTTGGCAAAAAGGTTAACATTAACGTACAACGTAATTTCCTATCTTCATGAAATAACCCGAGATTAGTGACATACCGTAATAATCAAGCAATTCATCTATGTTACAATCGTATGATTATTATCCAAGGGATTTCTTCTATGCTTTCCTTTTTTTTTTCTTTTCAAAGTATTTGTTGTGAAATATATAGGAGAATTGTCCATTGAGGATCTTTGGATGCGTGCAATTGCCTTAGCCAGAGAGAAGACCGGGATATTTCTTACCAATGAAATAAAATGTTTAAAAGCTCCAGTTTGTCAGCATATAGAAAACATTTACTGAAGTAGAATCCATAAGCAGAGGATAATATCATTTTTGCTTTCTATTTCATTAAACTTCTTAAATGAGCCAAGATGTAACTAGTTGTAAAGGGGAAGTCCTTAATTTCATAATACTTAGATGAATACAACTGAAATGACATGGGTCACATATTGGAAAAAAAGAGCACTAATAAAAAAAAGTAGAATATCGGTGTAAATTATAAATCCACTGACTTTTATGCGTCGTCATAAGTAGCTGCGGGTGTTGTAAAGAAATATGACGAATAATTACAACTGCTTTTATCCCAGATTAAAAAAAAAAAAGAATGCACAAACACACATTATACCATGTGAAGCGAAAATGCAGCTTTCAAAAACCGTGAAGAGTGAACTTAAGACATGTCAAGCGTCCAAGTATTTTTTTCTTTTTTACAAATATAATTTTATCAAATTTATATATATATATTGTGGATGACAATCAATCAATCAATCAATCTATATATATATATATACATATAAACTTCATAGGCTGACCAAGATACTCTCATGGAATATGATCTACTGAATTTTTTTTTTTCAACTTACTCCCGCTTGCGTAATATACACTTCTTCCGTCGGCTTTAAATTACCTCGAACCCATTGTTGCAGAACCTCCTATACTGTTGAATAAAAATCCGATCAATAGCAGATATGATTTTAGTATTTGTATGATAGTGGTTCCCAACCAATTGCTTTTTTATGATTTTTCATTGTCAGATGAGGCAAATCAGGAGAATAGAGAAGGTGATCAATTAATTCAAAACCACCATCATGCACAATATCTATTGAAGCCAAAGACTTGTGTACCGTCGCAGTGTCCAGACGAGAAATGACCCATTTTGCCTGTTTTCCAGGGCCCTACGTCTTGATATTTTTTGTAACTGCCTCAACAATCTTACATAATTCTCTCTATTAATACTGTTGCCTCTTAAAGATATCACTGGATTTTGACTCCCAGAAACTAAAGCCATCAAATTTCATGCTGATGAAATGATCTCCAACTTCTTGGGATCAGGGGGCGGTTTATACTGCATGGATTATATCTTTGTTTCTAGATTAAATTGATAAACCAACACTGTTCTGGGCGAGAAAATATTCAAGAAAACCAGGGGGTTCTACCTTAGACAATGTTAGATATTTCCGTGATGTAATCCACCGGGTGCGTTTTTGATCTGATGCCAGACGACGTGGTACCCAACGAGTAGAATCTTTATTCCTGCCAAATTCATTGTATAGAATATTCACAACTCTCTCACTTGATATTCTAATAGTATTGGCTATTTGATTAATAGTCAATAGCCTGTCATCCGTCACAATGTATAGAACAATATTTTCCTTAGTCGTGGAAGTTGCATGACGTCCTGAGTTTTAGACATCTTTAAGATTCTCCCTCCCCTACAAAATTTAGCAGCCCACTTTTGCAGATATCTTAAAACTGGAGCATCATCATCTAACGTAGCCACCATGTCAGCATTAATTTCCTTTATCTGCTGGTGGTTGAAAACACTGCGATGCCACATTTCACCTGTTTTTAAACGAAGTTGTTACTACATATTTTAAAGACCTTTTTAAAGAGTCAGATGTATTTTTAGACAAGAAAAATCAATTTAGTTATTAATAAGTGGTGAAACTAACACATGAAATGTTTCACTGCTCTATAATCATACTTTCATAGTCAGCCAACGAACAGCATCTGATGGTTAAGCTCCAATTCAAGAGATTCAGAGAGGGTAGAGTGTCTCTTCATTGCATTAACTCGCATGTCCACTCTTATTCGGATTGGTAGTACCTGTTTGAACCCTTTTTCCTCCAAAACCTCTTAAAGAACATTTACACAAAAGATTCAATAGGAACGTACAACCATTCCTTTATCTCTAGACCTGAAATAACCCGAGAATCGTAGAAATGCCGTTAGAATTTACTATTCAATGATTCTTTCATCCACAAAAATGATATTGCTTTCCAACTCTTCACAGTTCAATGAATATTCCGTCAATATCAATGTGTTAATAATTTTGATCGGTCTATTTGAGACAAGCATCAATTACACGATAATATATCGTTGAAATGTTCTGATTAATTCAATTTTGCGTTTATTGGATACTACTATCACCTTGAGATATTACGCTTTCAAGAAATCAAGTATTGTTTCAGAGCAAAACTTTTTGGCCCAGCTACCTATTATTGTGCTGGTAGTTGTAAAGTCCTTCAATATTGAATAGATCCCACGATGAGGTGAGAATGATGGATATATATTATACCATCATCGAACAAAAAAGTAAATAAAAATACAGAAGAAGGAAATATGGATTTCAATTATCTCGATGTTTTTTTTTTCTCTTGGAGAAGATAAAGATCTAATAAATTGACAGTAAGAACACCGGAATCTTCATAAAGAGATCTTTCCTCGACGATATAGACTTAACAGAAAATAAAAGGAACACATATGCAACAGAATAATGTTACATTCTCATAGCATGTAAGCTGTTAGTGTAAAAGCAGTGTTGGATTTTACATAAACTCAGTACCTGAGTGAGGGATTCGCTGCATCTATTTCCATAACAAATAACATTTTCATTATATTAATGAATATACAATGATCACACATAAAAATTTCACACACATAGATAGATGAATAGATAGAGACAAGGGGAGAGAAATAGAAAAGGTAATATACTCTTGAAGGAGTGCATGTACGTGTGTGTGTGCATGTGTGTTTCTCTATGTGAGGGACTGTGAGATCACGTTAGTTAAATCCATGCAAATCCTGCTATTTGATGGGAAACAGGAACTATAGCTTATAGAACGATATACCATTCTAATGCTTTATGTAGAAACCACACACACACACACACACACACACAAACACACGTATATATATATATATATATATATATATATATATATATATATATATATATATTAGGATCATTAAATAAGTTACCAGACTTTTTTTCGTATGAGTACTTTTTGTTGATAGTACACACATGAAACTCTAGTCTCCTTTGAAGTAATCTCCTCCGGCTGCAATACACTTGTTCACCGTTCCAAAAACTTCTGGAAGGCCCCATGGAAGCCCTCTTGTGTGAGCGTGTCAATGACCTTCGTCATAGCCTCCTTCATCTCCTCAATTGTTTCATAACGACAGACTCTGAGCTTAGGGAATAAGCAAAAGTCACAGGGAGCAATATCTGAACCATAGGGAGGCTGACTAAATGTCTTGATGCCCATCTTGGTCAAATAGTCTGTAACAAGGAGGGAGTTGTGCACTGGTGCATTGTCCTGGTGGAAATGACACTGACCCGATTTGAAGACTGCTGGCCTCTTCAGAGGGAATCTCTGCCTGAACTCCCTTAAAACCTCAACATAGTAACCTTAACTTTGGCCAATCAACTCTGGTGTATTGACTTGCTTACTCCTCCCACACCTCTCATCATCCCTCACAGACTCCCTGACTTCCTTGAATCACTTATATCACTCAAAAACCGATGCTCGATTCATGCAAGATGCCCCAAAAGCAATCTGAAGCATTCCATAGGTTTCTGTGGCATTTTTTTCCAAGTTTAAAACAGAATTTTATTTGCACATCGTTCTTCTAATGTGTCATCAAATCCAGATTGCATTTTTGAAATTCACCAGCTGTGACAATCAGGCTTTAGTAGGGTGCATTCCAATTCCTGCTGTAGTTGTTTATTTGAACTTGAAATCATAAAAATTGGTCAGTCATCTCAAAAGATGTATAGCAATAACATACTGAATTTTCAACAGTCTACGCCTATTTTGAATGCCTGTACAAAAAAGTCTGGAACATTATTGAATGCACCACGTATATAACGTATACGATACATTTTACAGATATACAATACGGTAAAATGGATTAAGTAAATTTTATAAATGAATGAAACTGCAAGAAAGAATAGCTGAATTAATATTCATAATAAAGAAACTTTTCATAAGGGTAATTATTATTTTTTCTGTTTTGATTTATCATCATTGTTGAAATACCCAAACCTGAATACTATGATGAACTCGAGAACGTGTGTGGGGTAGATCGGAAGATAGACGTGTTGGCGGTCTTTAATTTCTCCTCGATTTTACCTTTTCAATTGCTATTCATATTTCTGCTCGCTTTACAATGTTTAAAATATATGCGCGTGGGTTTCACTTATTTTCATCTATCTTCCTCTCTTTATATGAGAGAGGACGCTTAGCATCGTGCTACTATCGATACAATGTTGTGAAAATATATATTACTGATATTGTGAAATACAAACTGTTGTAGATTAAAAGGACACTTTGTTAACTAACAAACTAACTAACTAATTATATATATATATATACATATATATAAGAAATGCATTTATGTGAATGCATTTATGTTTGTTGCCTCATGTCAGCATGCAATCGCATGTGTTTATAAAAACGTATTTTTTTCAGTTGTTGATGCAAAAAACACTCGTATTTTAAACTTAGGTTTGTGCTATGATACATTCTTTCGTCTTTTTTTTAAATGTGGAACTGGATAAATATGTTAAAATGTTAAATAATTATATTTTTTTTTATTTTCTTCATTTGGCCTAGCGGTTAGAGTGTTCGCCAATGGCCCGGGAGACCTGGGTTCAATCCCAGGTCGAGTCATACCAAAGACTCAAAAAATGGTACTTGATGCCTCCTTGCTTAACACTCAGCATTATAAGGTACGGAACAAGGGTAAAGTGGAGCAATCCAGGGAAAGGAGTAGCGCCCTCCCCTACACCTTGGTGTAGTAAGCTATCGAAAAGGGAGCCTTCAGGTCACCCTCGACTATGGTCGCCAACTAACTAATATATCATCATCATCATGTCGCGCCGCCTGCGCGGATATCCCTGACCGTCTCTCGCCATTTCTCCCTATCATTCATCGCTTCTGGCAGGTCTTCAGGGTTAGATCCCGTGTCCTCACATAGCTGCTGTATGTAAGTTCGTGCTGGTCGTCCCACTCTTGCACATCCATGTGTGGGGGTCCACAGGAGTACATCGCTTATGAGCTCGTCCTTGCTTCTCCAGCAGTGTCCTGCGTGTCTGGTTCGTCGAACTTGTATAGTTTTTGTGATGGGGGGCAAGTGTCCGTATAGTTGGAGTCTCGTGGGGTGTTGTCGCCAGGACTTGTTTAATACTGCTCTCAACATTCTTGTATAATTTCCGTCCAGCCTCCTCTCCAGCCGCTTCGTAAGCGTCCATGTGGTGCATCCATATAGCAGTATCAACACAACCGCTGCCTGGAAGAAACTGCGTTTCATTTTATCAGTTAGGTCCGACTTCCATATGATCGAGAGCCTATCGATAGCTGTCCATGCCTTCGTCAGTCGTGTGTCGATGTCTTTCTCGGTTGATGAGACGCTGCTTCCTAGGTAGGTGAATTTGTCGACTCGTTTCAGAGAGGCTCCGTCTAGTGTGGCAATGTTGCCCGTTTGGTTGCAACACATATATTCGGTTTTGTTTGCATTGACATGGAGGCCAATGCCAGCTGCGGCTCGTTCCAGACTATGCAGTAGTGTCTCTGCTTGATTAGGCGTATTCGCTAGTAACGCCAAGTCATCAGCGTAGTCGGCGTCCGTGATTGTTTTTGCGGGGTACCTTTTGCTTCTTCTCTTAGTCAGCTGGAAGCCATTTTCTCTGATTTTGTCGATCGAAGTCCTAAGCACATAATCTAGACAGATGATAAAGAGGTACGGGGCTAGTGTGTCTCCTTGTAGTACTCCTGCAACTATGTCGAAGTATTCCGTGTCTCCATCTGGTGAACGTACTTTCACTTTGGTGTTTCTGTAGAGAATCATTATCGCTGCTACGGTTTCTTTTGGTAGGCCGTATGCTAGTAGGATTTGCTCCATCTTCCCTCTGTGTATGGAATCGAATGCCTTGGTAAAGTCGACAAATAGTAATGTCGCCTGTAAGTTTTTTGCCCGAACGCCTTCCAGGATTCTACGGATGGTCAGTATTTGTGAGGTTGTGGATCTATTTCTCCGGAAGCCATTTTGGTTTTTCCTAAGGATGTTGTCTATTTTGGGTTCTATGCGGTTTCGTAGTAGGGCATTGTAGATTTTGGCTGCTATGGATGTAAGTGTTATCCCTCGGTAGTTCTTGGCTAGTCCGAGGTCGCCTTTTTTAGGGAATGGAAGGATGCATCCCTTCGTCCATTGTTCTATCCTCTTTTGACTATAGACTGCGTTGCATTGCCGGAGCAGTATATCGTCGAATTGTCTCGTCTTCCACACTTCTGGGGGGATCTCGTCTAGCCCCGCCGCTTTCCTATTTTTAATTCTTCTGAGAACCGAGTCTAGTTCTTCTTTGGTGAAAGGACCTAGTTTTACGTCTAATTGCTTACTAATAATTCTGGTGATCGGTTCATCCGTTATTTCCGGTGGGTTTCCTAGTAGATTTTGGAAATGCTGTTCCCACAGTTTTACTCTTTCTTGTTGGCTTGCAGCTTTCAATTTTGCTTTGGCTGTGCTCTTCCTTCCACTTACTTCGTTTATTGTTTGCCAGGCTATCCTGGATTGCCTATCTTCCACCGAGTCTCTAATCTTATCTATCTGATTTTGTATGTATTCTGCCTGTTCTTTTAGGTATATTCCTGTTAATTGATGTTGTGCCTTTTCTAGTTTTCGTGCATTTGTGTTTGTTGGGTTCTTTCGATAGCTTTTGGAGGCAGTCTTCACAAGTGCACGTTTTTCTCTAGCCGCTAGCGTTTCCCAAGGGACTCTATATTTAGTTCTAGGCTTTGTTGGAATACACTTTTCTGCCGCCTCCAGGTGTGCTTCTACAAAATTTTCATATTCGTCATTTGGGGTGCCTATTTCTGCCTTCTCTTGTAGTGCTTCGAATCTGTTTCTTAATTCTAATGCATACTTATCTCTAATATCTCTGTTGTTGAGTAGGGTCCAGTCATAGTGCTTGGTCGTCGCTTTACGTGTGGCGTTTTTTCTTAGGCTTAGTCGTACTTTGGCCGTAACTATTCGATGATCGGAGGACACACCCTCGAAAGAGGAGTATGCCTCGCAATTCATCGCACTGTTTTTCCATTTCCTGTTTATAAGGACGTAGTCTATCTGTGCTTTACTCTTATTCGCGTATGTGTAGGTCCATAATTTCCCCTCCCTTTTTTGAAAGTTTGTATTGAGGCATGTTAATCTATTTTCTATCATGAAATCTATTAAATGCTGTCCATTCCTGTTAGACGCGCAGTGTAGGCTGTATTTGTTGTGTCTGTTTTTCCCGATTTGTGCATTCATATCTCCGCCATTGACTAGCAGGTTGTGTTTCGGAATGCTACGTACTAGGGAGGATAGATCTTCGTAGAAGGTGGCTATTTCGTTTTCTTCGCTAACATTGGTAGGGCTGTAGCAGGAGATATTTGTTGCTTTGGGGTTGCCATTAAACGTTGCGGCCATCATCCTAGATTGTATTCTCTCAATGCTGTTCAGTGTTTTTAACGCTCTTGGTCCTAGAAGTATTCCCACCCCTCCTACCGATGCATTGACAGAGTTTTTCCATGCCGATACAGTCACCAGCATCCATCCATTACCAGTTTCGTGATACTTGATATCTTCGGTGTGCGTGTATCGGTGCTCTTGTATGCAAATTATATCTATCTTATGTTCTACGGCTGATGCAGTTAGCTCTGATAGTTGACCTATTCTATTTAGGGTTCTCACGTTAAATGTCGCTATCTGTATTGTTTGTTTGCATTTTAGTAGTTTTTGTTTGAGTTTGAGCTCTGTAGCTGATTTAACTAATATATATATATATATATATATATATATATATATATATATATATATATATATAATCAGGGAAGTTATCAGGAGCTTAATAAAATTATTTAAACAAAATGTGCCTTTATTATTTTATCAAACATGCTTATATATATATATATATATATATATATATATATATATATATGTGTGTGTGTGTGTGTGTGTGTGTGTGTGTGTGTGTGTGTGTGTGTGTGTGTATGCGTGCGCATTTGCCTGTGTGGCCTTAAAAATGGCCCCAGAGACTGACCTGTTAAATCCGCTAAAATTTAACCTTGTGTCACATCCTGTTCCTGTGGAGGGCCGGGTTAATGCATATATATATATATATATATATATATATATATATATATATATATATATATATATATATAACTCTGTGCATAAGTGTGTGTATGTACGTGTATTCAGAAGATAAAATGAAAATATTTGGAATAACCTATTGATTGTTGTTCGGATTTGCCCAAAGTCCATTTCGTGACTATTGCATTCCGACATAATCTTTTCAATAATTCTAAAATGACTATTTTTTAAAGTAAGAAAAATTTACCATTGTATTTAATATAATAAAAACAAAACCTTAGAGAACTGCCAGACGATAACAACTGCTAAGATTAGGATTCTATGTATAATAAAGGCTAATAAGTCAATAAAGAGATATACCTTATTTAGAGTTTGGAATTTTGCCGATTTGAAGATAAATTTTATTTTTCACTTTCATTTCTTTGATAAAACCTATGATTTGGTTTTTGTATCTCCATTTGTTCAGATAATTTACTTTATATTAGAAGAAAAACATGTTTCTAGGGTTTTCTATGTATCTTGAAAAAGCAAGATATTTATGTAGATGTTTTTAAAGAGGCTTTATTATCTTTAAACGAACAAGGAAATTCATCATCCTCATTCGATGTCAGTAAGCAATGTATGGCTATTAATGAAAGAATCGTGTTCAGGATTGACATTAATGTTATAAGGCATGTTTAGTTTGAACTGTCCATGGAGTACTTTAATATACTGGAAATGATAAAAAAGAAAGAAACATGACTCTAAACATTCTTCGTCTTTCGGCGATGGAAATAAAGAACAACACATCAACAGATATTCGAAGCAAATTGTATTTATAGTTCAATGGTTGTGTTTTGGTGACACACAGAAAAGAAAATTCAGGAGAACAAAGTGCTTAAAAGAGCAAAACCAACTTACAACACAATAAGTTCAATGACTGGAAAATCTGACATTAAAATGGCCGGATCTTGCTTTCAGTTGCTTACAGACGGTTTGTATGTATTTAAATGTATTGTAAACATTCAAATAAGCTGTAAAGCATTGTAAAATAATAAATATTACTTACTCTATGAATGCTGTTGCCAAGATACGAGATTAATTTACATTTTGTCGTAAAATAAACGATTAGAGTTTTATTCTGTAAAAGAAATGTTTAGTCGGCGGTCATTGTAACATTCACTCAAATCTGCTTTTCAAGATCAAGAGTTTACAGTAAGAGATTAAAGTAAATTGGCGAAGATCATTTTATCTTTAATTTAAACTCTAAGCAATTGAGGAATTAATACAACTATTGTGTTTGAGTCAGTTCAAATTTATCGAAAATTCAATGGTAGTAACCGTGCAATCTATATAAATCAAATACCCCCCACACGCTCTCTCTCTCTCTCTCTCTCTCTCTCGCTCTCTCACACACACACACACACACACACACACACACTTATATGGCATAAGATGGTTAATTGTTTGTGTTTATTACGCAAAAATGAAAATACCAGATATTTCTCTTTATCATGTATTTACCAAAATCACATGAAAATATCTGGAAATACTATAGATCATTAATAGTTAATACTATAGATCATTAATAGTTAATACTCTAGATTAGTAATTACTGATTGATTAAATTCAGACAAATCGTTATTGGCTTAAACCACGGTTTCTGGACGAATTCGGAATCTCCTGCGAGTATTTTCGATGGTTTCTGTTTAAATTGGCAAATGCTAGCGTATTATTTCCCTTCAGTCCATCGTTGATGTTGCACGGAGTTCTATTGGTCTCTCGCTAAGCAGCACCACACACTTAGTAATCCAGGAGAATGTAATCTGGAGTTAGGCTGTCAGGTGGTTGAGGTGATGTGATCGAAGACATTTTCTGACAGCCAACACTGTCTTTATCTGATTCTGTGGAGTGCTGCAGAGTGCTCTTGGCAGATACAAAGTCTTTAAGTTGCCATCTTCCCAATTCAGGCATTTGATGGAGGCCTCCACGTTGTGTGAATGAATTGGTGCTACACGTCCCCATCTCTAGTGACCTCACCAAATACAATAAAATGAAAGTGGTGTTTGGTTTTCATCAATATTAATAGGAATCTGTTCTCAGATTGGCACGCAAGTATTCCTATTGGTGCTTTAGGCGTGAATTACAAGCAAGATATTTCCTAATTTCTGGAGGAGCAATTTTGTGTCACGGTGATTTTTTTCCCCATAGGCAATGCCCAACTGACTCTAATTTGCTGCAGAGTAGATAAAACCTGAGACAGATCAAATGCTTGCACGAAATTAATAATCAGTCAAATGACAATTCTATAGTGAAGGAAATCCTTCAAGAATAATTTAACTCCAAAATCAAAACTGCTGAAGGAAGCTCCAGTATCAAAACTCTCCAGATTTGTTGGTGTCCCTTAACGGGAAAATTCTAAGACAAAGGATACAGAAATAAAACTTGCAGTTTGGAAAGTCACTGATTATTCTGCTCTGCTTAACACTGGGACATAATAATGTAGATCGCAACCGTGGCATAATTGCCGTACTTTTTGTTCTTCCTTATAATCCAACGACGGACAAATGTCTAACTACCCTGTCAACACTTTCGATAGACGTAACTATGAAAAACCAGAAGGTTAGGAATAAGCAAGCAGTAGCTTGCTGATTAATCAATCTTATCAAAAATTCAAAATAGTAGAATATATTTCGAGCCGACATGAAAGCTTTGAAGGCAAATATTAAAAGTATACCAACGGGAGAGTATAATAGCCAGATAAACTGGTTTAACAAAATAATTAATAAGAATAAAAGTATTCCTCAAATTTGACTTTCAAGATCTTTTACCTTCTAATAGGAAATTTGTTGTTTATAATGTAATAACAATGACCAATCAAGATGCAAACATAAATGATGAGCAGATAAATACTGAAAACCATCTTTTATTACCATTAGGAGACATGGGTTTTAAAAAGGTTTAAAATTTAGATGTGATTGGCCGATAGGAACATTTAACAAAACCTAATAGGTCAAATTAATTAGAATATATATGTTTAAGCTGTTGAATGACAGTATGGATCTGAAACAAATATGATTATACCGTGAAGTATTCAAGAAAAATGTTTAAAAACGTAGTAGATATTTACAAAGCTGTTTTTGATGTGAGGATCACGGTTGATTCTAAAAAAGTTGACTTTTTAATGTTACATTCAATTAGAATATGTTTAAGAGCATTCAAGATTTTTTAAAAAACTTCTATTGTATTTCTACTTTCAATAGTTCAATAACAATACAAATTAATTTTTGAAATTTTGCAAGGAATTTGCTACCGTAAAAAGCATCGACTTATTTCTGTTTGTCTGATGAAAGTGTTTGTCTGATGAAAGTGTCCGTTTCGTAAGCAGGAAAATAACCCCGTAAAGATGATAGAAAGTTCCACCATTCCATCGCCGAAATCAAACAAATCTATTATATAATTTGCATAGGACCCTCTACAATTCCTACAAATAGAGCTGAATTTGATGCAGTGAATGTTTCCTATGAGAGAGTGTCTTGAAGAGATGGTTATCAAGAAAAGTTAAAATCTAAACAAAATGTCAGAAAGCTTGGAAAATCTTATGGTTCAATGCACCTTATCACAAAAGTGGTTTGAGAATTCAAAGAATAATTAGATAAACTTTTTCTTAAAGGTAGTAAATTGAATAAACTCTTCAACAACAACAATATGAAGATAAGTTATCGTTGTTCAGAGAAGACGTTTAGAAAAATATTGAATGGAAGAACTAGTGAGCCTCACCTTCACATAATTATAAGGAGAGACATAAGCGTTCCCTTTTGAATGTTGAATGTCAAAGTAAGAATATTTTGCTTACAACAGAGGTGGTAGCAGTGAATGCACCCAATAAATATATATTCTAGGTTATTTCGTGCCCGTGAAAATAGTGGTTTTATCATCACACCTCCTCATCCAATAATATATAATATGCGCCGAGTCCGTATCGCGATGTAAAAGAGGAAAGGGTACACAGCCTAACTTCATAGTTGGTCTCATAAAAGTGTTCCCACTCATACCAAAGGCAATTATAGAGCAAATCGTGTTTGAAGGAAATAATGCTTGCTACTTTTATGGGTAAAGAAAAACTACTGATCAAATGTGTGAAGGTGATATCCACATGTTGTAGACATGGAATAAACATGCTTCTTTTATTCAAATAGCATAAAATCATCAAATAATATTCTTGTTTGGTGAAAGCTAGATGATTGATTATTGCCTGAAAGTACTTTTGATGGAGCCTTAAGCAGTTAAAACGTGTGTGTGTGTGTGTGTGTGTGTGTGTGTGTGTGTGTGTGTGTGTGTGTGTGTGTGTGTGTGTGTGTGTGTGTGTGTGTGTGTGTGTTTATTCAAATTCCCCATCATGCTAGAATGAAGAGTAGGGTTTGAGTTGATCTATCTTTGTATGCATACACACAGAAACAACACACACATATGAATATGGATGGAGTTCAACTTCATTTCAAGACTTGCAAAACGTTTGCACTTCAGAGAGCAACCCTTTTGACTTTTATTATTATGCATCTATGGCGACGAGATGCATCTTTGTCAGAAGCTTCGTACTTCAAACAACAAGAGCTGCATGTAAATTTTGCTCTGCAGTAAAATACTCAAAATAGGCAGCCTGGTAAAGCACTGCAACATACGGAACTAATGTTAATTACTCGAAACTTAAACTCATCCTTGTGAAGCGAACTGACCAGTGTTAAAAATTGTTTCCAAAGGTCAAAGTTTCTACAGTGATATCTGATCGCCATTTTATGCTGTTGGATCAGGTCTGGGTTTTTTTAGGTGCTTGAATACTTCACAAGTTGTACACAATAAAAACACTTATTCAAAATATCGTGGACTGTACGTGTCACAGCTGATATTATGTGCCGAATATTTAGCATATCATATAATTTTGCATGTGTAACTAATTACATTGTCCGACTGTAATCATTAAAACACAAATTCTGGGAGGAGGCGGGGCTAATCCCTGAGTTTAAGAATATTTTAATGTACTGTGTCAAGTGTCAACGATGAGGTGAGTGCTGACTTATTTTTTCTCTTTCCTATATGAGATTTGTATTCCAGTAAGAATGGATCACAAGTTTAAGAATCATCCTGGCTGTTTCTGTAATATCTGTGGTATTGTCGTTCTTCCTAACCGTCAAGCAAAAATCAGTGACTTTGTAAAGAAGGCATATCGCAATTACTTTGGAGTAAAACTAGGGGATCAGGATAAATCATTCGCTCTCCATGTTTGCCGTAAAACGTGTGGAGAATTTGACGGACGGGAGGAATGGTAAAAGGAATTATGCGATTTGCCATTCTAATGGTCTTGAGGGAAGGAAAAGATCACATTACGGACTGCTATTTCTGCATGATAAATCTAAACGGAATAAATCGCAAGAACAAGCGATATGTCCAATACCTCGATGTTTCTTCTGTCAGAAGACAAAGCTTAATGGCCCAGACCTTTCTGTTCCTTAGCCACATGGTAACCTAGAATATAACTCTGGTTCTGAACTTAGTGACGTGACTGTTGTAGGTGGGAATGACGCATACAAGCCAGAAGAGGTCAACCTGGCAATATCTTTGACACAATCAAAACTCAACAACCTGAAAGAAGACCTGAACATTTCAAAGGAGTCTGCTCAGCTGCAATATTTATGTCTCAAAGTGAAGCATCTGTTTGCGTCGGAACAACGCTCTACTGATATCTACTGTTATCATTAGTTTATTGCAAGGACACTGCTGGATTAATCAAATCAATGGACTTAAAATGTGATGCAATGGAATGGAGACTTTTTATTAATTCCTCCAGCAGAAGTCTCAAAGCAGCCATTCTATATCATATGAATAGTTTTTCTTCTATCTCTATTTAGCATTCAGTACAAATGAAAAAAAAATCACGTCTGCATGCATCATTTGATGTCTGCTCGTAACTACCAGAAGCAAAAAGGGTTGATATGCGGAGATTTTAAGGTGATTAGACTGATCTTATTGCTCCAATGTGGGTACACAAAGAATTCTTGTCTTCCGTGTCTCGACGCAGCCGATATGTCAAACAAGAGTGTCCGTTAAGACAAGGGTTAAAATCTGGCTCGCATAACGTTGTCTGATCATCTCATTGATCCGAACAAAATACTGCTTCTACCCTTACATTTCAAGTTAAGAGTAATGAAGGACGTTGAGAAGGCAATGGACACAGAAAGCACCCGGTTTTCTTTTCCACCAACGGAGGTTCCCATGAATAAACAAGGCAAAACCAAAAGCAGGTATATTTGACGGTCCTCAAATAAGAAAACTCATGAAAGACTCAATGTTTGACGAAACACAGAGCAAAGCTGAACTGTCCACCTCGAAGTCACTGAATTCAGTTGGGAAACAACCCGAGCGTCGAATACGAGAATGAAATTGAAGAGATATTGAAGAGTTTCCGCCAACTCGAGACATTAATGTCTATCAAACTGCACTTTCTGCGGTTACACTTTGATTATTTCCAAAAGAACTGTGGAAATTTTGAGTGAAGGGCAAGGGTGAGAGTTTTCCCCAAGACATTTGCATTATGGAACAGTGTTACCAAAGCATGTGGAATGTAAACTTTCTCGCTGACTACTGTTGGTGCTTAAAACGGGACGCGGTAGCTGCTGAGTAGAGGAGGAAGACCCTGGAAAAACTTTTCATCCACGAATAGTTTCTTAGGTGTATTTTTCAGTTTACCATGGCACAATATAAGCTTACCCTAAATCTAGTATTATTTGTTCAATTCAACAAGAAAACAGATTAGATACTATTCTATGCATTTGAAGAAAGAGTTGCATATTAAAAAGTTGGTCGAATTAGAAAAATGAGTATGATTTCTGGATGCAGAGTAAAAAAAACTGCGTTAAAATCAACTCTTGTTTATTCAACCTTAAAAACATCGGAGGCCAGTATAATCAATCTCAGTCAACATAAATGTACATATTTTTTATTTGCTTCGTCAGGCGACACTGACGATCTTGAAATGTGGTAAACATATCGGGCATTTGTTTACAATTTTTCTAAGACTTGCATGACGATGGAGATCAAATCCTGGATTAGCATACTTCAATCAGAACTTGACAAAATTAACAAAATCAAAATCTTCAACGGTTTGGACCAGTGTAAAAATCTTCAAACTGTCTACAGAACATTCAAAATGTTCATGAATAAAGAATATTTTTGGAGATCATATATTTGGTTAATAGTTCATTTGGCTCAATATGTACAATGTGTAAAGCCAACAATACAACTGATGGAAGCCAATCAATGAACCCCATTTACATTTGCGGTAATATATTAAAAAGATCCAGTTTTGCTTATGCATATTTTTGAATGTCGGAAGCACCAAATATTTAATTATGCCCTTATCGTAAAACCAAATACATTTTTCAGAAATGTTCCCAGGCGGGACACGTGCACATTCCGAATTGTATAATTTATTAGTAACTTGTTAAAGTGGCATATAGGTTGAATTAATCACAGGATTGTTATAGTCAAAGTTTGTATGCTTTTCATTTATTTATAGCTTGAAATAACGGTTAAAAAATGAGGAAAGTAACAATATGTGCTTCATTAACAAGTATTGTTGGAAATTTATTCGTACTTTTCTTCTGGGTCAGTTCTGGAAATTCCATATTCTGAGATAGATAGATAGATAGATAGAGCATTTTTCCCAAATTCCCTACGAACTTTCTACCATACGAATTGAAAAAAAACACTATAAAAAAAATTGCATTCATCTTAGGTATTAACATATTAAATATATTCAATAACTAACCTTACCACCTCTCCTATCGGAACGAGCTTAATAAATACTATAAAAAAACATTCCGAATAAATATAAAATCTCACCACAACTCACAGGAACAAACAATCAAACTTTACCCCTAAGAATGACCTGCAAAATGGTCGATCGTTTAGGCGACTATGAGGCACTTTCTTCTTCACTTTGACCCAGACATAAGAAAAATACCAAGAACACTTGAACGTCTTCACTTAAAGATCTTAAAGAAAAACACTCTGAGGTCTTCAACCGAATATGCCAATATATATATATATATATATATATCACCCAGTTTCCTGGAGCAGTAAAACACACCGACAGCAGCACAAATGATGAGTTAGACCCCCTTCAATGAGGCTATCGGCTAACCGTGGTTGGCGATTCGTAATGCTTCAGAACAGGATCCTGATGGCTAAGAAGTTTGTGACACGGTAAAAACAGTCACGTGAACTGCAACATTCTACTTTGTCTTTACTGGGCTAGACAGTTAGTTGGAGTGGCCAGATCGGATCAATTGCATGGTCATGTCAAGCCTTAACACTATTAAAACTGTTCCAGCCGAATTCTTTGAATTGCTCTTATGGGAAACGAGTACCCAACACTATTTTTTAAAGTATCGAGAAGACGATCGCTGAGGCAGGATTGCGCAGATATAACATTACTTAAAACACTAAACTGTATGCGAACTAATGATTCATTTTGAATACAATTATTTGTATTTGCATTTATTAACGTTCGAAAAAATGATTGATATTAAATACAATCATTACAGTTGAATAATAATACTTGAAATAATATAAACGAGCCCTAACCAGTTTAAATATAAAGTTACTTATAAACTGTTCGGATCATATATATATATATATATATATATATATATATATATATATATAAACAGGATTTGCGATTAGATATATCACTGGGGTTTACATGTCATGAAACTAAATAACCAAACTAACCATATATATATATATACATAAATATATATGTGTGTGCGTGTGTGTGCGTGTGTGTGTACGCCTAAATCTATTTATGAAAAAGTTTATGCCTGAACAAGCGCACTTTATGCTAAGATAAAATTCAATCAAATTTCAACAAACGTTTCTGAGCTGAAATTTAATTTTTACTGGATGTCTGATAAAGGTAATTTGGAATATTTGTGGAAATTTTCATCTATTATCTTCTGCCTGAACATCATTTAATTTTCAACCAGTCATCCCTATACGTATTTTTCTAGTGCTTGAATGAATGTTTTTATAATGGAAGATCGTATAAAGATGCTTATTATTCCAATAACATCAAATCACAATATAGAGTGTAAAACAAGTTCCAATCAAATTTGCAAATAGCAACCTACAACAAAAAGAATACAAGAACAGACACGATTCGGTCGGAAGGTGACCCCCTGGGAATTTGTAATTTTACTATACAGACAAATGTTTTATCCACAAACCAGAACCTGTCTTTGAAAAGAAGAAGCATAACATTCTCTGTATCAAGGAGATACAAACGAATCATCCATTCATGGTCAGAATATCTAACATTAATTAACAAGAAGAAATAAATATGCCATGAAGTGGATTTTGTTATTTCAGCAGACCGGCGAGTGGACGTGATGGAAGGTAAAAATCCGGGCAAATAATGGAAATTTGCCAGAGAACTGAAGAGATTGAGAAATGGGAAAGTGACAGTGATACTAATCTTAGTTTTTGCCCTTTGTCCACAAGAAGCGGAAAAAGAGTGAACTGGAGATTAGAAGTAGAACTGAAACCTCAGCACAATTCAAATCGGCTAAGATATTCAAAAGTAATCAATGATTATGCTTTAAACGATATAATATTTACAACTACTACATCAGTAATCCCATTGACCATAAAACATGAACAAAATGGATTTAAGTAACCAAACTAGAAATGTAGGAAAGCAGAAGAAAAATATCCTACTTGAAAAAAGGATTAAGTATGGATATTTGAAGGTATCAAAGTGAAAACAAGGAAAGCAAGAAAAATTAATGGAAAATATGCGATAATATTAATTGATAAGTTCCCGATAATAAAAGAAAAATTTGAACAAAAAATCCAGCTAAAAAGCCAGTGAATCTGAAGATATGAAAAAGAGACGAAATTCTTTTAGACACAATAAAATATTTCAAGATGACCCAATAAATTATATTGAAAAAAGAAACCATAGATATAAAAGGAACTCCAATGATTGAAGAGTGGAAATCATTTTGGAGTAATATATCGATTCATAAGAAATTATATTGTAAAAAAATCAAGTTAGATTGAAAAAATAAAAGAAACCAAGTAAAAGAATAAACCATAAAAGTAAGGAGACTTACTTTCTCCTCTTTTTTATGTATAGATCTAACACCTTTCTCCTTAGAACTTAAAAACACTGACTATAGATATAAAACTACGACTAAAAAATCCTATTCTCCATAGACGTTATTAAGTTATATGCAAAAACTATGTTGATTTAGAAGCACTGTAAAAAGACTTATAGATGATATAGGAATATAATTTAGTATGGACAAATGTGTAGAAGTTACATCTAAGAAAGGTTGGGTAGTGCAATCTAAAAACACTACTCCAGAAATTAAGATGCAAATTACAGCCTATAAATATTTGGAAATTAATGACGAGACTAATATCAATCACAGTATAAATAAATAAAAATAAGAAAATAATTATATAGGAGAATAAGAGACATATCAAGAATAGAAATGAATGCAAAGAAGAAATTTATAACAATTAACAACCTGGCAATTTGAATAGTGACATAGTTTTAATATAATATTATCTGAAATTAAAGTTAGGAAACTAATAACCAGTAACAGAATGCCTTTCCTAAGAGCATATGTTGAACGCCCTAATGTCAAGAGACAAAATAGTGGAAGACAATTAATCTAACTAGAATTCATCTACAAAACAACCATTATATAATTAAAGAAATATTACAGTTTTAAAGCACATACAAGAAACAAAGGACTGAAGTTCAATTAGTAATGAAAATAATACATTTTCTAATCAACTCGACCTCACATGGAAATAGATATAAAGATAAAGCATTAGAGACAGAAAAAATGCATAAAGAAATCAATTAAAAACGTCAGAGGGCCAAAACCATACATGGACGATACGCACAAAGAATCTAGAAACATTGATATAGATATAGTAAAGACTAATCGATGGTTAAAACATACTGAAATTAAGGAATAGACTGAGGGGTTTATAATAGAAGCACAGAACTAGAGCAAACTAACAAGAACTTATCCGGCAAATATGAAAATCGAATCAAACCCAATATGCAGTTTATGCGAACAAAAATCTGAATGAGTTGATCATGTAGTGTTTGGTTGCCAAATCCTATCACTTATAGAATATAAAGAATGGCATGATAAAATAGGACATTATATTTAACGGAAAGTATCTAAATACAATGGAATATTGGATTTTGAAAAAAATATGATCAATAAGCAGAATCAAAGTCAGAAGCAAAAGGAACAGCTATTCTCAGGGATTTTACAATTCAAATTAATGAAAAAATAGGGACAAGATACAATTTTTAAGGACTATGAAAAAACTTGCCTTCTAAATGCTGTGTTAGTGTGAACAGGTGAATACACATCAGTCAAAGAATATAATAAATCAATAAAATGCAAAGACCTGAAAGTAGAAATTGAAAAGAATGTGTCACCTTAAAAGTATTATCTTGCCAGTAATAGTTGGAAGCATGGGTATTTTTAAGAAAGGGATAGACAAACACATTAACAGTCTCAACCAATTGTACCTTGTGGAACTGATAATCTCCGAAGGAGAGTTCTATCAATGTGATAAAACATTACCCAAAACAGACAGCAAAAACATGTACATGTAGAAAATACATACTGCCAAATTTGCCTCACGGTAGGTCTTGGTAAATTGACCCGTGGAAAGATTGCAAGAAAAAAAAATTGAGAATTAATCTAAATAATAATAATAATAATAATAATAATAATAATAATAATAATAATAATCAGAAGAAGACGAAGAAGAATGCGGGTTGTCATTTGCGTTCACATCATGGAACTAAACCTGGATTTCAAGTGCAACAAGAATGAAACGTTGATCCAATTAAAATAGATACCTTAATTTCAATTGTCATCATCATCATCATGTCGTGCTGGTAGCACGGATATCCCTGACCCTTTCTCGCCAATTTTCCCTATGGTTCATCGCCCCTGGCAGGTCTTCAGGAAAACATCCTGTATCCTCACATAGTTGCTGAATGTATGTTAGTGCTGGTCGTCCTGCTTTTGCACAGCCATGTGTTGGGGTCCATCAGAGTGCATCACTTATGAGTTCGTCCCTGCTTCCCCAGCTGTGTCCTGCATGTCTGGTTCGTCTAACTTGAATAGTTTTCGTGATAGGAGGCAGGTGGCCGTACAGTTGGTGTCTTGTTGGGTGTTGGCGCCAGGACTTGTTCAAGATTGCTCGCAGTATTCTTGGGTAATTGCCGTCCAGCTTCTTCTCCAGCCGTTTTGTTAGAGTCCATGTAGTGCATCAATATAGCAGTATCGATGTGACCGCTGGCTGGAAGAAACTGCGTTTCATTTTATCAGTTAGGTCTGATTTCCATATACTCGATAGCCTATTGATAGCTGTCCATGCTTTCGTTAACCTCGTGTCGATGTCCTTTTTGGTTGATGTGACGTTGCTTCCTAGGTAAGAGAATTTGTCTACTAGTTTAAGAGGGGTTCCGTCTAGAGTGGAGATGTCCCCCGTTTGATTATAGCACATATATTCCGTTTTGTGTGCATTGACATAGAGGCCTGATGTTTCGGCTTGGTCGGGTGTATTTGCCAGTATCGCTATGTCATCGGCGTAGTCGGCGTCGGTAATTGTTTTTGCGGGGTACCTTCTGCTTCTTTTCTTTGTCAGCTCGAAGCCGTTCTCTCTGATTTTGTCAATCGATGTTCTAAGTACGTAGTCTAGACAAATGATAAAGAGGTATGGAGCTAGCGTGTCCCCTTGTAGTACTCCTGCTACAATGTCGAAGTATTCTGTGTCTCCATCCGGTGATCGTACTTTTACTTTGGTGTTTCTATAGAGAATCGTTATTGCTGCTACGGTTTCTTTAGGTATGCCGTACGCTAGTAGGATTTGTTCCATCTTTCCTCTGTGAATGGAATCGAAGGCCTTGGTAAAGTCGACAAATATTAATGTCGCTTGTAGGTTTTTTGCCCGTACGCCTTCAAGGATTCTACGGATGGTTAATATTTGTGAGGTCGTGGATCTATTTCTTCGGAAGCCATTTTGGTTTTCCTAAGTATGATGTCGATTTTGGGTTCTATGCGGTTTCGTAGTAGGGCATTGTAGATTTTGGCTGCTATGAACGTAAGTGTTATGCCTCGATAGTTTTTGGCTAATCCGAGGCCCTTTTTTTTAGGGAAGGGGAGGATGCATCCCTTCATCCATCTATCTATCGGATTTTGATTATATACTGCGTTGCAGTGTCGGTGCAGTATGTCGTCGAATTATCTGGTCTTCTATACTTCTGGGGGAATCTCGTCCAGCCGTGCAGCTTTCCTATTTTTAATTTTTCTGAGAACCGAGTCGAGGTCTTCTTGTGTGAACGGTCCTAGTTTAATGTCTAATTGTTTACTAATTATTCTGGTGATTGGTTCATGTCTTGTTTTCGGTGGGTTTCCTAGTAGGTTTTCGAAGTGCTGTTTCCACAGTTTTATTCTTTCTTGTTGGTTTGCAGCTTTCAGTTTTGCTTTGGCTGTGTTCTTTCTTCTACTCACTTCGTTTATTGTTTGCCAGGCTATCCTAGATTGTCTATCTTCCACCGAGTCTCTAATCTTAACTATCTGATTTTAAATGTATTCTGTCTGTTCCTTTATATATATGCCTGCTAAATGATATTGTGCCGTTTTTAGTTTTTGGGCATTTGTGTTTGTTGGGTTTTTTTCCATAGTTTTGGAGGGTGTTTTCACTAGTCCACGTTTTTCAGTCACTGCTAAAGTTTCCCATGGGACTCAATATTTAGTTTTGAGTTTTGTTGGAATACATTTCGCTGCTGCCTCGAGGTGTGCATTGACGAAATGTTCATATTCGTCATTTGGTGTACTTTTTTCCGTCTCCTATTGTAGTGTTTCAAATCTGTTTCTTAATTCTAATACGTATTTATCTCTTATATCTCTGTTGTTCAAAAGGGCCCAGTCATAGTGTTTGGTGGTCGCTGTTCGTTTGTCGTTTTTTCGTAGGCTTAACCGTATTTTCGCCGTGACTATTTAGTGATCGGAGGACACACCCTCGAAAGAGGAGTATGCTTCGCAATTCATTGCACTATTTTTCCATTACTTATTTATAAGGACGTAGTCTATCTGTGCTTTACTATTGTTCGCGTACGTGTATGTCCATAGTTGGCTCTCCCTTTTTTGGTAGTTTGTATTGAGGCATGCTAATCTATTTTCTATCATGAAATCTGTTAGATGTTGCCCATTCCTATTTGATGTGTTGAGGAGGCTGTATTTGTTTTTTCCGTTTTTCCCGATTCGGGCATTCTTGTCTCCGCCAATGACAAACATGTTGTGTTTCGGGATGCTACGTATTAATGAGGATAATTCGTCGTAGAAGGTGACTAGTTCAGTTTCTTCACTAACATTGGTAGGGCTGTAGCAGGAGATGATTGTTGCTCTGTGGTTGCCATTAAAAGTAGCTGCCATCATCCTAGGTTGTATTTTCTCAATGCTATTTAGGTAAACACTTCACAGGTACATATGAGAGAAGACACTTTTACACAAATTCTAATATCAGTTAAACCCTAAAAGAATCAACGAAATGTATTGATTGGCGTTAAGTATTATTTGCTGAAGTTGATACTTCCTTATATTTGTAGCCAATGCTGGTATTCGCAAAGATAAATGACCTTTTAATTTTATCATTACTTTCCTCGTTCTACTTTCATTTTAAGGAAGGTAAAAATTCAGGGAATCATGAAGGCACCAATAAAGATGAATCTCTTTTATTTCTTGTCTGATCCCAAATTATAAATTGCTTTTGGATTCCAGGAAAAAACCCAGTAAACCTTTAATCTCGTCATTTTCCTTCTATACAATGTTTGAATTTTTGACAGATATAATTTTAAATGTCCAGATCGTTAAAAGAGAATTATTTTATGGGCAAGTACGAATACATTCCTGGATACAAAAATATATAAAGATAAAAACACGCACACTTACGAACATATACAGAAATATTATACATTTGTACACCAGAAAAAACTTATCTACGTTTTTTATTACTGCGAGATCTTCAGAAGGACAAGGAAAATATTTTAACTTACTGTAATTTTCTCTTCAATTTGTAAGTGTATGATAGTTTGTGTGTTATCGTTTGGATTCTCACTAAACATCATTTTTTAATGATCCTAACTTTTGTTATAACAAAGATACCCAGGAAAAGCTAATTAGAATATTTCTCTCTTTCACAGATAAAAACATCTATATCATTTGAACTCATATCTTCTTGCACTGCTGTTACATCGAAAGTAGAATATGTTCAAGGGTTGTCTAGTTCTAATTACATCTTATTCTTTTTCCCTCACTCTCACCCTCACATGATTTTTTTGCTCTTACCTATAATTAGACGATACTAACTCATAAATAATGTTATACAGAAAAGAATTGTACATATCTGGAAAAACATTCAGAAAAATCAATATTTCATTACATAATAGATACCTAAATATACTTGATGTACATATCTTGATACCATCTTTATTTATAGGGAGTGGGGGTGTTTTTAATATTTCCGACACCTCTTTACCTTTTCAAAGTTCCATTAATAGACATACGCCAATCTATTTGAGTCATTTCATCTAAGAATATTTCTTTTGCTTTTTTTAAATGAATCATTTAAAATTATTCACAAACACACTTCCATGTTTGTTTATTAAATTACGATGGTCTACAAACATGATTTTCCTAATAACCCCTGCCTTTCTATATTGCCATTAATATGTAACAATAAATATACCAGACGCAATGCAAAGCGCAAAAGCGCAAAGGCTTAGAAAACTCATAGATTAAACTGTGCCTCAACTGATGTATGTAGTCTTGGTTTGCAATTAACATGTGTAAAAGTGGACGTTACATTAATGTACAGAATTTTGATTTTGCGAACAGGCTTTTGAATTCAGTACATCCGGGAAATTTAGTACTTGCTTTTCGAAAATTAATTAAACAAATGCTGGTATTAATCCCGTAATCCTCAAATTCCACTTTCTTTAATTAAGAAAATATATACAATGTTCATACTTATCAACGTAACTAAATAAAAAAGTACTTATATTCCTAAGATAGAATGCTGCTGGTGTTTACAAATATTGTTTAGAACTTACTGTATGTTCAAATGATATAGCTCTGAACAAGTTGATTGTTCAATATATATTAATGTATGTATCCCTCTATGTTGCATGAACATTTTATGTTACAGTATCTCTATTGAATTCAAGAAGCGTTGTACTAATGTCTGCATTCTTATAACATTTCTCACTTTTTAATCATTGTAAAATGTGCACAATATTTAAATGATTAGTCCGTCTAGAAATTTGCAGATATTTGTGCAGATTTTAAATATAATTTGCATCTGTACTATTTACATTAATAATTATTAGGCGTTTTATTTTGTTTTTGTTTTTTTCTGGGTTTTTTCTTGTTTTTTTTTGTTTTTTTTGTTGTTTTTGTATTTTTTTGGTTTTGTGTTTTCTATTCTGCACAGAATGTAAGGCGCTTTAATGCAGAGCAACCAAATTTTCTTCCCTTCTTCAAAGATGAAGAAATGGTTATGTAAAGAAGAAATTCTAAAAGATTTAGCAATTATCAATGGGAAGTCATGTTACTGAAGACGTAACTAATAGTATAGAACTTGAAATTCACAAACGTAAATTTGAATACTTATTTGCTTCGTGAAATAAATATTCATATTTTATTAAACATTAATAGTTACCTTCATAGATAATTTTAAAATCCGGAATGTTAAATTGAATACATATCATTATTGTTTAGTTAAGGTGAACAATCTCTATAAAAACAAAAACGTTTAAACCAATTGTGTCACTCAATGGAATTTTAGATATCCCACTCCAAATATTCGTGAGGTTTCAACAAACAATATCAAATCAGATCAATTTGTAGTTGTTTAGACTTAGGGTTGGCATTATTAAATATAATCTGAAACCGTTCATTGCAAATTTAAATTAACCACGAAGATTTAAAGTAGGCATTATTTATATTCGAAATCGTACTCATCTAACTTAACATCTTAACGTTAAACTCTTACTCAGAATAAATGAGTACATATGTTAGAAGTTAAAGAAGTACCATTTTCTTATTTTATCTATCTTTGAATTTAACATCTACTGAATATTCTGGAAATTTCCAAAACGTTTTTAAATCAGTGAAGACACAACGATAGAAGTTCTTCGAAGTTTTATATTCAATTTATTTGATACTTTTCTTTTAGTCACTGGGCATTGTATAATATTTACACATCACGAAACATCTATAATGAAAATTTCTCGGTGCAATAAAAAGCCAATAAATCAAAGAAGCCATTTCTTGATTGAGATATACATGGATTGCTCTAAGAATGCGTGGAAACACAGGTTTCTAGCGATACAATATCAAACAAGAACTCGTATACATTGATTGACAGCATTATTTACACTAATACAAAAGGAATTGAAGCAATGACACATTCCACAAGTCAGAGTACAAGGTCTCTCACTCACTTGAAACATTGACTGTAAATGCTCAAATAAACAGCGCAGTAACTTGGTTGATCCCATAGCTGGTTTCTGATGCTTCGCTACCAGTCTGACTCACCAAGACGCCCGGACAAACTTATAATAAATGGACAGTCTCGCAAGAGACTTTCAGTTAGTTCATATTTGCAATCAATGACCGACGATATACTTTCAATATTTCAAAATAGAGAGGTTCTTATAGTTATCATCTTCTCAGTGAATATAAAAGTAGAGAAACTTTTCATAGAAAAGTATACCCGTATAAAATAATATACATCTAACCCTGAGTTTAAATCATAACAGTTGATGACTAATAAAAAAACGTGCAAGGCTAAAAAAAATCTCAATCTGGGTCTGGCACTGAGCTATATCTGATTCTGAGGATCTAGTTATGGAAATATGCGGGACATTTAGCATTCATTCATTGCCATTACATCCACGTTCATTCTGACTCAGAGGGATAACGCCTATTATGTTCTTATTTATGGGTCAAATAGATCTGCTTAGAATTATTTGAATAATATTGGACAAGTAGGAAAAATCTTTGAAACGATTACACAAAAACCTTAATTATGAACGTGTGATGAACGTAATTTCCGAACCTCTCACCATAAAACACGAGTCGATTTGCTGTAAACTCTAATCCATTCGTAAATCAATCAATTAAAAAGCATTACAGTTGACCATTACCCATTTACGCAAACGAACTGAAAATATTTGAGAACAGTTGCATACTGGATGGATTGATTTTCATTTCACTTGTAGAAATTAACTCACTTGGAGGAAGAATGTGAAAGGAATTTTATCAGTGTCAGACAAAGAAATAAAAAAAGCATAAATATGATTTGAACGCAGAATTGTTGTTTGAGCCAGAAATATGTTAAACGGGATTATTGCTGAATGCTTTCCTCAGATGTCAGCCGCATGATAATGAAAAAATTGGACTACCATCAACTGGTAGTCATATGGTAACAAAAAGGAAACCTTCAGCCGCATGATAATGAAAAAATTGGACTACCATCAACTGGTAGTCATATGGTAACAAAAAGGAAACCTTCAGCCGCATGATAATGAAAAAATTGGACTACCATCAACTGGTAGTCATATGGTAACAAAAAGGAAACCTTCATCCAATTGCATTTCAATTCAACTCTGATGTCAATCAACTCTTTAGTAAATTTCAAATACGCCATAAAATGCATTCTTGTTGTTTTATAATAATCGAAAAACAAGGAATATTGACGCTGTTTTGTTTGGTCTTATGAGTCATATATCAGGCACTTTCGAGTATCTGTGTGTGACGAAAACTCCATGAAGTGGTAGATGCAGCAAAATCTTGGAGTGTTTCTGCAAAATGTGAATGAGCTTTCTTGAACTTAGCAAAAATGATTCGTGAAACTGGAGTCACTCTTCAGATGTGTGACTTACACTGGTTTATGCTCATCATATTTCTTGATAGCGATGATTTGCTCCAGCAACACAACAAAAGCACCCTCTCATTCCCATAGCCATTGACAAGAAATTGGTTCCAGGTACGCTTAACGGATTTCTAGGTACATAAATCAACTCCAGTCTACTCAGATTTAAACTCCTCGACGATGTTGTATACTTGCTAAAATTCCCCATATTTTCACCCAATAATCCCAAATCAGGAGGTGCCCGTGGTGTAATTGTTATCGTCATAGGAAATGAACATGGCGACACGAGTTCAAATCCTGAACGAGACTGATTGCATTTCACATAGCACTAATACTCTTGGGAAAGGTATGAATCCAATTATTCTCCCTCCAGCTATGGGTAAATAGTAGGACAGACTAGGTTCTTCAGCCTTGGTTAGGCAACTAGTCTAGGAGAAGGAAAACTCTGAATTCAAACCTGTTAAACTCCGCTTAAAAATTGACCTTGTGTCATATCCTGCCCGAGCGGAGAGGTTAGGTAAATAGGATAATCCCAACTCATCTGGGAAATGTAACTATATATATATATATATATCAATTAACTCAACACCTCTGGCAAATGTAAGGGTAAGTAATATATCATTAAAATTTTGAAAACCAGATTGAAAGTAGTGCATGTTGTTTGCTTCATTTATATATATATATATATATATATATATATATATATATATATATATATATATATTTGGAGCTATAATTGAATTTTCAGTATCTTGGATTATTAATTTTGCGCCTGCACTTTATTTATTCCAGTTTTTTTTAATCTATTCTACAGCAAACTAGTTTTACTTGAGAACCGTTGCTGATGGAAAGCAGCATCATGTCGCAATTTTCTCCACCAGAAATTTGAAAACAGCACGTTTCACCTTTTGGTATAATCCTACTTGATGTGTTACAACGAATATTTCACGGTGTTTGGGTATCAATCTGAGGACAAATTCATATTCATATTGATGAAATCCAAACACCCAGTTCTCATCAAGTTTTGTGGGAGGTGGTCATTAGCGATGGTGATGTTATGACTCCACTCATCTTATCACATAACCTCAGACTCATCAGAGAGAGAGCAACCTCAAATGCCTCAACTAAGTAGTGATGATCTGGATCGAGAGGGTGTCTGTTGGAAGATTCTATGTCAGGCAACAGGACCCCACAGCCGTTACAAAATTTCTACGACCACAACACACTTTGTATCTGGCTGATTAACTCCCCTGATTGGAATCCCCTTATTATGCGTGTGGTGTGGTTGAGCGAGAAGACAAGAACACACCAAAGATGGACTGAAGGCAATTATAACAGTAGTATCTACGCTTGTTGACGAGGAGAAAGTCGAAAAGACTTTCTGGAGATTTTGAAGTCGTCTGAAGATTGTGGTGAAAGCCATTAGTGATTTCTTTTAATAAATTTAATTCATATTATTGAAATTTAAAAAAAAAAAATTTTGGTTAATAAGTCAGAGTTATTTTCATTTTTGCGTAATTTAGACAACAATTTACCCATCGTACCATGAGCACTAGATACATAAAATGATTTAGTAAATTAAACCCCCATAATTCACCAGTCATTTTAAAGATCATGCGTGAAATATATTGTCGATATTTAAGAAAATATTTACATTTCCATTAGTTCAAATAGAAATTAATAATTTTAACTTCGATTTGAAATTTCAACCGCTGAAATAGAAAGTATTCATTGAATAGAAAATACGAAAATACTCTTTAGTAATTCAAAATTATTTACCTTATATTCTCCTTCGACAGATGAATAATGTTGTTTTGATCACTGCTGTTAAACCTTTTAAATAATCGAGAAGTTTAACAGTAACCTCATACAATTAACTTGCAATTTTAAGAGAAAATAGTTCTCTTTTTAATCAATAAAATATGTGATTAGCATGAATTGAAAATGGTTTATTCTTTTGTCGATGGGGCTTAAAATAAGTAGACTATTCATGAAAAAGAACGTTGATTGAATAATAGAATGGTTATATGATCTTTCTTTGTAGAGATACTTTTCTTTTACCGTTATAATATTTTATAAATCATCTATCGTTGTTCTTTACACAATTATTTCACCATCTTAAATTCTTGAAGAAGGTTTACTGAAACCGAAACGTTCCAAAAATGACTCTCCTTCATAATAATTTCATCACTTACTATTTCTATTTTCTCCATACTGTCGGATTCATATCCATTATTTACTTAAACACACACACACACACACACACACACACACACACACACACACACACATACATATATATATATATATATATATATATATATATATATATATAGTGGAACGATAAAATTGTCGCCCTAGAAAACACGACATGATTCCATTTCCGTTTAATGAAAACCGGTTTTCTTTTTTCTTTTTCTTTTTTTTTTTTGTTGCAAACCATCTACTAGTTGGATAGTTATGTACAAATCCAAAGAACGATAGGAGTCTTCTATCATGTGTGAAAGTGACAAAATGTTCAACAAGCTAGATCGGAGATGCGGCGCAGTACAACTCATGGTCTCTACAGATCCAAGTTATAACAACAGGACCATTGCTAGCACCCTCAAAATGCAAATCTGGACGGTTCAACGCTTGGGAGCACAACTCAACGCATCGAACAACCCTTTGTAGGTGGTGGAGCGGAAGCACACCGCCAGGACGACCCGGACCAAGGAGTTCATCGAAAAGGTCCTGGCAATCATTGATGAAACTCCCCACCGGCCTATTCGCAGATTGCCAGAGATTTAGGCGTCTCACACACAACTCTGAATGCATGTGGGAAGGAGGACTTGAAGTGTAGGTCCTGCAGGAACCAGACAAGCTAGATCTTGACTGAGAAGACAAAGAACCTCAGGCTTATCAAGTCCGTCAGGCCCCCCTCCTCCCCCAACCTGAACCTGCTGGACTACTTCGTTTGGTCATACGTCGAGAAAATCACCAACATGACCTCCCACAACACTAAAGCCAGCCTGATCGCCACCATCCACCGAGTATTCGCCGATCTCTCGCTGGCGCTTGTGGAAAAGGCATGCTCCCTCTTCCGGATCCGTATCGAGGCGGTGATTGAGGCTGAAGGCGACTACATTGAATAGATGTCATCTCTACTACATAATCAAGTTACCTGAATTGATTGTTTCAATAAAAGTTTTAAAATAAAGCTATAGTGTTGTTTACTTTAGGACGACAATTTTATTGTTTCACCCTGTATATATATATATATATACAAAGATGCCTGTTGTCGGGGTACCTTCTGCTTCTTTTCTTTGTCAGCTCGAAGCCGTTTTCTTTGATTTTATCGATCGATGTTCTAAGCACGTAGTCTAGACAGATGATAAAGAGATGTAGGGCAAGTGTGTCTCCTTGTAGTACCCCAGCTACAATGACGAAGTAGTATGTGTTTCCATTCGGAGAATACACTTTCACTTTGGTGTTTCTGTAAAGAATCATAATGGCTGCGACGGTTTCTTTTGGTAGGCCGTATGCGAGTAGAATTTGCCCCATCTTCCCTTTGTGTATGGAATCAAAGCCCTTTGTAAAGTCAACAAATAATATTGTTACCTCTTGGTTTTTTGCCCGCACGCCTTCTAGAATTCTATGGATAGTCAATATTTGTGAGGTCGTGGATCTATTTCTTCGGAAGCCATTTTGGTTCTTCCTGAAAATGTTGTCAACCTTGAGTTTTATGCGGTTTCGTAGTAGGGCATTGTATATTTTGGCTGCTATGGATGTAAGTGTTATACCTCGGTAGTTCTTGGCTAATCCGAGGTCACCCTTTTTAGTGAAAGGGAGGATGCATCCCTTCATCCATCTGTCTATCGGATTTTGATTATAAACTGCATTACAGTGTCAGAGCAATATGTCATCGAATTGTTTGGTCTTCCATACTTCTAGGGGGATATCACCAAGCCCTGCAGCCTTTCTATTCTAATTTTTTCTAAGTACAGAGTCGATTTCTTCTAGCGTAAACGATTCCAATTTAATGTCTAATAGCTTACTTATAATTCTTGTGATTGGTTCATGTGTAACTTTTTGTGGGTGTCCTAGCAGATTCTGAAAGTTTTGTTTCCAGGGTTTTATTCGTTCTTGTTGGTTTGTAGCTTTCAGTTTAGCCTTGGCAGTGATATTCCTTCTGCTTACTTTGTTTATCGTTTGCCATGCTATCCTAGATTGCCTATCTTCCACTGAGTCTCTAATCTTATCAATCTGATTTTGTATGTATGCTGTCTGTTCTTTTAGATATATGGTTGCTGATTCATTTTGTGCCTTTTTTAGTTTCAGGGCATTTGCGTTAGGTGGGTTCTTCCTATTGCATTCAGAAGCAGTTTTCACGTCTGCGCGTTTTTTTTTCTAATCGCTAATGTCTCCTAGGGGACTTTACAATTAGTTCTATATTATGTTGGTATGTGTTTCGCTGCTACTTCCAGGTGGGCGTTGACGAGATTTTCATATTCGTCATTCGGAGTACGTGTTTCTGTCTTCTCCTGTAGTGCATCGAATTTGTTTCTTAATGCTATTACATATTTATCCCTAATATCCTTGTTATTAAGAAGGGCCCAGTCATAGGGTAAGGTGGTTGTTGTTCGGGTGGCTTTTTTTGTAGCCTCAATCGTATTTTTGCCGTGATAATTCGGTGATCAGAGGACACACCCACGAAAGAGAAGTACGCCTTACAATTCACTGCGCTATTTTTCCATTTTTTGTTTATAAAGAAGTAGTATATATGTTATTAGAATTGCTTGCGTATGTGTTGGTCTATAATTTTCCCTCTCTTTTTTGAAAGTTTGTATTTATGCATGATAATCAATTTTCTATCGTGAAATCTGTTTGATGTCGTCCATTCCTGTTTGACGAGTTGTGTAGGCTGTATTTATGGTTTCCGTTTTTCTTGATTTTGGCATTCATCTCTCCGCCACTGACGAGAACGTTGTGTTTCGGGATACTACGTACAAGAGAGGATAGCTCATCGTAGAAGGCGATGAGTTCAGTTTCCTCACTAATATTGGTTGAGCTGTAACTGGAGATGATTGATGCTCTAGGGTTGCCATTAAAAGTAACTACCATCATCCTTGGGTGTATTTTCTCTATACTATTTTGTGATTTTAGGACTTATGGTCCTATAAGCATACCTACTCCTCCTATCGTGGCATTGGCAGTTTTTCCATGCTGATGCAGTGGCTAGCGTCCATCCATTGCCGGTATCGGGATATTTAATATCTTCACTATGTGTGTATCTGTGTTCTTCTATTCTATGTTCTATGGCAGATGCAGTAAGCTCCGTTAGTTGTCCTAAGGTTCTAACGTTAAATGTTGCTATTTGTACTGTGTGTTAGAACTATAATTTCAATGCGTGGGAGTTAGTGAATATAAAAAGAGAGACAAGTAAGTCGACAAGCTTAAGAGGACGAAATAAAACAGGGTGAATAATATGTACTGGTTTTCTCGCAAGTTGTGTAAGGAAGAAACAAGTCTCACTTTGACATCAATCCGTCATACATAGAGAAGCCACATAGATATTCTTCTGAACTCTGCAGGCGGTGTGTTTAGACATTTAATACATATCTGATAACTCCTGTTCAATGTGTCCAGAGATTTCGCCAACATAAGGAGTAATTAAAAGACCAATGCAACTGTCATTGGGTGCCCGCTATCCTCACATATTAATTTCAACTGGTCGAATCAACTCTAATCTTGCTGTACGTGGTTAAAGCTGAAGGATCACCACCACGTAAGTCAACTGTGAAAAAGCCAAGAAAACACACGGATAAATTGGCACACAAATAGAGAGTGAGGCAGAAATATATTACATTTTTCATAAATTGAGATTCATAATTATGATGTAAGATCTACAGTGGCCCTAAATATGCACATCCTCTTAGAGAGAGAGAGAGAGAGAGAGAGAGAGAGAGAGAGAGAGAGAGAGAGAAGAACATTCATATAGATTTTTGTAACTGAATTTATCAAATATTTACAGATGCATGTTATTTTAATTTATTTTCCTTAGAAATAGAAATATTTGAAAAATAACGAGGATTGTATAAATTTTTGCTGGTGTATGCTTACTTTCATACATACGTATATATGTATGCAATCCATACATCAATTAGAAATATGCAGGGAAGACACATTAATATTCTTTTGAACTATATGGCTGGTAGGATTTTTCTGTTTGTATATGTCTGATATCTCAAGTCTTCGCGTCTTTCGCGCCAAGAGAATACTCCAATATAAAGTGATTGAACATTCTATGTATTGTTTGGTCTCAGTCAGAAAGTGTTTTATCATAGATAGATATGGTGTATTGTTATATTCTCTTCAAAAACTATCTTTTACATAAGCATCGACTACTGAGGTTTTTATTTATAACAGGCAAATCAACATCTGAAAACTGAAATTTGATTCGTTTCAATGTTTCATTGAACGTATAACTTGATTCTCAATATTCCATTGTATTTTTTTTAAATCGTACATTTCTTTCATATATATTTATTTTTGTTTCAACAGTTATATGACATCAAGTATTTCTACTTAATTAAAAAATTAAATCAATTATATAGTGTTAGGTACAGATCTTTATATATTAATCATTTGTTTTCTTACAGTTATATGGTTTCAAGCAATACTTATAATGTTCAAATAAATCTATTTTACCCATAGATGTGACACTTAGGTACTACAAAAATTCCGAATGAGAGGAACCTGGGAGTCATGTAAGAACAGGATATTCCACACCCCAAGATCTCCAGAACCGGATTTACATTCCTGGATACAGTTCTAGGAAGGTCTTACTTCTCAGCAAAGAATTCAGTCAAAGAAATCAAAGTTTAGCTGACTGAGTTATTTAAGTGAGACGTTTGTCAAATTATCTGTCTTCATTTAGATTTTCAGAAAGTTTTATG